>JAKSZT010000438.1:755330-891496 GCA_026826555.1 Tolypeutes matacus
CCAAATCATATCCAGAAAATCAGGAATGGTTTCCTTGAAACAAAATCCAGAGCCTTCTAAACATTCAGTAACAGTCGTAGAACCATGGAAATAGATATCCTCTGAATTATTGATTTACATATACTCCCTTTTAAAATCAACACTTTCTTTCAATCTAATATCCCTTTCAGTTCATAATTTTAAAATAAAAATCTTTCCACAACTTTAAAAAAGCCATTCACTGTTCACTTTTCCACATGATGTAGTATGGGATCACATATCAATAAAACTGATAGATAAATATAAAAATTGTTCTAGGACAGCCAGAAAAATACCAAAGAATGTCAGTGTCAACAAATGGATTGAGAGGTGAATAATTTCTTCTATATTCTTCTTGTTTTTTAAATTTATTATAATTTTTACAGAACTTTTGAAGTGGTTTATTAATGATTGATGAGATGAATACACACCACTGTTAATATACAAAGGACCTGGGAATGTACACATTGGATAAAAAGATATTAGTTTAATATGTCGCCATAAAACAGGTTTGTTTTAAAATCATGGGGATGTCAAGAATTGTACACTTAAGTGTAGCCATGGATAATAGTTATTAGTCATGTTTCAAAAATGCTCTGGTAAATTTTTAAAAAGGAATCACAATTCAAGATTCTGCTCTATATGGACCAATGTAGGGTATTAAGCCCCTTTGTTTTCTAAGGTTGTGATTTCTGCTCGAAACCTCAAGTTTATGTATGTTCATGTATGACTTATATGCATCACTAAAAATATATATTAAGAGGAAGAGAGTGATTAGAGACAAATATGAATCTTTGGAATTACCCATTCTGCTAAAGTGTTCTTGCTTTTGTGTTTCTTCATTGTTGGAGGATATAGTTACACATGCATAGAATGGAGGGTGGTACACTCTGCTTGATGGATTAGGTCCTCAAATTTTATGAACCATTCCTCTCCCCAATGATATCTTGTCAACATTTGAGTCACTCTTTTTCACCTTGTGGACGCTTGAAGTCTCTTTTTCTCTTCTGGGTGTTGGCAAAGTCCTTCGTAAGTAATAGGAGAAATTTGGAGGGTGGGAGATTTTTGTGCTCTGAGTTCATGGGTTTTCATTTGTGTATATATTTACTCTGTTTCTAAGTAAGCATGAGTTTCATTTTATTTACAATACTTTCTAAAAAATTATAATATGTCATAAGAGCAGGTATTTATATATGGATTCCTGCCTCGCAATCACTCTACACACGAGAACACCCCAGTGATGTCCAGAAAATCAGGAATGGTTTCCTTGAAACAAAATACAGAGCCTTCTAAACATTCAGTAAACAATCATTAAATAATGGAAAAAGTTCTCCTCAGATTTATCCATTTAAATAAACCCACTTTTAAAATTAACAGTTTCTTTCAGTGTAATATCAGATTCAGTTTATATTTTAAAATTAAGACCTTTTCAACAGCTTTAAAAAAGCCATGCATTGTTCAATTTGTCCACATTATGTAGTATGAGATCACATATCAATGGAATTGATAGATAAACAAAAATATTATTCAAAGACAACCAGAAAAACACCTATGTATGCCATTGTCAACAAATGGATTGAGAGATGAATAATTTCTTTTGTATTATTTTTTGGTTTTTCTTTATTTTTTAGAATTATTATAGAGCTATAGAAAAGGTTTAGTAATGATTGAAGACATGAATGCTCACCAAGTGAATATACCAAGAACCAGGGAATGTACACATTGGATGAAAAAGTGGTTGGTTTAATGTCTCAATAAAACAGATTTGTTTTAAAAATAGTGGGGATATCAACAATTGTACACTGAAGTTGAACCATGAATAATAGTAATTAGTCATGTTTCAGAAATTCTCTGGCCAATTTTTAAAAATGAATCACATTTCAAGTTTCTGCTGGTGGTGGGACCACTTTAAGTTGGGCTTACTAGACTTCAACTCTAGTAAGTTCAAATATGATTGGTATGCATCACTAAATATATATATTAAGAGAAAGAGTGTGCTGAGAGACAAATATGAAGCTTTGGAATTACCTATTTCCCAAAAGTGGTCTTCCTTTTGTTTTTCTTCATTGTTAGAGATTATAATCATTTATGCATAGAATGGATGGCTGTACACTCTGCTTGATGGATTAGGTCCTTGAGTTTTTTGAACCATTACCCTCCCCCATATCTTGTAAACTTTTAAGTGACTCTTTGTCCCTTGTGAATCCTAAAAGTCCCTTTTACTCCTCTGGCTGTTGACAAGGTCCTTCGAAGACACAGGATAATATTTGGAAGCTGGGAGCTATTTGTACTCTGAGTACCTGGGTTTTCAATTTTTTATATGTTGATTCTATTTATTTGTAAGAATGAGTGATTTTATTTACAATACTTTCTAAAAATTATAATATGTCACAAATTTCCTCAAAAGCTGAGGATTTAATAGTTACACCGGTGCATTTTAATAAAGTTTTTAACACTCTAGAGAACTCTTCAAAGTTTGACTGCTGATTATAAAATTATAATATGTCTAAAAATATAATATGTCATTTATATAAGGACACCTGCACCACAATCTCTCTGCACTCAAGAACAACCCAATGATGTCCAGAAAATAAGGAAAGGTTTCATTGAAAGAAAATCTGGAGCCTTCTAAACATTCAGCAAACAATCATGAAATCATGGAAAAACATCTCCTGTGAATTATCAATTTACCTACATTCCCTTTTAAATTTAAATTTTTCTTTCAATCTAATATCCTTTAGTCAATAATTTAAAATAAAGACATTTTCAAGAGCTTTAAAAGAGCCATTCATTGTTAATTTTCTCCACATGATGTAGTATGGGATCACATATCAATAAAAATGATACATAAACCAAAATAAGTCAAGGAGAGCCAGAAAACCCCTATGTATGTCAGTGTCAACAAGTGGATTGAGAATTAATAATTTCTTATTTATTATTCTGGTATTTCTTTATTTATTATAATTATTACAGAGCTATTGAAAACATTTAGTAATGCTTGAAGAGATGAATGCATGCCACTGCGAATATACCAAGGACCGAGGAAAGTATACTTGGATAAAAAAGATATAGGTTTAATATGTGTCAATAAAACAGATTTTATTTAAAAATCGTGGGGATGTCAGGAATTGTACACCCAAGTTGAGCCATGGATAATAGTTATCAGTCATGTTTTAGTAATGCTCTGGCCAGCTTTAAAAATGAATCTCAATTCAAGTTTTTGCTGGAGATGTGACCATGGTAAGGTTTTATGCCCTTTAATTTCTACAGTTGTGGTTTCTACTTTACATTTCTATTTTATGTTAATGTATGACTGATAGGCATCACAAAATATATATATATTAAGAGAAAGTGTGTTGTGAGAGAAAAATATGAAGCTTTGGAATTACCAAATTCTCTAAAATGGTCTTCCTTTTATGTTTCTTCTTTGTTGGGGGTTTTAAACACACTTTCATAGAATGGAGGGTGGTGAACACTGCTTGATGGATTAGATCCTTGAATTTTTTGAACCATTCCTCTTCCCCATGTTATCTTGTAAACATATGTTCACTCTTTGTCACCTTGCAGAAACTACAAGTCTCTTTTTCTCATCTGGGTTTTTGCAAGGTTCTTCAAAAGTCAAAGGACAATTTTGAAGGCTGGGAACTATTTGTACTCTGATTTCCTGGATTTTCCTTTATATATATGTGTGGATTCTGTTTATTTGAATTAATGAGTTTAATTTTATTTCTGATACTTTCTAAAAAATTAAAATATATCACAAGAGCTGGTGTTTATATATGGATCCCTGCATTTCAATCTCTCTGCCCCCTATAATACCCCAATGATGTCCAGAAAATGAGGAATGGTTTCCTTGAAAAAAAATCCTGAGCCTTTTAAACATTCAGTAAACAGTAGTGAAATCATGGAAAACTATCTCCTCAGAATTATCAATTAACATACCCTCCCTTTCAAAATTAACATTTCTTTCATTCTAATGTCTGTTTCAGTTCATAAATTTTAAATAAAGTCCTTATCAACAGCTTTTATAAAGCCATTTATTGTTCAATTTGTCCTCATGGTGTATTATGAGATCACATATCAATAAAACAAATACAGACACAAAAAAAGTTGTTCAAGGACAGCCAGAAAAACATCTATGTATGTCAGTGTCAACAAATGGATTGTGAGATGAATAATTTCTTCTTTATTCTTCTATTTTTTCTTAATTTATTATAATTATTACAGAGGTATTGAAAAGGTTTAATACTGATTGAAATGATGAATGCAAAACATTGTGAATATAGCAAGGACAAGGGAATGTACACATTAGATAAAAAAGATATTGGTTTAATATGTCACAATAAAATATATATTTTTTTTAAAATCGTGGGGACAACAGGAATTGCACACCCAAGATGAGCCATGGACAATAGTTATTATTCGTGTTTCAGAAAGCACTGGGCAAATTTTAAAAATGAATCACAATTCAAGTTGCTGCTGGAGATGGAACCACTTTAAGGTGTTATTCTGCTTTATTATCTAAGGTCATGATTTCTGCTTTAGACTTCAAGTTTATGTATGTTCATAAATGATTGATATACATCACTAAATTATATATATATTAAAGAAAGAGGTTGGTGACAGACAAATATGAAGATTTGGTATTACCTATTTCTCTAAAGTGATCTTCCTTTTGCGTTTCTTCATTGTTGGAGGTTATAATCACATGTGCATTGAATGTAGTGAGGTACACTCTGCTTGATGGATTAGGTAGTTGAATTTTATGAACCATTCCTCTCCCCCATGATATCTTGTAAACATTTGAGTCACTCTTTGTCACCTTGTGGACCCAAAAATTCCCTTTTTCTCTTCTGAGTGTTTGAAAGATACTTCATAAGCTATAAGAGTAATTTGGTTGCTGGGAGCTGATTGTACTCTGAGTTCCAGGGTTTTCATTTCTGTATATGTTGATTCAATTTCTTTGTAAGAATGAGTTTGATTTTATTTCCAATATTTCTAAAAAATTATAATATGTCATAAGAGTAGGAATTTTTATAAGGATACTTGCATCACAATCTCTCTGCACATGAGAACAACATAGTGATGGCCAGAAAATCAGGAATGGTATCCTTGAAACAAAATCTGAAGCCATCTAAACATTAAGTAAACATTTGCAAAATCATGGGAAAGGATCTCATCTGAATTATTGATTTACCTACACTCTCCTCTAAAATTAACATTTTCTTTAAATGATTCTTTAAATGATTAATTATTATAATTATTACAGAGCTATTGAAAACCTTTAATAATTATTGAAGATATGAATGAAAAGCACTGTGAATATACCAAGAGCCAGTGAAAGAACACATTGGATAAAAAAGATATTGGTTTAATATTTATCAATAAAACAGATTTCTTTTAAAATCAAGGGTATATCAGGAATTGTACACCCAAGTGGAGCCATGGAATATAGATATTAGTCGTTTTTCAAAGACATTTTGACCAATTTTTAAAATGAATGACAATTCAATTTTCTGCTGTAGAGGACACCAGTGTACTGGATTATGCCCCTTTATTTTCTAAGATCGTGAATTTTACTCTGGATTTCAAGTTTATGTATGCACATGTATGACTGATATGCATCACCAAAAATATATATTAAGTGAAAGAGGGTGGTGAGAGGTAAATATGAAGCTTTGGAATCAACTAATTCCCTTAATTGATTTTCTTTTTTTTTTTTTCAAGAAAATAGGCAATTTATTTATTTATTTTTTTATTATGGGTAAAAATCAAAATTCTCACAATACATACAAACATTTGTAAAATGATATATAAATATATATGCATATATGTGTATTTGCTTACAAAAATGTTATTTTATATATATATATATATACATATATTTTAAGAGGTGCTTAGATTACCTAAAATATTATACGGAACCCACTCGGATTCCCATGTTGCCCACCTCCCACACCTCCCACCACATCCAACACAAACATTTCGTATTTCTTCATTGTTGGAGGCTATAATCACGTGAGCAAAGGATGGAGGGAGGTACACTCTGCTTGATGGATTAGGTCTTTGATATTATGAACCATTACTCTTCCCTATGATAACTTGTAAACATTTGAGTGACTCTTTGTCATCATGTGGACCCTATGAGTCCCTTTTTCTCCTCTGGGTGTTGGTAAGGTCTGTCAGAAGTCATAGGAGAAATTTGGAGGCTGGGAGCTATTTGTACTCTGAGTTCCTAGGTTTTTGCTTGTGTATATGTGGATTCTGTGTCTTTATGAGTTTGATTTTATTTCATATAATTTTGGAAAAATTACAATAGGTCATAAGTGCAGGTATTTATATATGGTTACATTCATCACAACCACTCTGCATTGGAGAACAGCCCAATGATGTCCAGAAAATCAGGTATTATTCCCTTGAAATAAAGCCCAGTGTTCTAATCATTCAGTAAACAATCGTGAAATTATGGAAAAAAGTCTCCTCAGAATTATCGATTTACCTACACTCCCTTCAAAAAATAATTTTTCTTTCAATCTAATATCTGTTTCAGTTCATAATTTTAAAATAAAATCCTTTTCAACAACTTTAAAAAGTCATTTATTAAACAAAAAAGTGTTTACTTTATCCACATGTTGTATTATGGGATCATATATCAAAAAAATGATGGATAAAAAAATTTATTCAAGGACAGCCAAAAAACGCCTTTGACTGTTAGAGTCAACAAATGGATTGAGAGGTGAAAATTTTCTTCTTTATTCTTTGTTTGTTTGTTTGTTTTGTTTATTTATTATAATTATTATAGAGCTACTGAAAAGGTTTAATAATGATTGAAGAGATGAATACACACCACTGTGAATATACCAAGGATAATAGAATGTACACATTGAATATAAAATATATTGGTTTAAAAAAGATTTGTTTAAAAAATCGTGGGTATGTCAAGGATTGTACACCCAAGTTGAGGCATGGGTAATAGTTATTAGTCATGTTTCAGAAATGCTCTGTCCAATTTATGAAAATGGATCACAATTCAAGTTTCTGCTCGAGATGGGACCATTTTAAGGTGTTATGCCCCTTTATTATCAAAGGTTGTGATTTATCTTCTAGACTTCAAGTTTATGTATGTTCATGTATGATTGATAAGTATCACTAAAAATATATATTAAGAGAGAGAGGGTGGTGAGAGGCAAATATTATGCTTTAGAATTACCTATTTCTCTAAAGTGGTCTTCATTTTGTGTTTCTTCATTGTTTGATGCTATAATCATGTGTGCATAGAATGGAGGGTGATACACTCTGCTTGAAGGATTAGGTCCTTGACTTTTATGAATGATTCTTCTCCCCCATGATATCATGTAAACATTTGTGCCACTCATTGTCACCTTGTGGACCCCACAATCCCCTTTTCTCTTCTGGGTGTTGGCAATGTCCTTCATGGTTCATAGGACAAATTTGGAGGCTGGGGGTTATTTGTACTCTGAGTTCATGGGCTTTCGTTTCTGTTTATGTGGATTCTGTTTCTTTGTAAGGATGAGTTTGATTTAATTCCCAATACTTACTGAAAAAACAATATTTCATAAAAGCAGGTATTTATATATGGATACCTGTATCACAATCTCTCTGAAATCGTGGGGATGTCAAGAATTATACACCCAATTTGAGCCATGGATAATAGTTATTAGTTGTGTTTCAGAAATGATCAAGCCAATATTTAAAAATGAATCACAGTTCAAATTACTGCTAGATATGTTTGTTTGGGGTAACTCTAATGTCTTATACCCCTTTATTTTCTAAGGTTGTAATTTCTGCTGTTGGATTCAAGTTTATGTATGTACATGTATGAGGGATGTGCAACAATAAAAATATATATTAAGAGAAAGAGGGTGGTGAGAGATAAATATAAAGCTTTGGAATTTCCTTTTTCTCCAAATTGGTCTTCCTTTTGTGTTTCCTCAATTTTGGAGGCTATAATCACACATGAATAGAATGGAGCACGGTACAATCTGCCTGATGGATTAGGTCCTTGACTTTTATGAACCATTCCTCTCTACATGACATCATGTAAACATTTTAGTCACCTTTTGTCACCTTGTGGCCCTAAAATTCCCTCTTTCTCTTTTTGGTGTTGGCAAGTTCCTTCATAACCCATAGGAGAAATTTGGGGACTGGGAGCAATTTGTACTCTGAGTTCCTTGGTTTTCATTTGTGTATATATGGATTCTGTTTCTTTGTAAGAATGAGTTTGATTTTATTTCAATACATTCCAGAAAATTACTATATGTCATAAGAGCATGTATTTATATATGGGCTCCAACATCACAATCTCTGCACTGTAGAACATCCCAATGATGTCCATAAAATGAGGAATGCTTTCATTAAACAAAATCCAGAGCCTTCTAATCATTCAGTAAAGTTATGAAATCATGGAAAAAGACCTCCTTACAATTATCGATTTACCTACACTTCCTTTTAAAGTTAACATTTTTTTTCAATCTAATATCTGATTCAGTTGATAATTTTAAAATAAAGATCTTCTCACCATCTTTTAAAAAGCCATTCTTTGTTCCTCTGGACACATGATGAGGTATGGGATCACATATCAATAAAACTGATAAACAAAAAAATTTGTTCAAGGACACCCAGAAAAACACCTATGTATATCAGCATCAAGAAATAGATTGAGAGATAAATAATTTATTTTGGTATTTCTTTATTTATTATAATTATTATAGAGCTATTGAAAAAGTTTAATAATGATTGAAGAAATGAATGCACACCACTGTGAATATACCTAGGACCAGGGAATGTAAACATTGGATATAAAAGATATTTGTTTAATATGTCTTAATAATACAGATTTGTTTTAAATATCGTGGGAATATCAGGAATTGTACACTGAAGTTGAGCCATGGATAATAGTTGTTAGTTATGTATTAGAAATACTCTGATTGATTTTTAAAATGAATCACAATTCAAGTTTCTGCTGGAGATGGGACCATTGTAAGGTGTTATAACCCGTTATTTAATAAGGTTGTGATTTCTGCTCTAGACTTCAAATTTAGGTATATTCATGTATGACTGATATGCATCACTAAAATATATATATTAAGAGAAACTGAGTGGTGAGAGACAAATATAAATCTTTGGAATTACCTGTTTCTATAAAGTGGTCTTCCTTTTGTGTTTCTTCATTGTTGGAGGCTATAATCACATGTGTGAAGAATGGAGGATGGTACACTCTACTTGATGGATCAGGTCCTAGACTATTTTTAACCATTCCTCTCCTCCATAATATCTTGTAAATATTTGAGTCACTCTTTTTCACCTTGTGGACCCTATAATACTTTATTTTCTCTTCTGGGTGTCCTCAAGGTCCTTCAGAGATGAAGGAGCAATTTGGTGACTGGGAGGTATTGTAGTCTGAGTTCCTGGGTTTTCATTTGTGTATATGTGGATTCCGTTTCTTTGTATGAAAGAGTTTGATTTTATTTCCAATACTTTCTAAAAACCTACAATATGACCTAAGAGCACGTATTTATATATGGATACCTGCATCACAATCTGTCTGCACTTGAGAATAGCTCAATGATGTCCAGAAAATCAGGAATGGTTTCCTTGAATCAAGTCTGGAACCTTTTAAACATTTTGTAAACAATCATGAAAACATGGAAAAAGATCTCCTCAGGTTATTGATTTACCAACACTCCCTTTTAAAATTACCATTTTCTTTCAAACTAATATCAGTTTCAGTTCATAATTTTAAACTAAAGTCCTTTTCAACAGCTTTTAAAAAGCCATTCATTGTTCTCTTTCTCCACATGATGTAGTATCCATTTAAATTCATAATTTTAAAACAAACACCTTCTCATCAGCTTAAAAAAAATTATTTATCACTTTGTCCCCATGATGTAGTATGGGATCACAGATCAATAAAACTGATAGATAAACAAAAAGAATTTTTCAAGGACAGCCAGAAAACAACCATATATGTCAGGGTCATAAAATTGTTTGAGAGGTGAAAAATTTCTTCTTTATTCTTCTGTTTTCTCTTTATTCATTATAATTATTATAGAGCTTTTGAAAAGGTTTAATAATGATTGATGAGATGAATGCACACCAGTGTGAATATAACAAGGACCAGGGTAGGTACTCATTGGATAAATTATATGTGGAAAAAGTGAACAATGAACAGCTTTTTTAAAGCTGAGAGACATATATGAAGTTTTGGAAATATATATTTCCCTAAAGTGGTCTTCCATTTGTGTTTCTTCATTATTGGAGGGTATACTGAATCCTGCATAGAAGGGAGGGGGGTACACTCTGCTTGATAGATTAGGTCCTTAACTTTCAAGAACCATTCCAATCCCCCCATGATATCTTGTAAACATTTGAGTCACCCTTTGTCAGCTCGTGGATGCTACACTTCCCATTTTCTCCTCTTGGTATTGGTAAGGTCCTTCTTAAGCCATAGGAGAAATTTGGAGCCTGAGAGTTATTGGTATTCTGAGTTCTTGGGTTTTCATTTGTGTATACGTGCATTCTGTTTCTTTGTAAGAATGAGTTTGATTTTATTTCCAATACATTTTTAAAAATTACAATATGTCATAAAAGCAGGTATTTGTGTATGGATATATGCATCACAATGTCTTTGCGTTCGAGAACAGCACAATGATGTCTAGAAAACCAGGAATGGTTTCCTTGAATCTAAATCCGGAGATTTCTAAACATTATGTAAACAATCGTGACATCATGGAAAATGAGCTCCTCTGAACTATCAATTTACATACACTCCCTTTTAAAATTAAATTGTCTTTCAATCTAATATCCGTTTCAGGATATAATTTTAAAATAAAGACCTTTTCAGTCACTTTCAAAAATCCATTCCTTGTTCACATTGTCCACATGATGTATTATGGGAGCATATATTAGACGGATTAGGAAAAAAAAAAAAACGTGTTCAAGGACAACCAGGTAAACACCTAAAATGTCAGTGTCATCAAATGGATTCAGAGGTGAATAATTTCTTTTTTTAAATTCTGGTTTGTCTTTATTTATTATAATTATTATACAGTTATTGAAAGGTTTAATAATGTTTGAAGAGATGAAGGCACACTACTGTGAGTATACCAAGGACCAAGGAATGTACACATTGGATTAAAAAGCTAATGGTTTAATATGTATCAAAATTTTTTTTCTTTTAAAAATCGTGGGGATGTCAGGAATTGTACACAGAAGTTGAGCCATGGATAATAGTTATTAGTTGTGTTTCAGAAATGCTTTGTCCAATTTTTTAAAAAGGAATCAAAATTCAAATTTATGTTGGAGATGGGACCAGTGAAATGTATTATGTCCCTTTATTTTCAAAGGTTTTGATTTCTGCCTTAAATTTCAGGTTTATATATGTTCATGTATTTTTGACATGCATCACTAAAATATATATTTTAAGAGAAAGAGGGTGATGAGAGACAAATATGAGCCTTTGGAATTACCTATTTCTCTAAAGAGGTCTTCCTATTGTGTTTCTTCATTGTTGGAGGATAAAGTCACACGTGAATAGAATGGAGGGCGATACTATCTGTTTGATGGATTAGGTCCTTGACTTTTAAGAACCATTTCTCTCCCCCATGATATCCTGTAAACATTTGAGTCACTCTTTGTTACATTGTGGACCCTGCAAGTTCCTTTTTCTCTTCTGGTTCTTGGAATATACTTTCATAAACCATGGGACAAATTTGGAGGCTGGGAGCTATTTTTACTCTCATTTCCTGGGTTTTCCTTTGTGAATATGTGGATTCTGTTTCTTGTTAAGAATGAGTATGAGTTTATTTCCAATACTTTCTAAAAAATTACAATATGTCATAAGAGCAGGTGTTTATATATGAATACCTGCATCACAAACTCTCTGCACTCAAGAACTGCCCAGTGATGCCCAGTAAATCAGGAAAGGTTTCCTTGAAATAAAATCTGGAGCTTTCTAAAATTCAGTATACAATTGTGAAATCATGGAAAAAGTTCTCCACATAATTATCGATTTACTTACACTCCCTTTTAAAATTAACATTTTCTTTCTATTTAATATCTGTTTCAGTTCATAATTTTAAATTAAAGACGTTTTCAACTGCTTTAAAACAACCATTCATTGTTAACTTTGTCCACATGATGTAGTATGGGATCACATATCAATTAAAATTATAGATAAAAAAATTGGTCAAGGACAGCCAGAAAAACATGTATGTACGTCAAAGTCAACAAATGTTTGGAGAGGTGAAAAATTTCTTCTTTATTCTTCTGGTTTTTCTTTATTTATTATAATTCTTATAGATCTATTGAAAAGGTTTAATAATGATCGAAGAGGTGAATGCACACCACTGTGAATATACCAAAGACCAGGGAATATACACATTGGGTAAAAAAGATATTGGTTTAAAATGTCTCACAGAAACAGTTTTGTTTTAAAAATCTTAGGATGTCAGTAATTGTATACCCAAGTGGAGCCATGGATAATAGTTGTTAGTTGTGTTTCAGAAATGCTTTGTCCAATTTTTAAAAGTGAATCACAATTCAAGTTTCTGCTGGAAATGCTAATATGCAACTACTGAAAGGTGTTATGCCCATTTATTTTCTAAGGTCGTGATTTCTGCTCTGGACTTCAAGTTTTTGTATGTTCATGTATGATGGATATGCATCACTAAGATATATATATTAAGGGAAAGACAGTGCTGAGACACAAATATGAAGATTTGGAATTACCTGTTTCTCTAAAGTGGCCTTCCTTTTGTGTTTCTTCATTGTTGGAGGCTATAATCACGCCTGCATAGAATGGAGGGCGGTACTCTCTGTTGATGGATTATTTCCATTACTTGTATAAATGATTCCTCACTTCCATGATATCTTGCAAACATTTGAGCCACTCTTTGTCATCTTACAGACCCTATAATCCCTTTTTTATCTACTGGGTTTTGGCAAAGTCCTTCATAAGTCAAAGGAGAAATTTGTAGCCTGGGTGTTATTAGTACCCTGAGTTCCTGGGTTTTAATTTGTGTATATGCAGATTCTGTTTCTTTGTAAGAACAAGTTTGATTTTATACCCAATATTTTGTAAAAAAAATTACAATATGTTTTAAGAGCAGGTATTTATATATGGATACCTGAATCACAATCCCTCTGCACTCGAGAACAACCCAATGATATCCAGAAAATCAGGTATGGTTTCCCTGAAACAAAATCCAGAGTCTTCTAAATATTCAGCAAGCAATCAAGAAATCAAGGAAAACGTTGTCCTCAGAATTTTCAATTTACTACACACCCTTTTAAAATTAACATTTTCTTTCAAACTAATATCTGTTTCAGTTTATAATTTTAAAATAAAGTCTTTATCAACAGTTTTTAAAAATCTCTTGTTTTTTCACTTTGTTAACATTATGTAGTATGGGATCACATATCAATAAAACTGATAGCAAAAAAAAATTTTTTTCAGAGCCAGCCAGAAAAATATATATGTATGTCAGTGTCAACAAGTGGATTGAGCAGTGAATAATTTCTTTTTTATTCTTCTGGGTTTTATTTATTATTATAATTATTATAGAGTTATGAAATGGTTTAATAATGATTGAAGAGATGACAGCACACTACGGGAATATACCAAGGAAAAGGGTATGTACACTTTGGATTAAAAAATATATTAGTTTAATACATCTGAAAAAACAGATTTGTTTTAAAAATAGTGGGCATGTCAGGAATTCTACACCCAATTTAAGCTATGGATAATAGTTATTAGTCATGTTCAGAAATGATCTGGGCAATTTTTGATAATGAATCACACTTCAAGTTCCTACTGGAGATGGGATCATTGTAAGGTGATATGAACTTTTATTTATTAAGGCTGTGATTTCTGCTATGGACTTCAAAATTAAGTATGTTAATGTATGAATAATAAGCATCACTAAATACATATATTAAGAAAAAGAGTGTGCTGAGAGTCATATATGAAGCTTTGGAATTGCCTATTTATCTAAAGTGGTCTATCTTTAGTGTTTTGTCATTGTTGGAAGCTATAATCCTGCATAGAATGGAGGGCAGTACACTCTGCTTGATGGATTAGGTCCTTTACTTTTATGAACCATTCCTATCCCTGAAGATGTATTGTAAACATTTGAGTCATTCATTGCCACCTTGTGGACCCTACAAGTCCCTTTTTCTCTTTTGGGTGTAGACAAGTTCCTTCATAAGTGATAGGAGAAATTTGGAGGCTGGGAGCTATTTGTACTCTGAGTTCCTGGGTTTTCATTTGTGTATAGGTGGATTCTGTTTCTCTGTAAGAATGAGTTTGATTTAAGATCTAATACTTTATTAAAAATTATAATATGTAATAACAGCCGATATTTATATATGCATGCCTGCATCACAAGCACTGTGCACTGGAGACCAGCCCAATTATATCCCAAAAATAAGGAATGGTTTCCTTGAAAAAAGTGCAGAGCCTTCTAAACATTCAGTAAACAATCGTGAAATCATGGAAAAAGATCTCCTCAGATTTATCAATTTACCTACACTCCCTCTTAAAATTCACATTTTCTTTCAAGCTGATATCAGTTTCAGTTCATAATTTTAAAATATAGAACTTTTCAACAGCTTAAAAAAAAACCATTCATTGTTAACTTTATCCACATGATGTAGTATGGAATCAAATATCAATAAATGTGATAGATAAACAAAAAAAGTTGTTCAAGGGAAGCCAGAAAAACACATATATATGTCAGTGTCAACAAAAGGATTGAGAGATGAATAATTTCTTATTTATTCTTCTGGTTTTCCTTTATTTATTATAATTATTATAGAGCTATTGAAAAGGTTCAATAATGATTGAAGAGATGAATGCGCATGACTGTAAATATACCAGGACCAGGGGATGTACATATTGGATAAAAAATATATCAATTTGTTATGCCTCAATAAAAGAGAATTGTGTTAAAAATCGGGGATATCAGGAATTGTACACTCAAGTTGAGCCACTGATAAGAGTTTTTAGTCATGTTTCAGAAATGCTTTAGACACGTTTTAAAAATGAATCACATTTCAAGTTACTACAGGATATGAGTATATTGAACCACTCTAATGTGTTATGTCCTTTTATTTTCTAAGGTTGGGATTCCTGCTCCGAACTTCATGGTCATGTATGTTCATGTAAGACAGACATGCATTTACTGAAAATATATATTAAGAGAAAGATGGTGGTTAGAGACAATTATGAAGCTTTGGAATTACCTTTTTTAAAATTTTGCCTTCCTTTTTTGTTTCTTAATTGTTGGAGGCTATAATCAAACATGCATTGAATGGAGGGCGGTTCACTCTGCTTGATGGATTAGCTCCTTGACTTTATGAAACATTCCTCTCCCCCATATATCTTGCAAACATTTGAGTCACTCTTTGTCACCTTGTGGACCCTACAAGTCACTTTTCCACTTCCAGGTGTTGGCAAGATCCTTCATAATTCATAGGAGAAATTTGGAGACTGGGAGCTATTTGTACTCTGAGTTCTTAGGTTTTCATTGGTGTATATGTGGATTCTGTTTCTTTACAAAAATGAGTTTGATTTTATTTCCAATACTTTCTAAAAAATTACAGTATGTCAGAAGTGCAGGTGTTTATATATGGGTACCTACTTCACAAGCTCTCTGCATTAGAGAACAGCCCAATGTGTCGGGAAATCAGGAACGGTTTCCTTGAAACAAAATCCAGAACCTTCTAAACATTCAGTAAACAGTCATTAAATCATGGAAAAAGATCTAGTCTTAATTGTTGATTTACATACACTTCATTTTATAATTAACATTTTCTTTCAAACTAATATTGGTTTCAGTTCATAATTATAACATAAAGACATTTTCAACAGCTTTAAAAAAAGCCATTCATTGTTCAATTTGCCCACATGATGTACTATGGGATCATATATCAATAAAACTGATAGATAAAACAGAAAATTGTTCCAGGACAGCCAGAAAAACAGGGATGTCAGGTTCAACAAAAAGATTGAGAGGTGAATAATTACTTCTTTATACTTCTGGTTTTTCTTTACTTATTATAACTATTCTAGAGCTATTGCAAAGGTTTAATAATGTTTGAAGAGATGAATGCACACCACTGTGAATATACCAAGGACAAGGGAATGTACACATTGAATAAAAAATTATTGGTTTAATATGCTTCAATAAAACAAATTTGTTTTAAAAATCGTGGGGATGTCAGGAATTGTTCACCAAAGTGGATCCGTGTATACAAGTTATTATTAGTCTTTCAAAGATCCTCTGCCCAATTTTTAAAAGTGAATCACAATTCAAGGTCCTGGTGGAGAAAGGATGACTGTAAGATGATAGGTCACCCCCCCCTTTTTTTGAAGGTTGTGATTTCTGTTCTAAACTTCAAGTTCATGTATGTTCATGTATGATTGATATGTATCACTAAAAATATATATTAAGGAAACAGTGTGCTGAGAGAGAAATATGAACCCTTGAATTTAACTATTTTTCTAAAGTGGTCTTCCTTTTGTGTTTCTTCATTTCTGGAGGCTATAATCATGCATGGATAGAACTGAGGGTGGTATACTCTGCTTGATGGAGTAGGTCCTTGGCTTTTATGAACCATTCTTCTCACCCATGATATCTTGTAAACATTTGAATCACTCTTTATCACCTTGTGGAACCTCAGTTCCCCTTTCTCTTCTGGGTGTTGGAAAGGTACTTCATGGGCCATAGGAGAAATTTGTAGACTGGCAGCTATTTGTACTCTGAGTTCCTGGGTTTTCAATTGTGTATACGTGGATAGTGTTTATTTGAAAGAATGAGTGTGATTTTATTTCCAATACTTTCTTAAAAATTACAATATGTCCCACCACATCCAACTTGTGAGAATTTTGATTTCTACCCATAATAAAAAAAAAAAAAATTACAATATGTCATGAGAGCAGTTATTTAAATATTGACACTTGCATCACAATCTCTCTGCACTCAAGAACAGCCTAATGATGTCCAGAAAATCAGGAATGGTTTCCTTGAAACAAAATCTGGAGCCTTCTAAATATTCAGTAAACAATCATGAAATTGTGGTAAAAGATCTCCTCAGATTTATCGATTTACCTACTTACCTTTTAAAAATTAACATTTTCTTTCAATGTAATATCCATTTCAGTACATAATTTTAAAATAAAGACATTTTCAACAGCTTTAAGAAAAGCCATTCAATTTTCACTTTGCCCACTTGATGTAGTATGGGATCACATATCAATAAAACTGATAGGAAAAAAGAAAGTTGTTCAAGGACAGCCAGAAAAACACCTCTTTATGTCAGTGTCAACAATCGGATTGAGAGGCAAATAATTTCTTTTTTAATCTTCTGGGTTTTTTCATTTATAATAATTATTACAGAGCTAGTGAAATGTTTAAAAGTGATTGAAGAGATGAATGAACATCCCTGTGAATATACCAAGGACCAAGGAACGTACACATTGGATAAAAATGATATGGGTTTAATATATCTTGATAGAACAGATTTATATTAAAAATTGTGGGGATGTCAGGAATTGTACACACAAGTTGAGGGATGGATAATTGTTATCAGTCTTGTTTCAGAAATGCTTTGGACAATTCTAAAAGGAATCACAATAGAAGTTTCTGCTGGAGATGGGACCACTTTAAGGTGTTATGCCCCTTTATTTTCTAAGGTCATGATTTCTGCTCTAGACTTCAACTTTATGTAAGTTCAAGTATGATTGGTATGGATAACTAAAACTATATATTAAGAGAAAGAGAGTACTCAGAGACAAACATGAAGCTTTGGAATTACCTATTTCTCTAAAGTGGTCTTCCTTTTGTGTTTCTTCATTGATAGAGGATATAATCAGGTGTGCATAGAGTGGATGGCAGTACACTCTGCTTGACGGATAAAGTCCTTGACCTTTATGAATCATTCCTTTCACACATGACATCTTGTAAACATTTGAGTCACTCTTTGTCCCTTGTGGATCCTAAAAGCCCCTTTTACTCTTCTGGCTGTTGGCATGGCCCTTTATAAGCCACAGGAGAATTTGGAAGCTGGAAGGTATTTGTACTCTGAGTTCCTGGGTTTTCATTTTTGTATATGTTGATTCTATTTCTTTGTAAGAATGAGTGATTATATTTACAATATATTCTAAAAATTATAATATGTCATAGAGCAGGTATTTATATAAGGACCTCTGCACCACAATCTCTCTGCACTCCAGAACAACCTAATTATGTCCAGAAAATCAGGAATGGTTTCATTAAACAAAATTTGGAGCCTTCTAAACATTCAGTAAACAATCGTGAAATCATGGAAAAAGATCTCTGAATTATCAATTTACCTACACTCTCTTTTAAAATTAAGATTTTCATTCAATATAATATCCTTTAGTCCATAATTTTAAAATAAAGACCTTTTCAACAGCATTAAAAGAGCCATTCGTTGTTCACTTTAACCACATGATGTAGTATGGGATCACATATCAATAAAAATGATAGATAAACCAAAATTTGTTCAAGGACAGCCAGAAAACACCTATGTATGTCAGTGTCAACAAATGGATGGAGAGGTGAATAATTTCTTATTTATTATTCTGGAATTTCTTTATTTATTATAATTATAATAGAGCTCTTGAAAAAGGTGTAATAATGATTGAAGAGATGAATACACACCACTGTGAATATACCAAAGACCAGGGAATGTACACATTGGGTAAAAAAGATATTGGTTTAATATGTCTCAATAAAACAGATTTGTTTTAAAAACCATGGGGATGTCAGGAATTGTACACCAAAGTTGTGCCATGGATAATAGTTATTAATCATGTTTCAGAAATCCTCTGGACAATTTAAAAAATGAATCTCATTTCAATTTTCTGCTGGAATTGTGTTAATGGGACCACTGTAAGTTGTTAAACCCCTTTATTTTCTAAGTTCGTGGTTTCTGCTCTAGACTTCAAGTTTAATATGTTCATGTATGATTGATATGCATCACTAAAATTATATATTAAGAGAAAGAGGATGGTGATAGACATATATGTAGTTTTATAATGACCTATTTCTCTAAAGTGGTCTTCCTTTTGTGTTTCTTCATTTCTGGAGGTTATAATAACGTGTGCATAGAATGGATGGCAGTACACCCTGCTTGATGGATTAGATCCTTCACATTTATGAACCATTCCATTCCTCCATGATATCTTATAAACATTAGAGTCACTCTTTGTCACCTTGCATACCATACAAGTCCATTTTTCTCTTCTGGGTGTTAGCATGATCCTTCATAAGCCATAGGAGAAATTTGGAGCCTGGGTGCTATTTGTCCTCTGATTTCCTTGGTTTTCATTTGTGTATATGTGGATTATGACTTCTTGTAAAAATGAGTTTTATTTCATTTCCAATATTTTCTAAAAAATTACAATATTTCATAAAAGAAGGTATTTATATATGGATATCTGCATCACAACCTCTCTGTAAAGGAGAGCAACCAAATGGTGTCCAGAAAAGCAGGACTTGTTTCCTTAGAACAAAATGCAGAGCCTTCCAAAAACTCAGTAAACAATCTTGGAATCATGGAAAAAGATGTCCTCAGAATTATCGATTTACCTACACTCCCTTTTAAAATAAATGTTTTCTTTCAGTCTAATATATGTTTCAGTTCATAATTTTAAAATAAGTACCTTTTCAACAGCTTTAAAAAAGCCATTCAGTCTTCCCTTTGTCCACATGATGTAGTATGTGATCACATATCAATAAAACTGAGAGATAAATATAAAAAGGTGTCCAAGAACAGCAAGAAAAATATCTATGTATGTCATTTTGAACAAATAGTTTGAGAGGTGAAAAATTTATTCTTTATTCTTCTATTTTTTTTCTTTTAATTATTATACATCTATTGAAAATGTTATTATTGACTGAAGATTTGAATGCACACCAGTGTGAACATACTAAAGACCAGGGAATGTACACATTGGATAAAAAAAGACATTGGTTTAATATGTATCAATAAAACACATGTGTTTTAACAATCATGGATATGCCAGGAATTGTACACCAAAATTGAGCCATGGATAATAGTTATTCATAGTGTTTCAGAAATGTTCTGGCAAATGTTAAAAAATGAATGACAATTCAAGCTTCTCCTGTAGATGGGAGCACTGTAAGTTGATAGGCCCCTTTATTTTCTAAGGTCGTGATTTCTGCTCTAGAATTCAACTTTATGTATGTCCATGATTGATTGATATTCATCACTAAAAGTATTTATTAAGAGAACGAGGCGGTGAGAGACAAATATGAATGTAAGGAAGTACCCATTTCTATAAAGTGGTTTTCCTTTTGAGTTTCTTCCTTGTTGCAGGGTCTAATCACACATGCATAGAATGGAGGGCGGTACACTCTGCTTGATGGATTAGGTCCTTGACTTTTATGAACCATTCCTCTCCCCCATGATATCTTGTAATCATTTGAGTCACTCTTTGTCACCTTGTGGACATTACATGTCCCTTTTTCTCTTCTGGATTTTGGCAATGTCCTTCATCAGCCATAGGAGAAATTTGGTCCCTGGGAGTTATTGTACTCTGAGTTCCTTGGTTTTCATTTGTGTGTATTTGGATTCTGTTTCTTTGTAAGAATGAGCATGATTTAATTTCCAATTCTTTCTAAAAAAATTACAATATTTCATAAGAGACCATGTTTATATATGGATACCTGCATCACAGCCTATCTGTACTGGAGAACAGCCCAGTGATGTCCAGAAAATCAGAAATGGCTTCCTTGAAACAAAATGCTGAGATTCCAAACATTCAGTAAACAATCATTAAATCATGGAACACGATCTTCTCTGAATTTTTGAATTACGTACAATCCCTTTTTAAATGAACATTTTCTTTTAATCTAATACTGTTTCAGTTCATATTTTTTAAATAAAGACCTTTTCAACAGGCCATTCATTGTTCACTTTGTCCACATGATGTAGTATGGCATCAGATATCAATAAAACTGATAGATAAACAAAAAAAGTTTTTCAAGGACAGCCAGAAAAACATCGATGTATGTCAGTGTCAACAAATGGACTGAGTGGTGAATAATTTATTCTTTATTCTTCTGGTACTTCTTTATTGATTATATTTATTATAGATTTATTGAAAAGGTTTAAAAATGACTGAAGAGATGAATGCCCAACACTTTAAATATACCAAGGACCAGGTTATGTACCCAATGGATAAAAAATATATTGGTTTGATATGTCTCAATAAAACAGATTTGTTTTAAATTCGTGGGGATATCAGGAATTGTACACCCAAGGTGAGGCATGGATAATAGTTATTAGTTGTGTTTCAGAAATGCTCTTGCCCATTTTATAAACTGAATCACAATTCAAGTTTTTGCTGGAAACTGTACCACTCTAATGGGTTTTGCCCCTTTATTTTCTAAGGTTGTGATTTCTGCTTTAACTTCAAGTTTATTTAAGTTCATGTATGACTATTATACATCACCTAAAATGCATATTAATAGAAAAAGTGTAGTGAGAGACAATATGAAGGTTTGGAATTACCTATTTCTGTAAAGTGGTCTATCTTTTGTATTTCTTCATTATTAGAGGCTATAATCATGCGTGATTAGGATAGTGGGTGGTACACTCTGTTTGATGGATTACTTCCTTGACTTTTAAGAACCATTCCTCTCCCCAGTGATATCTTGTATACATTTGAGTCACTCTTTGTAACCTTTTGGCCCCTTCAATTCCCTTTTTCTATTCTTTGTGTTGGCAAAATCCTTCATAAACCATAGGAGAAATTTGGAGGCTGGGAGCTATTTTTACTCTGATTTCTTGGGTTTTCATTTGTCTATATGTGGATTCTGTTTCTTTGTAAGAATGATTTTGATTTTATTTCCAATGTTTTCTAAAATATGATCATATGTCATAAGAGCTGGTATTTATATATGGACCCTGCACCACAATCTCTCTGAACTGAAGAACTGACAAATGATGTCAAGAAAATAAGGAATGGATTCCTTGGAAAAAAAATCTGGAACCTTCTAGACATTCAGTAAACAATCAAGAAATCATGGAAAACCATCTCCTCAGAATTATCGATTTACCTACGCATCCTTTTAAAATTAACATTCTTTCTATCTAATAATGGTTTCACTTAATAATTTTAAAATAAAGACCTTTCAAGAGGTTTAACAAAAGCCATTCATTGTTCACTTTGTCCACATGATGTAGTATGGGATCACATATCAATAAGACTGATAGATAAACAAAAAAAGTTGTTCCAGGTCAGCCAGAAAAAACATCTTATAAGTCAGTGTCAACAAGTGGATTGATAGGTGAAAAATTTCTTCTTTATCCTACTGGTTTTTATTTATTTATTATATATATTGTGGTGCTATATAAAAGGTTTAATAATGATTGAAGAAATGAATGCACACCATTGTAAATATACCAAGAACCAGGGAATGTACACATTGGATAAAAAAGATATTGGTTTAATATGTCTCAATAAACAGATTTGTTTTAAAAATCATGGGTATATCAGGAATTGTACACACAAATGGAGCCATGGACAATAGTTATTAGTCGTGGTTCAAAGATGTTCTGGTCAATTTTTAAAAATGAATCACTATTCAAGTTTCTCCTGGAGATTGGACCACTGTAAAGTGTTACGGCCATTTATTTTCTAAAGTCATAATATATGCTCTAGACTTAAAGTTTCTGTAAGTTCATGTATGATTGATATGCATCATAAAATATATATTTGAGAAATAGGGTGGGGAGAGACAAATATGAAGCTTTAGAATAAACTGTTTCTCTAAAGAGGTCTTCCTTTTGTTTTTCTTCATTGTTGGAGGCTATAATCACACGTGCATAGAATGGAGGATGGTACACTCTGTTTGAGGGATTAGGTCCTTATTTTTCTGAACCATACCTCTACCCCATGATATCTTTTAATCATTTGAGTCACTATTTGTCACCTTATCAACCATACAAGTCCTGTTTTCTCTTCTCGGTGATGTCAAGGTGCTTCAAGTGCCACAGGAGAATTGGAGGCTGGAAGCTATTTGCATTCTGAGTTCCTAGGTTTTCATTTGTGTATATTTGGATTCAGTTATTTGTAAGAATAATTTTAATTTTATTTCCAGCAATTTCTTAAAAATTACAAAATGTCTTCAGAGCAGGTATTTATATGTGGATCCCAGTGTCACATTCTCTCTGCTCTTGAGAACAGTCCACTGTTTTCCAGAAAAGGAGGAATGGTTTCCTTTAAATAAAATTTGGAGCCTTATAAATATTCAGTAAACAATCATGAAATCATGAAAAAAGATCTCCTCTGAAATATCAATTTACATACACTCTCTCTTGAAATTGACATTTTCTTTCAATCGAATATCCTTTTCAGTAAATAATTTTAAATTAAAGACATTTTCAACAGCTTTAAAAAAGCCATTCATTATTCTCTTTGTCCACATGATCTAGTGTGGGATCACATATCAAAAAAACATATATACAAGAAAAAAAAAGTTGTTCAAGGACATCCAGAAAAACACCTATTATGTATGTGTCAACAAATGGATTGTGAGGTGAATAATTTCTTCTTTATTTTTCTCATTTTTCTTTAATTTTTATAATTATTTAGAGTTTTTGAAAATGTTTAATAATGATTGGAGAGATGAATGTCCACTAATGTGATCATACCAAGGACCTGGAAATGTACACATTGGATAAAAAATATATTGGTTTAATATGTCTCAATAAAACAGATTTGTTTAAAAAATCATGGGGACATCAGGAATTGCACACCCAAGTTGAGCCATGGACAATAGTTATTAATCGTGTTTCAGAAACACTGGGCAATTTTAAAAAATGAATCACAATTCAAGTTTCTGCTGGATATGGGACCACTGTAAGGTGTTATGCCCCTTTATTATCTAACGTCGTGTTTTCTGCTCTAGACTTCAAGTTTATATACATTTATATATGATTGACATGCAACACTATAAATATATATTAAAGAAAGAGGTTGGTGACAGACAAATATGAAGATTTGGTATTACCTATTTCTCTAAAGTGATCTTCCTTTTGTATTTCTTCAATGTTGGAGGTTATAATCATGTGTGCATTGAATGTACTGAGGTACACTCTGCTTGATGGATTAGGTCCTTGACTTTTATGAACCATTCCTCTCCCCATGATACCTTGTAAACATTTGAGTCACTCTTTTTCACCTTGTAGACCCTAAAATCCCATCTTTCTCTTCTGAGTGTTTGCAATATACTTCATAAGCTATAGGATTAATTTGGGTGTTGGGAGCTATTTGTACTCTGAGTTCCTGGGTTTTCATTTTTGCATATGTGGATTCTGTTTCTTTGTAATAATGAGTGTGATTTTATTTCCAATACTTTCTAAAAAATTACAATATGTCATAAGAGCAGGTGTTTAGATGGGGATACCTGCATCACAATCTCTCTGCACTCAAGAACACTCCAATTATGGCCAGGAAATCAGCAATGGTTTCCTTGAGACCAAATCTGGAGACTTCTAAACATTCAGTAAACAATCATTAAATTTCGGTTAAAGATCTCCTCAGAATTATTGACTTACCTACATTCCCTTTTAAATTTTACATTTATTTCAATCTAATATACTTTTCAGTTCATAATTTTAAAATAAAGACCTTTTCAACATCTTTTAAAAAACCATTCATTGTTCACTTTATCCACATGATGTAATAGGGGATCACATATCAATAAAACTGAAAGATAAACAAAAAAAAGTTCTTGAAGGACAGCCAGAAAAACTCCTATGTATGTCAGTGTCAACAAATGGATTGAGAAGTGAATAATATCTTCTTTATTCTTCTGGTATTTCTTTCTTTATTAAAATTATTAGAGAGCTATTGAAAGCATTTAATAATGATTAAAGAGATGAAAGAACACGCCTGTGAATATACCAAGGACCAAGAAATGTACACATTGGATAAAAAAGATATTAGTTTAATAGGTCTCAATAAAACAGATTTGTTTAAAAATCATGGAGATGTCAGGACTGTACACCCAAGTTCAGCCACAGATAATAGTTATTAGTCGTGTTTCAGAAAGCACTGGGCAATTTTTAAATATGAATCACAATTCAAGTTTCTGCTGGAGATGTGACCATGTAAGGTGTTATGCCCCTTTATTTTTTAAAGTTGTGATTTCTGCTCTAGACTTCAATTTTATGTATGTTCATGTGTGACAGATATGCATCACTAAAAATATGTATTAGGAGAAAGAGGTTGGTGAGAAACAATATGTACATTTAGAATTACCTATTTCTCTAAAGTAGTTTTTTTTTTGTGTTTCTTCATTGTTGTAGGATATAATCAAGCATGCAAAGAATGGAGGGTGGTACATTCTGCTTGATTGATTAGGTCCTTGAATATATGAAACCTTCTGCTCCTTCATGATAACTTGCAAACATTTGAGCCACTCTTTTTCACCTTGTGGACCCTAGTAGTCTCTTTTCCTCTTCTGGGTGTTTTCAAAGTCCTTCAAATCCATAGCAGAAATTCGGAAGCTGGGAGCTATTTGTACTCTGAGTTCCTGGCTTTACATTTGTGTATACATGGATTCCCTTTGTTTGTAAGAATGAGTTTGATTTTATTTCCAATACTTTCTAAAAAAATAAAATATGTCATAAGAGCAGGTATTTATAGATAGATACTGGCATCACCATCACTCTGCCCTTGAGAACAGTCCAATGATGTCCAGAAAACGAGGAATGGTGTCCTTGAAACAAAATCTGGAGATTTCTAAACATTCAGTAAACATTCATAAAAACATGGATAAAGATTTTTCAGAGTTATCGATTTACTTACATTACATTTTAAAGTTAACATACTCTTTCAATCTAATATCCATTTCTCTTCATAATTTTAAAATAAAGACCTTTTTAACATCTTAGAAAAAGTCATTCATTGTTCACATTGTCCACATGGTGTAGTATGGGAACACATATCAATAAAACTGATAGATAAACAAAAAAAAAAGTTTTTCAAGGACAGCCAGTAAAACACCTCCGTATGTCAGTGTCAACAAATGAATTGAGTGGTGAATAATTTCTTATTTATTCTTCTGGGTTTTCTTTATTTATTATAATTATTATAGAGCTTTGTAAAGGTTTAATAATGATTGAACAGATGAATGCATAACACTGTGAATGTACCAAGGACCAGGAAATGTACACATTGGATTAAAAAGACACTGGTTTAATATGATTCAATAAAACAGATTTGTTTTAAAATCGTGGGGATGTCAGAAATTGTACACCCAAGATGCACCATGGATAATTGTTATTTGTCGAGTTAAGAAATGCTCTGGCCAATTATTAAAAATTAATCACTATTCAAGCTTCTCCTGTAACTGGGACCACTGCAAGGTGTGAAGACCCTTTCTTTTCTAAGGTTATGATTTCTGCTCTAGACTGCAAGTTTATGTATGTTCATGTACAATTGATATGCATCACTAATTATATATATTAAGAAAAAGAGTGTAGTGAGTGTCAAATATGAAGTTTGGAAATATATATTTCTCTAAAGTGGTGGTCTTCTTTTGTGTTTTTTCATTATTGGAGGCTATAATGAATCCTGCATAGAATGTAGGGCATTACACTCTGATTTATGGACTAGGTCCTCGACTTTTATGAACCATTCCACTCCTCCCATGATATCTTGTAAACATTTGAGTCAGCCCTTCTCACATTGTGGATGCTACACATCCCTTTTTCTCCTCTTGGTGTAGGTAATGTCCTTCATAAGCCATAGGAGAAATTTGGAGCCTGCGAGATATTGGTACTCTGAGTTCTTGGGTTTTCATTTTTGTATATGTAGATTCTGTTTCTTTGTAAGAATGAGCTTGTTTTTATTTGTAATACTTTAAAAAAAATTACAATATGTCATAAGAGCAGGTATTTATGCCTGAATACATGGATCAATGTCTCTGCACTCAAGAATAGCCCAATGATGTCCAGAAAACCAGGAATAGTTTCCTTGAAATTAAATATTGAGATTTCTAAACATTCACTAAACAATTGTGAAGTCATGGAAAAAGTTATCCTCAGAATAATCAATTTACTTACACTCCCTTTAAAAATTAACATTTTCTTTCTATATAACATCCATTTTAGTTCATAATTATAAAATAAAGAATTTCAACAGCTTTAAAACAGCCATTCATTGTTAACTTTGTCCACATGATGAAGTATGGGATCACATATCAATTAAAATGATACATAAACAAAAACTTCATTAAAGACAGCAGAAAAACACCTATGTATGTCAATGTCAACAAATGGATGGGAGGTGAATAATTTCTTCTTTATTCTTCTGTTTTTTCTTTACTTATTATAATTCTCACAGAAGTATTGAAAAGGTTTAAAAATTATTGAAGAGATGAATGCACACCACTGTGAATATACCAAAGACCAGGGAATGTACACATTGGATTAAAAAGATATTGGTTTTAAATGTCTCACAATAACATTTTTGTTTTAAAATTCTTGGGATGTCAGGAATTGTACACCCAATTTGAGCCATGGATAATAGTTGTTAGTCATGTTTCAAAATGCTCTGTCCAATTTTTAAAAGTGAATCACAATTCAAGATTCTGCTGGAAATGTGTGTATGTGACTACTGAAAGGTGTTATGCCCATTTATTTTACACATAGAAAAATTAATGTTTGACCTATGTTGTAAGTGAAAACAAGGACATAGAAGACAAGGAAACAATTGTCTTTCATACAATAAAAACGTGAAGAACCACCAGGATTCACAGAGCTTTAGGGTAAAACCAAGATTTTGGAGTTGATTGTAATTCCAAACAAGTGCATAGCTGCCAATGAAATGAGTATTCTGCTTAGTTTTGAAACCTGAAAAAACCAATTCATTGGCATAGCATTAGGAAAACCAGTGTTTTGACATTGATTGTGAGGGAAAGCAAGTGCATAGCAGCCAAACAAACAAGTATCTTACTTATATTTCAATCATGAAGTACCTCCTGCATTCACAGAGAGTTAGGTGAAGCCAGTACCTTGAAGTTGATTGTAAGTGAAAACATGTGCAAGCAGCCAATGAACCAACTTTCTATACTGTTTCTTTAAACTGAAGAACAGAATGCATTCACCGAGTGTTGGGGAAAAGCAGTGATTTGAAGTTGATTGAAAGAGAAAACACATGCTTAACAGCAAAAGAAGAGAGAAACTCACTTAGTGGAGCCTGTCCAGGCCCATGGGACTGTGGAACCTGTGGACAAAATGGAGGTGGTGTAGCCCAGGGTGTCATAGAGGACTATAGAGCCCATGGAAGCTGTTGATCCAATGGAGCTCATGGAGGTCATGGATGCTGTGCAGGACAGTGGAACTTGTGCAACCTGTGAAGCCCATGGAGTCTGTGGAACTGGTGGAGCTTGTGGAGGCCACGGAGACTGAGCAGGTATTTACATATGCATACCTGCATCACAATCCCTCTGCACTCAAGAACTGCCCAATGATGTCCAGAAAATAAGAAATGGTTCCCATTAAACAAAAACTGGGGCCTTCTAAAATTCAGTAAACAATCATGAAATCATGGAAAAGGATCGCCTCTGATTTATCAATTTACATAAACTCCCTTATAAAATTAAACCAGAAAACCACATGTCAGTGTCAACAAATTGATTGAATGGTGAATAATTTCTTCTTTATTTTTCTGGTTTTTCTTTATTTATTATAATTATTATAGAGCTATTGAAAAGGTTTAATAATACTTGAAGATGTTAATGCACACCACAATGAATATACAAAGGACCAGGGACACAGTGGATAAAAAAGATATTGGTTTAATATAATATCTCAAAAAAAACTGATTTGTTTTAAAAATCATGGTGATGCCAGTAATTGTAGACCCAATTTGAGCCAAAGGTAATAGTTGTTAGCTGTGTGTCAGAAATGCTCTGACCAATTTTCAAAAATAAATCACAATTCAAGTTTCTGCTGGAGATCTGGGTATGGGACCATTCTAAGTTGTTATGCCCCTTTATTTTCCAAAGTCCTGATTCCTGACCTGGACTTCAAGTTTGTGTATGTACATTTATGATTGATATGCATCAGTAGAAATATATATTAATAGAAAGAGGGAGAAGAGAGACAAATATGGAGATTTGGAATTACCTATTTCTCTAAAGTGGTCTTCCTTTTGTGTTTCTTCATTGAGGGAGGCTATAATCCCGTGAGCATTGAATGGAGGGAAGTACACTCTGCTTGATGGATTAAGTCCTTCACTTTTATGAAGGATTCTTCTCCATGATATAGTGTAAATTTTGATTTGCTCTTTGCCACCTTGTTGACACTAAAAGTCCCCTTTCCTCTTCTGGGTGATGGCATGGTCCTTCATAAGCCATAGTAGAAATTTGGAGGCTGGGAGTTATTTGTACTCTGAGTTCCTTGGTTTTCATATTTGTAAATATGTATTCTGTTTCTATGTAAGAATGAGTTTGATTTTATTTCTAATAATTTCTAAAACATTAAAATATGTAGTAAGAGCAGGTATTTATATATGGATACCGATATGACAAGCTCTCTGCACTTGAGAACAGCCCTATGATGTCCAGAAAATCAGGAATGAATTCCTTGAAACAAAATCTGAAGCCTTTTAAACATTCAATAAATTATCATGAAATCATGGAATAGATCTCCTCTCAATTATCGATTTACCTAGACTCACTTTTATATTTAACTTTTTCCTATCAATCTAATATCCCTTTCAGATCATAAAGACATTTTCACAGCTTTAAAAAAGCCATTCATTGTTCACTTTGTCCACATGATAAAGTATGGCATCACATATCAATAAATCTGATAGATAAGCAAAAAAATTGTTCAAGGGCAGCCAGAAAAACACCTATGTATGTCAGTGTCAAGAAAGGTATTCAGAGGGGATAACTGTTATTATGCTTGTTTCAGAAATATTCTGGCCAATTTTAAAAAATGAATCACAATTCATTATTATACTGGAGATGGAACTAATGTAAGGTGTTATGCCCCTTTATTTTCTAAGGTCCTGATTTCTGCTATAGACTTCAGTTTTATGTATGTTCATGTATGACTTTTATGCATCACTAAAAATATTAAGAAAAAGAGGGTTGTAAGAGACAAATATGAAACTTTGGAATTACCTATTTCTCTAAATTTGCCTTCCTTACATGTTTCTTCAATGTTGGAGGCTATAATCATGCGTGTATAAAATGGATTGTGATACAATCTGCTTGACGGATTTGGTCTTTGACATTTATGAATCATTCCTTTCCCCCATGATATCTTGTAAAAATTTGAGTCACTCTTTTTAACGTTTGTAACCTTACAGGTCACTTTTTCTCTTCTGGGTGTTGGCAAGATCCTTCAACGTCAGTGGAGAAATTTGGAGGCTGGGAGCTATTTGTACACTGAGTTCCTGGGTATTTATTTGTGAATATGTGGATTCTGTTTCTTTGTAAGAATGAGTTTGCATTTTTTCCCAATACATTCTTAAATTTTACAATATGTCATAAGAACAGGTATTTATATATGGACACCTGCATCACAATCCCTCTGTACTCATGAACTGCCCAATGATCTCCAGAAAATCAGGAATAGTTTCCTTGAGAAAAAACCAGAGCCTTCTGAAAGTCAGTAAACAATCGTGAAATCATGGAAAAAAATCTCATCAGAATTAACGATTTATCTACTCTCACATTTAAAATTATCATTTTCTTTCAATCTAATATCCGTTTCAGTTCATAATTTTAAAATAAAGACGTTTTCAACACCTTTAAAAAAGCCATTCATTGTTCTCTTTGTCGACATCATGTAGTATGGGAACAGAGATCAATTAAAGTAATAGATAAACAAAAAAAGTTGTTCAAGGATAGCAGAAAATCCCCTATGTACGTTAGTGTCAACAAAAGGATTGAGAGGTGAATAATTTCTTCTTTATTCTTCTGTTTTTTTCTTTATTTATTTTAATTATTATAGAGCTATTGGAAAATTTTAATAATGATTGAAGAGATAAATGCAAACCACTGTGAATATACCAAGGACCAGGGAAGGAATACGGTGGATAAAAAAGATATTGCTTTAATATATCTCAATAAAATAGATTTGTTTTAAAAATCGTGGGGATGTCAGGAATTGTATACCTTAGTTTGCAATAGATAATAGTTATTAGACATGTTTCAGAAAAAGAATCACAATTCAAATTTCTGCTGGAGATGGGACCAATGTAAGTTTTTATGACCCTTTATTTTCTAAGGCTGTGATTTCTGCTCTAGACTTCATTATGTATGGTCATGTATGATTGATAGGCATAACTAAAAATATATATTAAGAGAAAGAGGGTGGTGATAGAAAAATATGAAGCTTTGGCATTACCTATTTCCCTAAAGTGGTCTTCCTTTTGTCTTTCTTCATTGTTGGAGGGTATAATCCCGTGTTCATAGAATGGAGGGTGGTATACTCTGCTTGATGGATTACGTCTTTGACTTTTATGAATAATTCTTCCTTCTCCCCCATGATATCTTGTAAACATTTGAGTCACTCTTTGTCACCCTTGTGGACCCTACAAAACCCTTTTTCTCTTCTATATGTGTACAATGTCCTTCATGGGCCGTAGGAGAAATTTACAGGCTGGGAGATATTTCTACTCTGAGTTCCTGGGTATTCATTGTGTATATGTGGATTCGCTTTCTTTGTAAGAATGAGTTTGATTTTAGTTCCAAATCCTTTCTAAAAACATAAAATATGCCATAAAAGCAGGTATTTATATATGGATTCCTGCATCACAATCTCTCTGCATTCGAAAACAGCCCAATGTTGTCCAGAAAATCAGGAATGGATTCCTTGAAACAAAATACAGAGCCTTCTAACATTCACTAAACAATTGTACAATCATGGAAAAAGATCTCCTCAGAATTATCAACTTACATACACTCCCTTTTAAATTTAACATTTTCTTTCAATCTAATATCTGTTTCAGTTCATAATTAAAAAATAAAGACCTTTATAACATCTTTGAAAAAAGCCATTCATTCTTCAATTTGTCAACATGATGTAGTATAGGATCAGAAATCAATTATACTGAGAGATAAACAAAAAAGTTTTTCAAGGATAGCAGAAAAACACTTGTGTATGTTAGTGTAAACAAAATGATTGAGAGGTGAATAATTTCTTCTTTATTCTTCTGGTTTTTCTTTATTTATTATAATTATTAAAAAGGTATTCAAAAGGTTTAATAATGATTAAAGAGATGAAATGCACACCACTGTGAATATACCAAGGAACAGGGAATGCATACATTGGATAAAAAGATATTGGTTAAATATATATCAGTAAAACAGACTTGTTTTAAAAATCATGGGTATGTCAGGGATTGTACACCCAAGTTGTGCAAGATATAATAGTTATTAGATGTATTTCAGATATGTTCTGGCCAATTTTTGAAAATGAATCACAATTGAGGTTTCTGCTGATTTGGGGAGTACTGTATGGTGATATTCCCCATTATTTTTTAAGGTCGTGATTTCTGCTCTACACTTCAAGTTTATGTATATTCATGTATGACTGATATGCATCACTAAAATAATGTATTAAGAGAAAGAGTGTAGTGAGAGGCAAATATGAAGCTTTGGAATTACCTATTTATCTAAATTGTTCTTCCTTTTGTGTTTTTCATTGTTGGAGGCTATAATCACTCGTGCATAGAATGGAGGGGGGTGCACTCAGCTGGATGGATTAGGTCCTTGATATTTATGAAACATTCTTCTCCCTCATGATATCTTATAAACATTTGAGTCACTCTTTGTCACCTTGAGGACCACACAAGTCCCTTTTTCTCTTCAGTGTGTTGGCAAGATCCTTTATAAGATATAGGAGAAATTTGGAGGTTGGGGGCTGTTTATACTCTGTGTTCCTGGGCTTTCATTTGTGTGCATGTGGATTCTGTTTCTTTGTAAGAATGAGTTTGATTTTATTTCCAAATATTTCTAACAAATTACAATGTCATGAGAGCCGGTGTTTATATATGGACACATGCATCACAATCTCTCTGCACTCAAAACTTCCCAGTGATGTCCAGAAAATAAGGAATTGTTTCCTTGCAACAATATATGGAGCATTCAAAACATTCAGTAAACAATCATGAAATCATGGAAAAAGATCTCAGAAGTAGCGATTTACCTACACACTCTTTTAAAATTAACATTTTCTTTCAATCTAATAATTTTAAAATAAAGTCCAATTCAACAGCTTTAAAAAGGCCATTCATTGTTTGTTTTGTCCACATGATGTAGTATGGGATCACATATCAATAAAACTGATAGATAAACAAAAAAAAAATTTGTTCAAGGACAGTCAGAAAAACATCTTTGTATGTCAGGGTCAACAAATGGATTGAGAGGTGAATAATAACTTCTTTATTCTTTATTTATTTATTGTAATTATTATACAGTTATTGAAATGGTTTAATAATGATTGAAGTGACAAATGCACACCACTGTGAATATAGCAAGGACAAGGGAATGGACACATTGGATAAAAACTTATTGGTTTAATATGTCTCAATAAAACAGATTTGTTTTAAATATCATTGGGATGTCAGGAAGTGTACCTCCAAGGAAAGCCAAAGATAATAGTTATTAGTCATTTTTCAGAAATGCTCTGGATAATTTTTAAAAATAAATCACAATTTATGTTTCTGCTTGAGATGTCTGTATGTTACTACTGTAAGGTGTTAAGCCACTTTATTTTCTAAGGTCGTGATTTCTGCTCTGAATTTCAAGTTTATGTATGTTCATGAATGATTGATATGCAACACTAAAAAAATATATAAAGAGAGAGAGGGTGGCGAGAGACATATATGAAACTTTGGAATTTCTAGTTTCTTTAAATTCTTCTTTTTGTGTTTCTTCATTTTTGGAGACTATAATCTCATGTGCATAGAATGGAGGGCGGTACACTCTGCTTGATGGAATAGGTCCTTGACTTTTATGAAACATTCCTCTCTCCCGTGATATCTTGGAAACATCTGAGTCACTCTTTGTCACCTTGTGGACCCTACCAGTGCCATTTTCTCTTCTGGGTGTTGGCAAGGTCCTTTGTAAGGCATAGGAGAAATTTGGAGGAGGGAGCTATTTGTACTCTGAGCTCCTGTGTTTTGATTTGTGTATATGAGGATTCTGTTTCTTTGTAAAAATGAGTTTGATATTATTTCCAATACTTCCTAAAAATTACAATATGTCATAAAAGCAGGTATTTATATATGGATCCCTGCAACACAATCTCTCTGCACTCAAGGAGAGGCAAATTATATTGAGAAATCAGGAATGGTTTCCTTGAAACAAAATCCAGAGCCTTCTGAACATTCAATAAACATTCACGAAATCATGGGAAAAGATCTCCTCTGAATTATCGGTTTACCTACACACCCTATTAAAATTAACCTTTTCTTTCAATGTAATATCCATATCATTTCATAATTTGAAAATAAAGACCATTTCAACAGCTTTAAAAAAGCCATTCATTGTCACTTTGTTCACATGAAATCGTATAGGAACACATATCAATAAAACTGATAGATAAACAAATAAATTTGTTCAAGGACAATCAGAAAAACCCTTGTGTAGGTGATTGTCAACAAATGGATTGTGTGGTTAATAATTTCTTCATTATTCTTATGGATTTCTTTATTTTTAATAACTATTATAAAGCTATTGAAAAGGTTTAATATTGGTTGAAGAGATGAATACACACCCTTGTGAATATAGTGAAGACTAGGGAATGAACACACTGGATAAAAAAGATATTGGTTTAATAGGTCTCAATAAAACAGATTTGTTTTAAAAATCGTGGGGATGTCAGGAATTGTACACCCAATTTGAGCCATGGATAAGAGTTATTAGTCATGTTTCAGAAATGATCTGTCCAATTTTTAAAAATGAATCACTACTGAAATTTTGAATGGAGATGGGACCACTGTAAGGTATTATGCCCCTTTATTTTCTAAGGTTGTGAATTCTGCCTCAGAACTCAATTTTATGTATGTTCATGTATGACTGATATGCATCACTAAAGATATATATTAAGAGAAAGAGTGTGGTGAGAGGCAATATGTAGCTTTGGAATTACCTGTTTCTCTAAAGTGGTCTTCCTTTTGTGTTTCTTCATTGTTTGAGGCTAAAATCACGTGTGCATAGAATGGAGGGTGGAACACTCTGCCTGAGGTTTTAGGTCCTTGATATTTATGAACCATTTCTCAACCCCATAATATCTTTTTAACATTTGAGTCACTGTTTCTCACCTTGTGTATGCTACAAGTCCCCTTTTCTCTTCTATGTGTTGCCTAGGTCTTTCATAAGACATAGGAGCAATTTGGAGCAAGTGAGCTATTTGTAGTCATATTCTCCTGGGTTTTCATTTATCTATATGTGGATTCCATTTCTGTGTAAGAATGTCTTTGATTTTATTTCCAATACTTTCTAAAATAATTACAATATGTCATAATAGCAGTTATTTATAGATAGATACTGGCATCACAATCTCTCTGCACTCAATAAAAGACTAATCATGTCCAGAATATCAGTAATGGTTTCCTTGAAATGCAATCCTGAGCCTTCTAAACATTCAGTAAACAGTCATGAAATCAATGAAAAAGATCTTTCAGAATTATCATTTTACCTACACTCCCTTTTTAAATTAACATTTTCTTTCAATCTAATATCCATTTCAGTTCAAAATTTTAAAATAAAGACCTTTTCAACAGCTTTTAAAAAGCCATACATTGTTCACATTTTCGACATGATGTAGTATGGGGTCACATATTAATAAAACTGATAGATAAACCAAAAAAGTCATTTAAGGACAGCCAGACAAACACATATGTATGTCTGTGTCAACAAATGGATTGAAAGGTAAATAATTTTTCTTTATTCTTGTGGTTTTTCTTTATTTATTATTATTGAGTTATTGAAAAGTTTTCTTAATGATTGAAGAGATGAATGCAAACACCTGTGAATATACCAAGGACCAGGGAATGTGCACATTGGATAAAAAAGAAATTGGTTTAATATGTCTCAATAAAACAGATTTGTTTAAAAAATTGTGGTGTTTTCAGGAATTGTAACCACAAGTTTAGACATAGATAATAGTTGGTCGTGTTTCAGAAATGATGTGGACATTTTTTAAAAATGTTTCACAAATCAAGTTTCTACAGGAGATGGAACCACTGTAAGGTGTTATGCCCCTTTCTTTATGAAGGTTTTGATTTTTGCTCTAGACTTCATATTTATGTGTGTTCATGTATGTCTGATATGCATCACTTAAAATATATATAAAGAGAAATAGGGTGGCGAGAGACAAATATGAAACTTTGGACTTACATATTTCTCTAAAGTGGTCTTCTTTTTGTGTTTCTTCATTGTTTAATGTTATAATCACGTGTGCATAGATGGAAGGAGGTACACTGTGCTTGATGGACTAGATCCTTGACTTTTATGAAGCATTCCTCACCCCCATGATATCTTTATAACATTTGAGCCACTCTTTGGACAGCCAGAAAAATATCTATGAATGTCATATTCACCAAAAGGATTGAGAGGTAAGTAATCTCTCCTTTATTCTTCTGGTTTATCATTATTTATTATAATAATTATACAGGTGTTTAAAAGGTTTAATAATGATTGAAGAAATGAATGCACACCTCTGTGAATATACCAAAGACCAGGGAATGTGCACATTGGATAAAAAAGTTATTGGTTTTATATGTCTCAATAAAACAGATTTGTTTTAAAACCGTGGGAAAGTCAAGAGTGGTACAACCAAGTGCTACCATGGATAAGAGTTATTAGATGAGGTTCAGAAATGCTTGGCCAAATTGTACAAATGAATCATAATTCAAGCTTCTGCTGGAAATGGGTCCACTGTAAGGTGTTATGCCCCTTTATTTTCTAAGTTTGTGATTTCTGCTCTAAATTTCAAGTTTATGTATGTTCATGAATGATTGATAGGAATCACTAAAAATATATATTAAAAGCAAGAGGGTGGTGTCAGACAAATATAAAGCATTGGAATTTCCTATTTCTATAATTTGGTCTTCCTTTTTAGTTTCTTCATTGTTGGAGGGTATTATCAATCATGCATAGAATGGAGGATGGTATACTCTGCTTGATGTATTAGGTCCCTAATTTTTATGAGCCATTCCTCTCTCCATGATATCTTGTAAACTTTTGAGTCAATCAATGTCACCTTGTGGACCCTACGAGTCCCTTTTCCTCTTCTGGGTGTTCAAAACTTCCTTCATAAGCCATAGGGGAAATTTGGAGGTTGCAAGCTATTTATACTCTGAGTTTCTGGGTTTTCATTTGTGTATATGTGGATAGTGTTTCTTTGTAAGAATGAGATTGATTTTATTTCTGATACTCTCTAAAAAATTATTATGTCATAAGAGCAGATATTTATATATGGATACATGCATCACAATCACTCTCCATTCCAGAGAAGCCCAATGATGTCCAGAAAATCAGGAAGGATTTCCTTGATACAAAATCTTGAGCCTTCAAAACATTCTGTATAATTGACAAATCATGGACAAAATATCTCCTCTGAATAACAAATTTACTTTCAGTCCATTTTAAAATTGATATTTTCTATCAAATATCCATTTCAGTTCATAATTTTAAAATAAAGATCTTTTCAAAAGCTTTAAAAAAGCCTTTCATTGTTCACTTTGTCCACATGATGTCATATGGGATCACACATCAAGAAAACTGATAGATAAACTGAAAAGGTGTACAAGGAGAGCCAGAAAAACACATATGTATGTCATTTTCAACAAATGGATTGAGAGATGAATAATTTCTTCTTTAATCTTCTGGAAAATCTTTACTTATTATAATTACTATAGAGCTATTGAAAAGGTTTAATAATAATTGAAGAGATGAATGCACACCACTGTGAATATACAAAGGATTAGGGTAGGTACCCATTGGATAAAATAGATATTGGTTTAATATGTCTCAATAAAACAGATTTGTTTTTAAAATTGTAGAGATATCAGGAATTGTACATCCATGTTTAACCATGGATAATATTATTAGTCATATTTCAGAAATGCTTTGTCCAATTTTTAAAAATCAAACACAATTCAATCTTGTGCTGGACATAGGACAACTGTAAGGTGCTATGCCCCTTCATTTCCTAAAGTTTTGATTTCTGCTCCAGATTCAAGTTTATGCATATTCATGTATGACTAATATCCATCACTAAAAATATTGATTAAGAGAAAGAGGGTGGTGAAAGACTAATATGAAGATTTGGAATTACCTATTTCTCTATAGTGGTCTTCCTTTTATATTTCTTCTTTGCTGTAGGCTATAATCACGTGTGCATTAAATGGAGGGCAGTAAACTCTGTTTGATGGATTAAGTCCTTAACTTTTATGAACCCTTCCTCTCTCCCATGATATCTTGTAATCATTTGAGTCACTCTTTTCCACATTTGGGACTCTACTAGTCCATTTTTCTCTTCTGGGTGTGGAAAAGTCCTACATAAGCCATAGCAGAAACTTGGAGGCTGGGAGCTCTTTGTACTCTGAGTTCCTGGGTTTTCATTTGTGTATAACATGGATTCTGTTTCTTTTTTTTTTTTTTAAGATTTTATTTATTTATTCATTTATTCCCCACCTGCTGCTTGTGCTCGCTGGGTCAGCTAACCACGCCGTGCGGGCGGGCTTGCCTTCACCAGGAGGCCCCGGGAACCAAACCCAGGGCCTCCCATATGGTAAATGGGAGCCCTACTGATTGAGCCACAGCCGCTTCCCTGATTCTGTTTCTTTGTAAGAATGAATTTGATTTTAATTTCAATTACAATATGACATAAGAGCAGGTATTTATATATGGATGCCTGCATCAAAATCTCTCTGCACTCAAGAAGAGCCCAATGATATCCAGAATATCAGGAATGGTTTTCTTGAAACTGAATCTGGAGTCTACTAAACATTCAGTAAAAAAATGTGAAATCATTGAAAAAGATCTCAGAATTATCGATTTACCTACACTGTTTTTTAAAATTAACATTTTCTTTCAATCTAATATCCATTTCAGTTCATAATTTTAAAATAAAGAACTCCTCAGCAGCTTTAAAAAAGCCATTCATTATTCACTTTGGCCATATGAGGTAGTATGGGATCACATATCAAGAAAACTGAAAGATAAACAAAAAAGTTGTACAAGAACAGCCAGAAAAACAAATATGTATGTCAGTGTCAACAAATGGATTGAGAGGTGAATAATTTATTCTTTATTCTTCTGGATTTTCTTTATGATAATTCTTGTAGTGCCATTGAAAAGATTCAATGATGATTGAAGAAATGATTGCACACTACTGAGACTATACCAAAGACAGGTGAAAGTACACATTGGATAAAAAGGATATTTGTTTAATATGTCTCAATGAAACAGATTTGTTTTAAAAATCGTGGGGATATCATGAATTGTACACCCAAACTGAATCATGGATAATATTTTTAGTCGTGTTTCAGAAATGCTCCAGCCAATGTTTAAAAATGAATTACAATTCAAGTTTCTGCTGGAGATGTGTGTATGGGACCACTGTAATTTGTTATGCCCCTTTATTTTCTAACATCGTGATATCTGCTGTAGACTTCAAGTTTAAATATGTTCATGCACGATTGATATGCAACACTAAAAATATGCATTAAGAGAAAGAGGGTATTGAGAGTCAAATGTGAACATTTGGAAATACCCGTTTCTCTACATCGGACTTCCATTTGTTCTTCTTCATTGTTGGAGCTATGATCATGTATGCAAAGAATGTAGGTTGGTACATTTTGCTTGATGGATTAATTCCTTGATTTCACGAAACATTTCTCTACCCCATGTTATCTTATAAACATTTGAGTCACTCTTTTTCACATTGTGGAACCTACAAGTGCCCTTTTCTCTTCTGGGTGTTGGCAAGGACCTTCATAAACCATAGGAGAAATTTGGAGACTGACAGCTCTTTGTACTCTAAGTTACTGGTTTTTCATTTGTGCATATGTGGATTCTTTTCCTTTGTAAGAATGAGTTTGATATCTTTCCAATACTTTCTTAAAATTACAATATGTCATAAGAGCAGGTATTTATATATAGACACCTGCACCAAAATCTCTCTGCACTTGTGAACAGCCCAATGCTATATAGAAAATCAGGAATGGTTTCCTTGAAATAAAATCTGTTGACTTCTAAACATTCACTCAACAGTTGTGAAATCATGGAAAAAGACCTCCTCAGAATTATCAACTTATGTACAATCTTTTCTAAAATTAACATTTCTTTCAATCTAATATCCACTTCAGTTCATAATTTTAAAATTAAGACCTCTTCAACAATGTTAAAAAAGCTAGTCATTGTTCACTTTGTCCACATTATATAAAATGGGATCACATATCAATAAACTTGAAACATAAACAAAAATTTTTTTCAAGGACAGGCAGAAAAGCACCTTTGTATGTCAGTGTCAAAAAATGGATTGAGAGTTAAATAATCTTTATTCCTCTGGTATTTATTTATTTATTTATTTATTTATTTATTTATTTATTATAATTACTTAAGAGCTTTTGAAAAAGCTTAATAATGATTGAAGAGATGAATGCACACAACTGTGAATATACCAAGGACAGGGGAAAGTACACAATGGATATAAAAGATATTGGTTTAGTATCTCAATAAAACAGATTTGCTTAAAATTTGTTGGGATGTCAGGAATTGTACACCCAAGTTGAACAATGGACAATAGTTATTAGTCATGTTTCAGAAATGCTCTGGTCAATTTTTCAAAATGAATCACAACTCAAGTTTCTGCTGGAGATGGGAACACTGTAAGTTGATATGCCCCTTTATTTTCTAAGGTTGCAATTTCTGCTCTTTAATTTTATGTATGTTCATGTATGACTGATATGCATCACTAAAAATATATATTAAAAGAAGCAGGGTGTTGAAGGACAAATATGAAGCTTTGGAATTATCTACTTCTCTAAAGTGTTCTTCCTTTTGTTATTCTTCATTGTTGGAGGCTATAATCATGCATGCATAGAATGGATGGCGGTACACAGTTCTTGATGGATAAGTTCCTTGACTTTAATGAATGATTCCTCTCAACCATGATATCTTGTAAACATTTGAGTCACTCTTTGTCACCTTATGTAACATACAAGTCACTTTTTCCCTTCTGGGTGTTGAGAAGGTACTTCATATGCCTTAGGAGAAACTTGGAGGCTGGGAGCTTTTTGTACTCTGAGTTCCTGTGTTTTCATTTGTTTATATCTGGATTCTGTTTCTTTGTAAGAATGAGTCTGATTTTATTTCCAATACTTTCTAAAAATTACAATATTTCATAAGAGCAGGTATTTATATATGTATCCTTGCATCAAAATCTCTGCCTCAAATACATCCCAGTGATGTCAGGAAAATCAGGAATAGTTTACTTGAAACAAAAGCCAGAGCCTTCTAAACATTCAGAAAACAATCTTGAAATCATAGAAAAAGATCTCAGAATTATCAATTTACCTACACTCCCTATTAAATTTAACATTTTGTTTCAATCTAATATCTGTTTCAGTTAATAATTTTAAAATAAAGTCATTTTCAACAACTTCAAAAAAGCCATTCATTGTTCATGTTCTCCACATGTTATAGTATGGTCCACAGATCAATAAAACTGATAGGTAAACAAAAAATTGTTCAAAGACTACCAGAAAAACACCTATGTATGTCAGTGTCATCAAATGGATTGAGAAGTGAGTAATTACTTCTTTATTCTTCTGGTTTTTCTTTATTTATTATAATTATTATAGAGCTACTGAAAAGGTTTAATAATGATTGAAGAGTTGAATGCAAACTTCTGTAAATATACCAAGGATCAGGGAATGTACACAATGTATAAAAAAGTTCTCAGTTTAATATGTCTCTATAATACAGGTTTGTTTTAAAAATCGTGGGGAGGGAAGCGGCTGTGGCTCAATCAGTAGGGCTCCCGTTTACCATATGGGAGGCCCCGGGTTCGGTTCCCGGGGCCTCCTGGTGAGGGCGGGCCCGCCCGCACTGCGTGGTTGGCTGACCCAGCGAGCACAAGCAGCAAGGGGGGGATAAATGAATAAATAAATAAAATCTTTAAAAAATAATTTAAAAAAATAAAAATAAAAATAAAAATCGTGGGGATTTCAGGGATGGTACACCCAAGTTGCACCATGGATAATAGTTATTAGTCGAGTTTCAGAAATGCTCTGGTCAATTTTTAAAAATGAATCTCAATTCAAATTTCTGCTGAGATGGGACCCCTTTAAGGTGCTATGTCACTTTATTTTCTAAGGCTGTGATTTCTGCTCTAGGCTTCAAGTTTATGTATGTTCATGTATGAGATATATGCATCATTAAAAATATATATTAAGAAAAGGAAGGTGGTGAGAGACATATATGAATCTTTGGAATTACCTATTTCTCTAAAGTCGTCTTCCTTCTGGGTTCTTCATTGTTGATGGCTATAATCATGTGGGCACAGAATGGAGGGTGGTACACTCTGCTTGATGCATTAGGTCTTTGGCTTTATTGAACCATTCCTCTCCCCCATGATTTCTTGTAAACATTTGGGTCACTCATTTTCACCTTGTGGACCCCACAAATCCCTTTTTCTCTTCTGTGTGTTGGAAAGGTGCTTCATAAGCCATGGGAGAAATTTGGAGCATGGGACATGTTTGTACTCTGAGTTTGTGGGTTTTCATTTTTGTATATGAGGATTCTGTTTCTTTGTAAGAATGAGTTTGATTTTATTTCCAATATTTTCTAAAAAATTACTCAATTTCTTAAAAGCAGGTATTTACATATGCATACCTACATCACAATCCCTCTGCACTGGAGAACTGCCCAATAATGTCCAGAAAATAAGGAATGATTCCTTTAAAACAAAATCCAGAGCCTTCTAAACATTCAGTAAACAATTGTGAAATCATGGAAAATTATCTCTTCTGAATTAACAGATTACATAAACTCCCTTATAAAATTATGCCAGAAAAACACCTAAGTATGTCAGTGTCAACAAGTTGATTGAGCAGTGAATCATTTCTTCTTTATTCTTCTGGTTTTTATTTATTTATTATAATTATTATAGAGCTATTGAAAAGGTTTAATGATACTTGAAGATTAATGCACACCACAGTGAATATACCAAGGACCATGAAATGTACACATTGGATAAAAAAGATATTGGTTTAATATAATATCTCAAAAAAACTGATTTGTTTTAAAAATCATGGTGATGTCAATAATTGTACACCCAAGTTGACACAAGGATAATAGTTGTTAGCTGTGTGTCAGAAATTATCTGGCCAATTTTTAAAAATAAATCACAATTCATGTTTCTGCTTTAGATGTGTGTATGGGACCATTCTAAGTTGTTATGCCCCTTTACTTTCTAAAGTCCTGATTCCTGATCTGAATTCAAGTTTATGTATGTACATATATTGCTGATATGCATCACTAAAAATACATATTAAGAGAAAGAGGGAGGAGAGAGACAAATATGGAGATTAGGAATTACCTATTTCTCTAAAGTGGTCTTCCTTTTGTGTTTCTTCTTTGATGGAGGCTATAATCCTGTGAGCATTAAATGAAGGGCAATACACTCTGCTTAATGGATTGTCCTTGACTTTTATGCACCATTCCTCTCCCCAATGATATCTTGTAAATTTTGATTCGTTCTTTGTAACCTTGTGGACACTACAAGTCCCTTTTTCTCTTCTGGGTGTTGGCATGGTCCTTCATAAGCCATAGTAGAAATTTGGAGGCTGGTAGAATTTGTACTCTGAGTTCCAGGGTTTTCATTTTTGAAGATGTGTATTCAGTTTCTATGTAAGAATGTGTTTCATTTTATTTCCAAAAAATTTTTAAAAATTAAAATATGTTGTAAGAGCAGATATTTATATATGGATACCTGCATCACAATCCCTCTGCACTCGAGAACAGCCCAATGATGTCCAGAAAATCAGGAACAGTTTAAATGAAACAAATCCAGAGCCTTCTAAACATTGAGTAAACAATAGTGAAATCATGGAAAAAGATCTCTTCTGAATTATCTATTTACATAAACTCAGTTTTAAAATTAACATTTTCTTTCAATCTAATATCAACTTCAGTTCATAATTAAAAAAAAAAGACCTTTCCAACGGGTTTTTAAAAAACCATTCATTTTTCATTATGTCCAAAAGATGCAGTATTTGATGACATATCTATAAAACTGATAGATAAGCAAAACGTTGTTCAAGGACAGCCAAAAGAACATCTATGTATGTCAGTGTCAACAAATGGATTGAGAGGTGAATAATTTCTTCTTTATTCTTTTGGAGTTCTTTATTTTTAATAATTATTATAGACCTATTTAAAAGGTTTAAAAATTATTGAAGAGATGAATGCACACCACTGTGAATGTACCGAGGATCAAAGAATGTACACATTGGATAAAAAATACCTTGGTTTAATATATCTCAATAAAACAGAATTGTTTTAAAATTCATGAGGATGTCAGGAATTGTACACCCAAGCAGAGCCATGGATCATATATATTAGTCTTATGTCAGAAATGCTCTTGCCAATTTTTAAAAATGTATCACTATTGAAGTTTCTAATGGAGATGGGACCATTGAAGGTGTTATGCCCATTTATTTTCTAAGGGTGTGATTTCTGCTCTAGAGTTCATGTTTATATATTTTCATGTATGATTGATATGCATCATTAAAAATATATATTAAGAGAAAGAGTGTGGTGAGAGACAAGAAATAAGCTTTGGGATTAACAGTTTCTCTAAGGTGGTCTTCCTTTCGTGTTTCTTCATTGTTGGAAGCTGTAATCACACATGCATAGAATGGAGGGTGGTACACTCTTTGTGATGGATTAGGTCCTTGACTTTTATGAACCATTTCACTCCCCCATATTATCTTGTAAACATTTGAGTCACTCTTCACCACCTTGTGCACCCTACAATCCCTTTTTCTTTCTGGGTATTGGCAATGTCCTTCATAAACCATACAAGAAATTTGGAGGCTAGGAGCTATTTGTAATTTCAGTTCCTGGGTTTCCATTTCTGTAAACGTGGATTCTGCATCTTTGTAAAAATGAGTTTGATTTTATTTCCAATAGTTTTAAAAAAGTACAATATGTCATAAGGGCAGATATTTATTAATGGATACTGGCATCACAAGCTCTCTGCACTTGAGAACAGCCCTATGATGTCCAGAAAGTAAGGAATGGTTTCCTTGAAAGAAAATCTGGAGCCTTTTAAACATTCAGTAAATTATCATGAATCATGGAATTAGATCTCCTCTCAATTATCGATTTACCTATACTCACTTCTTAAATTATCATTTTCTATCAATCTAATATCCCTTTCAGATCAAAACTTTAAAATGAAGACATTTTCACAGCTTTAAAATAGCCATTCATTGTTCACTTTGTCCACATGATGAAGTATGGCATCACATATCAATAAATCTGATAGATAAACAAAAAAAGTCGTTCAAGGGCAGCCATAAAAACACCTATGTGTGTCAGTGTCAACAAATGAATTTAGAATTGAATAATTTCTTCTTCATTCTTCTGGTTATTCTATATTTATTATAATTGTTATAGAGCTCTTGAAAATTTTCAATAATGATTGAAGATATGAATTCACACTACTTTGAATATACCAAGGACCAGGGAATGTACACATTGAAAAATAAAGATATTGGTATAATATGTCTCAACAAAACAGATTTGTTTTAAAAATTGTGGAGATTTGAGGAATTGTACACCCAAGTTGAGCCATGAATCTTAAATATTAGTCATGTTTCCGAAATTCTCTGGCCAACTTTTAAAAATGAATCTCAATTGAAGTTTCTGCTGGATATGTGGGTATGGGACCACTGTAAGGTGTTATGCCCTTTTATTTTCTAAGGTCCTTATTTCTGCTCTAGAATTCAAGTTCACATATGTTCATGTGTGATTGATATGCCACAAAAAACATATATATTAAGAGAAAGAGCGTGGTGAGATTCAAACATGAAGCTTTGGATTTACCCATTTTACTAAATTGGTCTTCCATTTGTGTTTCTTCATTTTTGGAGGCTACAATCACACATGCGTAGAATTGAGAGTGGTACACTTTGCTTGATGGATTAGGTCATTGACTTTTACGAAACATTCCTCATGCCCATGATATCTTGTAAACATTTGAGTCACTCTTGGTCATCTTGTGGAAGTTACAAGACCCTTTTTTCACTTCATGTTTTTGGCAAGGTTCTTCATAAGCCATAGGAGAAAATTGAAGTCTGTAAGCTATTTGTACACAGACTTCCTGGGTTTTCTTTGTGTATATGTGGATTCTCTTTCTTTCTAAGAAAAAAGTTTGATTTTATTTCCAAAACTTTCTAAAAAAGTACAATATGTCATAAGAGCAGGTATTTATATATGTATACCTGCAACACAATCTCTCTGCACTCGAGAAGAGCCCAATGATGTCCAGAAAATGAATTATGGTTTCCTTGAAATAAAATCCGGTGCCTTCTAAACATTCAGTAAAAAAGTTGAAATCATGGGAAAAGATCTCCTCAGCAATATTGATTTACCTACTTTCTCATTTAATATTAACATTTTCTTTAAATATAATATTTGTTTCCATTGATAATTTTACAAAAAAAGACTTTCTCACCACCTTTAAAAAAGCCATTCATTGTTCCTTTGGACAAATAATGTAGTATGGGATCACATATCAATAAAAGTGATAGATAAACAAAAAAAAGTTGTACAAGGACAGCCAGAAAAACACCTATGTATGTCAGTGTCAACAAATGGATTGAGAGGTGAATAATATCTTCTGGTATCTCTTTATTTATTATAATTATTATAGAGTTTTGGAAAATGTTTTGATAATTATTGTAGAGATGAATAGAATATTCACCACTGTGAATATATCAAGGAACAGGGAATGTACACATGGGAGAAAAAAGATATTGGTTTAATATATCTCAATAAAACTGATTTGTTTTAAAAATCGTGGGGATGTCAGGAATTGTAGACCGAAGTTGAGGGACAGATAATAGTAATTATTTCTGTACTATAAATGCTCTGGCCAATTTTAAAAATGGATCACATTTCAAGTTTCTGCTGGAGATAGGACCACTGTAAGATGTAATGCCTCATTAGTTCATAATGTTGCGATTTCTGCTCTAGCCTTCACATTTAGGTATGTTCATGTATGACTGATATGCTTCACTAAAAATATATATTAAGAGAATATGGATGGTGAGAGAAAAATGTGAAACTTTGGAATTACCTTTTCTATAAATTGGTTTTCCTTTTTTGTTTCTTCATTGTTGGAGGCTATAACCACATGTGTGTAGAATGGAGGAGGGTACACTCTTCTTTATGGATCAGATCCTAGACTCTTATGAACTATTACTCTCCCCCATGATATCTTGTAAATATTTGACTCACTCTTTCTCATCTTGTGGACCCCACAAGTTTCTTTTACTCTTCTAGGTGTTGTCAAGGTCCTTCATATCCATAGGAGAAATTTGGTGTTTGGGAGCTATTTGTAGTCTGAGTTCCTGGGTTTTCATTTGTGTATATGTGGGTTTTCTTTCTTTGTATGAAAGAGTTTGATTTTATTTCCAATACTTTCTAAAAATTTAAAATATGTCATAAGAGCACGTATTTATATATGGATTCCTGCATCACAATCTCTCTGCACATGAGAACAGTTCAATGATATCCAGAAAATCAGGAATGATTTTCTTGAATTAAAATCTGGATCCTTCTAAACATTTTGTAAACAATCATGAAATCATGGAAAAAGTTTTCCTCAGATTATCGATTTACCAACACTCCCTTTTAAAATTACCATTTTCCTTCAAAATAATATTGGTTTAAGTTCATAATTTTAAATAAAGACCTTTTCAACAGCTTTAGAAAAACCATTCATTGTTCACTTTGTCCACATGATGTAGTATGGGATCACATATCAATAAAACTGTCAGATGAACAAAAAATATTGTTTATGGACAGACAGAAAAACACCTATGTATGTCAGTGTCAACAAATGGATTGAGAGGTGATTAATATCTACTTTATTCTTCTGGATTTTCTTTATTTAATATAATTATTATATAACTATTGAAAAGTTTTACTAATAATTGAGGAGATGAAAGCACACCACTGTGAATATACCAAGGACCAGGAATGTACACACTGGTTAAAAAAATATTGGATTAATATGTCTCAATAAAACAGATTAGTTTTAAAAAATCATGGGGATGTCAGGAATTGTTCAACCAAGTTGAGCCATTGGTAATAGTTTTTATTCATGTTTCCAAAATGCCCTGACCAATTTTTGAAAATGAATCAAAATTCAATTTTCTGCTGAAGGTGGGGCCATTGTAAGGTGTTATGCCCCTTTATTTCCTTAAGGCTGTGATTTCTGCTCTGACTTCATGATTATATATGTTCACGTATGATTGATATGCATCACTAAAAATATCTATTAAGAGAAAGAGGGTGCTGAGATACAAATATGAACTTTGGAATTACCTATTTCTCTAAAATGGTCTTCCTTTTGTGTTTCTTCATTGTTGGGGGCTATAATCATGCATAATTAGAAAGGATGGCAGTATACTATTTTTGATGGATTAGGTCCTGGACTTTTATGATCCAGTCCTGTCTCCATGATATCTTGTAAACATTTGAGTCACTCTGTCACCTTGTGGGCCCTACAAGTTCTTTTTTCTCTTATGGGTAGTTTCAAGGTCCTTCATAAGCCATATGAGAAATTTGGAACCTGAGAGCTATTTTTACCATGAGTTCCTGGGATTTAATTTGTGTATATGTGGATTCTGTTTCTTTGTAAAAATAATTTGATTTTATTTCCAAAACTTTCTAAAAAATTACAATATGTCATAAGTACAGGTATTCATATATAGAAATCTGCATCACAATCTATTTTCATTGCAGAACAACCAATGATGTCCAGAAAATCAGGAATGATTTCCTTGAAACAAAATCTGGAGCCTTCAAAACATTCAGTAAACAATCATGAAATAATGGAAAAGATCTCTGAATTATCAATATTAACATACTCTCCATTTTTCAAATTAACATTTTCTTTCAATTTAATATCCATTTCACTTCACAATTTTAAAATTAAGACCTTTTCAGCAGCTTTAAAAAAACATTCATTGTTCACTTTGTCCACAGGATGTAGTATGGAATCAGATATCAATAATACTGATAGAAACCAAAAAAAAAAAGTTGTTCAGGACAGCCAGAAAAACACCTATGTATGTCAGTGTCAACAAATGGATTGAGAGGTGGCTAAATTACTCTGTATTCTTTTGGTTTTTATTTATTTATTATAATTATTATAAAGCTATTTAAAAGGTTTAATAATGATTGAAGAAAAGAATTCACACGACTGTGAATATAGCAAGTACCAGGGAATTTACACATTGGATAAACAAGATTTTGGTTTATCATGTCTCTATAAAACAGAGTTCTTTTAAAATCATGAGGATGTCAGGAATTGTACTCCCAATTGGAGCCATGTATGATAGTTATTAGTCATATTACAGAAATGCTCTGGTCAATTTTTGAAAATGAATCACAATTCAACTTTCTGCTGGAGATGGGACAAATTTAAGTTGTTATGCCCATTTATTTTCATTGGCCATGATTTCTGCTCTAGACTTCAACATTATGTATATTGATGTATGATTGATATACATGACTAAAAATATATATTAAGATAAAGAGGATTGTGAGACAAATAAGAAGCTTTGTAATTACCTATTTCTCTTTACTTATTTTCCTTTTTTCACGTGAGCATAGAATGGAGGGTGGCACACTCTGCTTAATGTTTTAGGTCCTTGACTTTTATGAATCATTCTTCTCCCCCATGATATCTTGTAAACATTTGCGACATTCTTTGTCACCTTCTGAACCTTATAATTCCCTTGTCCTCTTTTGGGTATTGGGAAGTTGCTTCACAACCCATAGTTGAAATTTGGAGGCTGGGAGCTATTTTCACTGTCAGTTCCTGCGTTTTCATTTGTGTATAGGTGGATTGAATTTCTTTGTAAGAATGAAATTGGTTTTATTTCCAAAGCTTTCTTAAAAATTAAACTATGTCATAAGAGCAAGTATTTATATATGGATACCTGCATCACAATTTCTCTGCACTCGAGAACAGCCCAATGATGTCCAGAAAATCAGGAACTGTTTCTTTGAAAAAAATTTGGAGACTTCTAAACATTCAGTAAACAGTCGTGAAATCATGGAGAAAGACCTACTCTGAATGATCAATTTACCTATTTTCCCTTTTAAAATTAACATTTTCTTTCGATCTAATATCTGTTTCAGTTCATAATTTTAAAATAAAGAACTTTAACTGTTATAAAAAAGCCATTCCTTGTTCACTTTGTCCACATGATGTAGTATGGGATAAAATATCAATAAAACTGATAGATAAACAAAAAATATTCTGCAAGGATAGCCAGAGAAAAACACTTATATATGTCAGTGTCAACGAATGGATTGAGAGGTGAAAATTTTCTTCATTATTCTTCTGTTTTTTCTTTATTTATTATACTTATAATAGAACTTTGAAAAGGTTTAATAATGATTGAAGAGATGAATGCACACCACTGTGAATATACCAAGGACCAGGAATGTACACATTGGATAAAAAAGGTATTGGTTTAATATTTCTCAATAAAACAGATTTTTTAAAAAAGCATCGGGATAACAGGAATTGTACACCCAAGTTGAGCAATGGATAATAGTTATTACTCTTGTTTCAGAAATGCTCTGGCCAATTTTTAAAAATGAAGCACAATTCAAGTTTCTGCTGGAGATGTGTTTATGTGACCACTATAAGGGGTTAGGCCCATTTATTTTGTAAGTAGTGATTTCTGCTCTTGACTTGAAGTTTTTGTACGTTCACGTATGATTGCCACACATCACTAAAAATATATATTAAGAGAAAGACGGTGCTGAGTGACAAATATGAAGCTTTGGAATTACTTATTTCTCTAAAGTGTTCTTCCTTTTGTGTTTCTTCAAGGTTGGAGTCTATAATCACGTGTGCAAAAATGGAGTGCCGTACATTCTTCTTGATGGATTAGGTTTTGGACTTTAATGAACCATTCTGCTCCCCCAAGATATCTCGTAAACTGTTGAGTCACTCTTTGTCACTTTGTGGACCTTAAAAATCCTTTTTTCCTTCTGGGTATTGACAAGGTTCTTCTTAATCCATAAGAGAAATTTGGAGGCTGGGAGCTATTTGTACTCTGATATCCTGGGTTTTCATTTCTATATATGTGAATTCTGTTTCTTTGTAAGAATGTTTGATTTTATTTACAATACTTTATAAAAAATTACAATATGTCATAAGAGCAGGTATTTATATATGGATACCTTCATCACAATCTCTCTGCACTTGAGAACAGCACAATGATGTCCAGAAAATAAAGATTGCTTTCCTTGAAACAAAATACAGAGACTTGTAAACATTCAGTAACAATTGTGAAATCATGGAAAAGATATCCTCTGAATATCTTTACCTATACTCCCTTTTGAAATTAAAATTTCCTTTTGATGTATTATCTATTACAGTTCATAATTTAAAAATAAAGACCTTTCAACAGCCTTAAAAATGTCATTAATTGTTCATTTTGTCCATATGATGTAGTATGTGGTCCTATATCAATATAACTTATAGATAAACAAAATAGTTGTTAAAGGACAGCCTGAAAAACACCTATGTATGTCAGTACCAACAAAAGGATTGAGAGGTGAATCATTCCTTCTTTATTCTTCTGGTTCTTCTTTATTTATTATAATTATTATAGAGCTATTGAAAATGTTTAATAATGATTGAAGATGAATGCACACCACTGTGAATATACCAAGGACCAGGAAATGTACACATTGGATAAAAACCATATTGCTTTAATATGTCTCAATGAAACAGATTTGTTTTAAAACTCCTGGGGATTTCAGGAATTGTACACCCAAGTTGAGCCATGGATAATACCTATTAGTTGTATTTCAGAAATGGTCTGGCCAATTTTTGAAAAGGAATTACAATTCAATTTTCTGCTTGAGATGCAACCATTGTAGGGTGTTATTCCCCTTTATTCTCTAAGGCTGTGATTTCTGCTGTAGACTTCAAGATTGTGTATGTTCTTGTATGACTGATCTACATTACTAAAAATATATATTAAGAGGAAGATGTTGTTGAGAGACAAATATGAACCTTTGGAATTACCTATTTCTCTAAAGTGGTCTTCCTTTTGGCTTTCTTCATTGTTGGAGGCTAGAATCACACGAGCAGAGAATGGAAGGTGAACCATTCTGCTTGGTGGATTAGGTCCTTGAATTTTATGAGCAATTCTTTTCCCCCATGATATCTTATAAACATTTTAGTCACACTTTTTCTCCTTGGGGACCCTACAAGTCCCTTTTTCTCTTCTGGTTGTTGGCAAGGTCCTTCATGAGCCGTGGGAGACATTTGGAGAATGGGAGATTTTTGTACCCTGAGTTCCAGTGTGTTCATTTGTGTATCTGTGGATTCTCTTTCTTTGTAAGAATGAGTTTGATTTTATTTCCAATACTTTCTAAAAAATTACAATATGTCATAACAGTAGTTATTTGTATATGGATACCTGCATCACAATCTCTCTGCACTTGAGAATAGCCCAATATTGTACAGACAATCAGGAATGGTGTCCTTAAAACAAAATCTGGAGGCTTCTAAACATTTAATTAACAATTGTAAAATCATGGAAAAATTTCTCCTCAGAATTTTTGATTTACCTACACTCACTTTTAACCTTAATATTTTCTTTAATCTATTACCCATTACAGTTCATAATTTTAAAATAAAGACCTTATCAACATGTTTTAAATACCATTCATTTTTCACTTTATCCACATAATATATTATGGGTTTAAATATCAATAAAACTGATAGAAAAACGAAAAACTTGTTCAAAAACAGCCAGAAAAACACCTATGTATGTCCGTGTCGACAAATGAATTGAGAGGGGAATAATTTCTTCTTTATTCTTCTGGTTTTCCTTTATTTATTATAATCATTACAGAGCTATTGAAATGCTTTAGTAATGATTGAAGATTTGAATGCACACCACTGTGAATATACCCAGCTCCAGGGAATGTGAACATTGGATAAAAAAGATATTGGTTTAATATTTCTTAATAAAACATATTTGTTTTAAAAATCATGAGGATGTCAGGAATTGTACACACTAGTGGATTGATGGGTAATAGTTATTAGTCGTTTTTTGAAGATTCTTTGGCCAATTTTAAAAATAAATGACAATTCAATTTACTGCTGGAGATGGGACCGGTGTAAGGTGTTATGCCCCTTTATTTTCTAAGGTCGTGATTTCTACTCTAGATTTCAAGTTTATGTATACTCATGTATGACTGATATGCATCACTAAATTTATATATTAAGTGAAAGAGTGTGATGAGAGATAAATATGAATCCTTGGAATTAAATATTTCTCTAGAGTGGTTTCCCTTTGTGTTTCTTCATTGTTGGAGGCTATAATCACACGTGCATAGAATGGAGGGTGGTACACTCTGCTTGATGGATTCGGTCATTGACTTTTATGAACCATTCCTCTTTCCCTTGATAACTTGTAAACATTTCCGTCACTCCTTGTCATCATGTGGACCCTAAAAGTCCGTTTTCTCTTCTGAGTGTAGGCCATATCCTTCATAAATAATAGAAGAAATTTGGAGGCTGGGGACTATTTGTACTTTCAGTTCCTAGGTTTTCATTTGTATATATGTGGATTCTGTTCCTTTGTAAGAATGAGTGTGATTTTATTCTCAATACTTTAAAAAAAATTACAACATGACAAAAGAGCAGGTATTTATATATGGATACTACATCACAATTTTTCTGCACTCCAGAACAACACAATGATATCCAGAAAATAAGGAATGATTTCTTTGAAACCAAACCTTGGGCTTTGTAACCATTCAGCAAACACTCATGAAATCATGGAAAAAGATCTCCTCAGAATTACCTATTTAAGTACATTCCCTTTAAAAATTAACATTTCCTTTCTTTCTACTATCTGATTCATTTCATAATTTAAAAATAAAGACCTTTTCCATGTTTTAAAAATGTGATTCATTGTTCACTGTGTTCACATGATGTAGTATTGGATCACATATCAATAAAACTGATAGATAAACAAAAAAGTTGTTCAAGGACGGCCAGAAAAACACCTATGTATGTCAACGTCAGGAAATGGATAGAGAGGTGAATAATTTCTTCTTTATTCTTCTGGTTTTCTTTATTTATTTTAATTATTATAGAACTCTTCAAAAGGTTTAATAATGATTGAAGAGTTGAATGCACACAACTGTGAATATACAAAAGACCAGGTAATTTACATACTGGAATAAAAAGATATGGGTTTAATATGTCTCAAAAAAGCAGATTTGTTTTAAAAATCATGGGGATGACAGAAATTGTACACCTGAGTTTAGACAGGGATAATAGTTATTAATTGTGTTTCAGAAATGGTCCAGCCAATTTTTGAAAATGAATAACAATTCAACTTTCTGCTGGAGATGGGACAATGTAAGGTGTTATGCTCCTTTATTTTCAAAGCCTATGATTTCTGCTCTAGACTTCAAGATTATGTATGTTACTGTATGATTGACACGCATCACTAAAAATACATATGAAGAGAAAGAGTGTGGTGAGCGACAAGTATGAAATTTTGGAATTACCAATTTTTTAAGTGGTCTTTCTTTTGTGTTTCTTCATTTTTGGAGGATATAATCACATGTGCATAGAATGGAGGACGGTTCAATTTGCTTGATGTATAAGGTCCTTGAATTTATGATCCAATCCTCTGACCAATGATATCTTCTAAACATTTGAATCACTCTGTGTCACCTTGTGGACCCTATAAGTCCCTTTTTCTCTATTGTATGTTTACATGATCCTTCAAAAGCAATAGGAGTTATTTGTTGACTGGGAGTTATTTGTAATCTGAGTTCCTGAGTTTTCATTTGTTTATATGTGGAATCAGTTTCTTTGTAAGAATGAGTTTGATTTTATTTCAAATATATTCTAATAAATTAAATACATGATAAGAGCAGGTATTTATATATGGATACCTGCATCACAATCTGTCTGCACTGAAGAAGAGAAAAATGATGTCCAGAAAATCAGGAAGGGTTTCCTTGAAAAAAAAAACCCAGAGTCTTCCAAACATTCAGTAAACAATCATGAAATCATTGAAAAAGATCTCATCAGAATTATCAATTTACCTAAATTCCCTTTTAAATTTAATTTTTTCTTTCAAACTAATATGCATTTCAGTTCATAATTTTAAAATAAAAACATTTTCAACAGCTTTAAAAAGCCATTGATTATTCACTTTGTCCCCATGATGTAATGTGGGATCACATATCAATAAGACTGATAGATAAATAAAAAATATTTTTCAAGGACAGTGAGAAAAGCACCGATGGATGTCAAAGTCAACAAATGGATTGAGAGTTGAATAATTTATTTATTTTTCTAGTGCTTCTTTATTTATTATAATTATTATAGAGCTATTGAAAAAGTTTAATAATTATTGAAGAAATGAATGCACAACAATGTGAATATACCAAGAGACCAGGGAATGTATATACTGGATAAAAAAATATATGGGATTAATATGTTTCAATAAAACAGATTTGTTTTAAAAATCATGGGGATGTTAGGAATTGTACACCCAGGTGGACCCATGGATAATAGTTATTAGTCATGTTCCAGAAATGCTCTGGCTAATTTTTAAAAATGAGCCACAATATAATTTTCTGCTGAAAATGTTTCTATGAGACCACTGCAAAGAGTTATGCCCCTATATTTTCTAATGTGATTTCTGCTCTAGTTTTCTAGTTTATGTTTGTTCATGTATGACTGATATGGATCACTAAAAATATATATTAAGAGAAAGAGGGTGGTGAGAGGCAAATATGAAGTTTGGAATTACCTATTTCTCTAAAAAGTTCTTCCTTTTAGGTATCATCATTTTTGGAGGCTATATTGATGCATGCATATAATGGAGGGTGTTACACTCTGCTTGATGGATTAGGTCCTTGACTTTTATGAACCATTACTCTTTGCCATGATATTTTGTAAACATTTAAGACATTCTTTGTCACCTTGTGAACACTACAAGTCTTATTTTCTCTTCTGTGTTTTCGGAACATACTTCATAACACATAGGAGAAATTTGTATTCTGAATTCCTGTGTTTTCAATTCTGGGTATCTGGATTCTGTTTCTTAGTAAGAATGAGTTTGATTTATTCCCAAAACTTTATAAAAAATTACAATATTTCATTAGAGAAGGAATTTATATATGGATCTCTGCATCACAATCACTTTGCATTCAAGAACAGTCCAATGATGTCCAGAAAATCAGAAAAGGTTTCCTTGAAACAAAATCCAGAGCCTTCTAAACATTCAGTAATCAATCATGAAATCATGAACAAAGATTCACTTAAAATTGTTGATTTACTTACACTCCCTTTTAAAATTAACGTTTTCTTTCAATCTAATATAAGTTCCAGTTCATAATTTTAAAATAAAGAACTATTCAAAAGCTTTAAAAGAGCCATTCATTGTCCACTTGCCAAAATGATGTAGTATGGGATCACATATCAATAAACTGAAAAATAAACAAAAAAGTTTTTCAAGCAAAGCCAGAAAAACACCTATATATGCCAGTGTCAACAAATGGACTGAGAGGTGAAAATTTTCTTCTTTATTCTCTTGCTTTTTTTATATTATTATAATTATTATAGAGCTATTGAAATGGTTAAATAATGATTGAATAGATGAATGCACCCCGCTGTAAATATGCCAAGGAACAGGGTATGTACACATTGGTTAAAAAAGATATTCATTTAACATGTTTCAATAAAACAGATTCATTTTTAAAATAGTGGGGATGTCAGGAATTGTACCCCAAGGTTGTGCCAAGGATAATAGTTATTAGTCATGTTTCAGAAATGCTTTGGCTGATTTTTTAAAATGAATCACAATTCGGTTTTCTGCTCTAGCTGGGACCACTGTAAGGTGTTATTCCCCTTATTTTCTAAGGTTGTGATTTGTGCTCTAGACTTGAAGTTTATGTATATTCATGTACAACAGATATGCATCACTAAAAATATTTATTAAGAGAAATAGGGTGGTGAGAGACAAATATGAAGATTTGGAATTACCTATTTCCCTAAAGTGGTTTTCCTTTTGTATTTCTTCTTTCTTGGAGGCTATAATCAAGCATGCATTGAATGGAGGGTGGTACACTGTGTTTGATAAACTAGGAACTTGACTTTTATGAAACATTCCTCTCCCCCATGATATCTTGTAAATTTTGAATCTCTTTTTCTCACATTGTGGACACTACGAGCTGCCATAGGAGAAATTTGGAGCCTGGGAGCTATTTGTACTCTGAGTTCCTCGGTTTTCATTTTTTTATCTGTGGAATCTCTTTCTTTGTAAGAATTAGTCTAATTTTATTTCCAATACATTCTAAAAATTACAATGTATCATAAGAGAAGTTATTTATATATAGATACATGCATGAAAATCTCTCTGTACTCAAGAACAGCCCAATGATGTCCAGAAAATCAAAAATGGTTTCTTTGAAACAAAATCAGGAGCCTGATTTTACATTCAGTAACCAATGATGAAATCATGGAAAAAGATCTCCTCAGAATTATTGATTTACCTACTCTCCCTTTTAAAATTAACATTTTCTTCCAATCTAGGATCTGTTTCAGTTTATAATTTAAAAATAAGGACATTTTCAACAGCTTTTAAAAATCCATTCATTGGTCACTTTTTCCAGATGATGTACCGTGGGATCACCTATCAATAAAACTAATAGATAAACAAAAAAGTTTTTCAAGGGCAGCCAGAAAAACACCTCTGTACATCACTGTCAACAAGTGGATTGAGAGGTGAATAATTTCTTCTTTATTTTTCTGTTTTTTATGTATATACTAAAATTATTGTAGAGCTATTGAAAATGTTTAATAATTATTGAAGAGATGGATGCCCACCACTGTGAATATACCAAGGATCAGGGAATGTACACATTGGATTAAAACATATTGGTTTAATACATCTCAATGAAACAGACTTGTTTTGAAACTCCTGGGGATGTCAGAAATTGTACACCAAAGTGGAACCATGGATAATAGTTATTAGCCGTGTTTCATAAATACTCCGGCCAATTTTTGAAAATGAATCACAATTAAAATTTCTGCTGGAGAGGGGACAATTGTAAGGTGTTATTCCTCATTATTTTCTAAGTCTCTGATTTCTGCAGTAGAATTCATGATTTTGTATGTTCATTGTGATTGATCTGCATCACTAAAATTATAAATTAAGAGGAAGTGGGTGGTAAGAGAAATATGAAGTTTGGAATTACCTATTTCTCTAAAGTGGTGTTCCTTTTGGCTTTCTTCATTGTTGGAGGCTATAATCAATTGAGCAGAGAATGGAAGGTGTTACAAACTGCTTGATGGCTTAGGACTTTGACTTTTACTAACAATTCTTCTCCCCCAAGATATCTTAAAAACATTTGAGCCACTCTTGTTCACATTGTGGACCCTACAAGTTCCTTTTTCTCTTCTGGGTGTTGACAAGGTCCTTCATAAACCATACAGGAAATTTGGTTACTGAGAGCTATTTGTACTCTGAGTTCCTGGGTTTTCATTTGAGTATATTTGGATTCTGTTTCTTTGTGTGAATGAGTTGGATTTTATTTCCAATTCTTTCTAAAATTTCATAATATGTCATAAGTGCAGGAATTTATATATGGATACCTGCATCACAGTCTCTCTCTTCTTGAGAACTGCTCAATGATGTCCAGGAAATCAGGAGTGGTTTCCTTGAAACAAAATCTAGAGACTTATAAACATTCAGTAAACAATTGTGATAAGATGGAAAAAGATGTCATCTGAATTATCGATTTATGTACACCCCCTTTTAAAATTAACATTTTTTTCAATCTAATATCTGTTTCAGCCCATTATTTTAAAATAAAGGTATTTCAACAGCTTTGAAAAAGCCATTCATTGTTCACTTTGTCCACATGATATAGTACAGAATCACATATCAATAAAACTGATAGATAAACAGAAAGGATAGCCAGAAAAACACCTATGTAGCTCAGTGTCAACAAATGGATTTAAAAGTGAATAATTGTTTCTTTATTCTTCTGGTTTTTCTTTGTTTATTATAATTATTATAGAGATATTGAAAAATTTTAAAAATGATTGAAGAGATAAATGCACACCACTGTGAATATACCAAGGACCAGGGAAGGATTAACACGATATTGTTTTAATATGTCAGTAAAATAGATTTGTTTTAAAAATCGTGGGCATGTCAGGAGTTGTACACCCAAGTTGAGCCATGTATAATAGTTATTAGCCATGTTTCAAAGGTACACTGGCCCATTTTAAAAATGAATCACAGTTCAAGTATCTGCTGGAGATATGTGTATGGGACCACAACCATGTATTATGCCTCTTTATTTTCTAAGGTCGTGATTTCTGCTCCAACTTCGAGATTATATATGTTTGTGCATGACTGATATGCATCACTAAACATATAAATTTAGAGAAATAGGGTGTTGAGAGAAAAATATGAAGCTATGGAATGGCCTATTTCTCTAAAGTGGTCTCCAATTTGTGTTTCTTCATTGTTGGAGGCTATAATCATGTGTGCATAAAATGGATGGCAGGCTCTCTGCTTGATAGATTGGTCCTTGACTTTTAAGAACCATTCCTCTCCCCATGATATCTTGTAAACATTTGATTCACTCTTTATCACCTTCTGTACCCTACAGGCCACTTTCTCTGCCCTGGGTGTAAGAAAGGTCCTTCATAAACCATAGGAGAAATTTGGAGCCTGGGAGCTATTTGTACTCTGAGTTCCAGGTTTACATTTTTTTATATGTAGATTCTGATTCTTTGTAATAATGAGTTTGATTTTATTTACAATACATTCTAAAAAATTGCAATATGTCATAAAAGCAAGTGTTTATATATGGATACCTTCATCACAGTCTCTCCACACTCGGGAAGAGGCCAATAATGTCCAGAAAATCAGGAATGGTTTCCTTGAAACCAAATCCGGTGCCTTGTAAACATTCAGTAAACAATCATGAAATCAAGGGAAAAGATCTCCTCAGAGTTATAGATTTACATACACTCCCTTTTAAAATTAACATTTTCATTCAATCTAATATCCATTTCAGTCCATAAGTTAAAAATGAAGACCTTTAGAACAACTTTAAAAAGCCATTCATTGTTCACTTTGTCTACAAAATGTAGTATGAGATCACATATAAATAAAACTGATGGATAAACAAAAAATTTGTTCAAGGACAGCCAGAAAATCACCAATGTACGTCAGTGTCAACACATGGATTGTGAGGTAAATAATTTTTCCTTTATTCTCCTTGTTTTTCTTAATTTATTGTAATTATTACAGAGGTATTGAAATGGTTTAATACTGATTAAAGGGATGAATGCACACCATTGTGAATATACCAAGGACCAAGGAATGTACACATTGGATTAAAAAGGCATCAGTTTAAAACGTCTCACCAAAACATTTGTTTTAAAAATCATTGGGATGTCAGGAACTGTACATCCAAATTGAGCCATAGATCATAGTTATTAGTCATGTTTCAGAAATGCTCTGCCCAATTTTGATAAATGAATCACATTCAAGTTTCTCCTGGAGATATGTCTATGGGACCTCTGTAATGTTTTTTGCCCCTTGATTTTTATGACTTCTGCTGTATAATTCAAGATTATGTATGTTCATGTATGACTGATATGCATCACTAAAAATATATATTAAGAGAAAGAGACATATGAAGCTTTGGAATTACCTTTTTCTCTAAAGTTGTGTTCCTTTTGTGTTTCTTTATTGTTGGAGGTTATAATCACATTGCATAGAATGGAGGGTGGTATACTTTGCATGATGGATTTGGTCCTTGATTTCATGAACCATTCTTGATACCCCACATGATATCTGGTAAACATGTGAGTCACTCTTTGCCACATTGTATGCCCTACCAGTCGCTTTTCCTTTTCTAGGATTTGGCAAGGTACTTCAAAAGTCATAGAAGAAATTTGGAGGCTGGGAGTTATTTGTGCTCTGAGCTCCTGAGTTTTCATCTTTGTATATGTGGATTCTGTTTCTTTGTAAGAATTGTTTTGATTCTATATCCAATACATTCTAAAAAATTACAATATGTCCTAAGAGAAGGAATTTATATATGGATACCTGCATCACAATTTCTCTAAAATAAAGACCATTTCAAAAGCTTTATAAAAGCCATTCATTATTCACTATGTTCACATGATGTAGTATGGGATCACATATCAATAAAACTTTTGGATAAACAAAAAAGTGGTTCAAGGACTGCCAGAAAAACACCTATGTATGCCATTGTCAACAAATGGATAGAGAAGTGAATAATTTCTTCTTTATTCTTCTGGTAATTCTTTATTATAATTATTATAGAGCTATTGAAAATGTTTAATAATGATTGAAGAGATTAATGTACAGTACTGTGAATATACCAAAGACAAGGAAATGTACATATTGGATAAAAAAGATATTGGTTTAATATGTCTCAATATAACAGATTTGTTTCAAATATGGTGGGGATGTCGGGAATTGTACATACAAGTCGAACCCTGGTTAAGAGTGATTACTCATGTTTCAGAAATGCTCTGGCCAATTTTTAAAATGAATCAGAATTCAAGTTTCTGCTGGAGTTCCTTGGTTTTCATTTTTGTATATATGGATTCTGTTTCTTTGTAAGTATGTGTTTGATTTTATTTCCAATTTTTCTAAAAACTTACAATATGTCTTATGAGCATTTATTTATATATGGATACCTGAGTCACAATCTCTATGCACTCAAGAACAGCCCAATTATGTCCAGAAAATCAGGAATTGTTTCCTTGAAATAAAATCCAGAGCAATCCAAAAATTCAGTTAGCAATCATGAAATCATAAAAAAAGGTCTCCTCTGAATTATCGATTTACATACCCTCCCTTTCAAATTAACATTTTCGTATAATCTAATATCTGTTTCAGTTCATAATTTTAAAATAAAGACCTTTTCAACCTCTTTCAAAAAGCCATTCTTTATTCAATTTGTCCTCATGATGTAGTATGGGATCACATCATTAAAACTGATAGAAAAAAAAAGTTGTTCAAGTACAGTCAGAAAAACATCTATGTATATTTGTGCGAACAAATGGACTGAGAGTTGAATAATTCCTTCTTTAGGTTTCTGGTTTTCCTTTATTTATTATTATTATTATTATATAGCTATTTTAAAGGTTTAATAATGATTGATGAGATCAATGCACACCACTGTGAATATACCAAGGACCAGGGAAAGTACACAGTGTATAAAAAAGGTATTGGTTTAATATGTCTCAATAAACAAGATTTTTTAAAAATCATGGGAATGTCAGGAATTTTCCACCCAAGTTGAGCCATGGATAATAGATATTAGTTGTGTTTTGGAAATGCTCTGGGCATTTTAAAAATGAATCACAATTCAAGTTACTGCATGAGATGGGAACACTGTAATGTGTTATGCCCCTATATTTTCTAAGGTTGTGATATCTGCTATAAACTTCAAGTTTATTTATGTTCATGTATGACTGACATGCATCACTAATAACATATATTAAGGGAAATAGTGTGGTGTAAAACAAATATGAAGCTTTGAAATTACCTATTTCTCTAAATTAGTCTTCCTTTTGTGTTTCTTCATTGTTGGGGGTTATAACACTTTCATAGAATGGAGGGTGCTACACTCTGCTTGATGGATTATGTCCTGGCCTTTATGAACCATTCATCTCCCCCATGATATCTTGTAAACATATGAGTCACTCTTTGTCAACTTGTAGACCCTACATATCCCTTTTTCTCTTCTGGATATTGACAAGGTCCTTCAAGTGGCATAGGAGAACTTTGGAGGCTGGGAGCTATTTGTACACTGATTTCCTTCATTTTCATTTGCGTTTATAAGGATTCTATTTCTTTGAAAGAATGAATTTGATTTTATTTCCAAAACTTTCTAAAGTATTAAAATATGTCTTAAGAACAGGAATTTATGTATGGATACCTGCATCACAATCTCTCCGCACTCAATAACAGCGCAATGATGTCCAGACCTTCAGGAAAGGTTCCCTTGAAACAAAATCCAGAGCCTTCTAAATATTCAGTAAACAATCGTGAAATCATGGGAAAAGAACTCCTCTGAATCATTGATTTACCAACACTCCCTTTTATAATTAACATTTTCTTTCAACCTAAAATCCCTTTCAGTCCATAATTTTAAAATTAAGACTTTTCAACAGCTTTAAAAAAGACATTCATTTTTCACTTTGTCCACATGATGTAGTATGGGATCACATATCAAAAAAACTGACAGATAAACAGAAAAAGTTGTTCAAGGACAGCCAGAAAAACACCTATATATGTCAGTGTCAAGAAAAAAGATTGAGAGGTGAATAATTTCTTCTTTATTCTTCTGGTTTTTCTTTATTCATTATAATTATTATAGAGCTGTTGAAAAAATTTAATTATGATTGAAGAGATGAATGCACACCACAGTGAATAACCCAAGGACTAGGGAATGTACACATTGGATAGAAAAGATATTGGTTTACTAATTCTCCATAAAACAGATTTGTTTTAAAAATCGTGGGAATGTCAGGAATTGTACACCCCAGTAGAACCATGGATAATAGTTACTAGTTGTGTTTGAGAAGTGCTGTGGCCAATTTTAATAAATGAATCACAATTCAAGTTTCTGCTGGAGATGGGACCATTGTAAGGTGTTTTGCCCAAATATTTTCCAAGTTTGTGATTTCTGCTATAGACTTCAGAATATGTAGGCTCATGTATGACTGATATGCATCACTAAAAATATATATTAAGAGAAAGAGGGTGGTGATAGTCACCTACAAAGCTTTGGAATTTCCTATTTCCTTAAAGTGGTCTTCCTTCAGTGTTTTTTCCTTGTTGGAGGCTATAATAAAGCATGTCTAGAATGGATGGTGGTGCACTCTCATAGGTAGCTTAGGCACTTGACTTTTATGAACCATTCCTTTCCCCAATGATAGCTTTTAAACATTTGAGTCACTCTTTGTCAACTTGTGGTCCCTACAAGTCCCTTTTTCTCTTCTGAGTGTTGGCAAGGACTTCATAAACAATAAGAGAAATTTGGAGAATGGGAGATATTTGTACTCTGACTTCCTGTGTTTTCATTTTTGTATATATGGATTCTGTTTCTTTGTAAGAATGAGTTTGATTTTATTTCCAATAGTTTCTAAAAAATTACAATATGTCATAAGAGCAGGTATTTATATATGGATACCTTCATCACAATTTCTCTGCACTTGAGAACAGCACAATTATGTCCAGAAAACAGGAATGGCTTCCTTGAAACTAATCCTGAGACTTCTAAACATTCAGTAAACAATTGTGAAATCATTGAGAAAGATCTCCTCAGAATTATTTATTCACTGAACTCCCTGTTAAAATTAACATTTTGTTTCAATCTAATACCCATTCCATTTCATAATTTTAAAATAAAGACCTTTTCCACAGCTTTATAATAGCCATTCATTGTACACTTTATCTACATGATGTAGTATGGGATCACATATCAATAAATCTGACAGATAAAAAAACCAAGCTGTTCAAGGACAGTCAGAAAAACACCTGTGTATGTCAGTGTCAAAAAATGGATTGAGAGGTGAATAATTTCTTCTTTACTCTTCTAGTATTTCTTTATTATAATTATTATACTGCTCTTGAACATGTTTAAAAATGATCGAGGATATGAAAGCACAACACTGTGAATATACCAAAAAACAGTAAATGTTCACATTGCATAAAAAGATATTGTTTTAATATGTCTCAATAAAACAGATTGGTTTCAAAAATCGTGGGGATGTCAGGAATTGTACACCCATGTTGGTCCATGGATAATAGTTATTAGTCATGTTTCAGAAATGCTGCAGCCAATTTTTAAAAATGATACACAATTCAAATTGCTGCTGGAGGTGTGTGTATTGGACCATTGAAAGGTATTATGCCCCTTTATTTTCTAATGTTGTGATTTCTGCTCTAGGTTTCTAATTTATATATGTTCATGTATGACTGATATGCATCACTAAAATATTTATTAATAGAAAGAGGATGTTGAGAGACAATATGAAGCTTTGGAATTACCTATTTCTCTAAAGTGGTCTTCCTTTTGTGTTTCTTCATTGTCAGAGTCTTTAATCATGTGTGCAAATAACGGAGGGCAGTACACTCTGCTTGCTGTATTAGGTCCTTGAATTTTATGACCCATTTTTGACCCCATGATATCTTGTAAAGATTTGTGTCACTCTTTGTCTCCTTGTGGACACAACAAGTCCCCTTTTATCTTCTGGGTGTTGGCAAGGTTTTTCATTAGCCATAGAAGAAATTTGGAGGCTGGGAGCTATTTGTACTCTGAATTCCTGGCTTTTCTTTTATGTATATGTGGATTCTGTTTCTTTGTAAGAATGATTTTGATTTTATTTCCAACAATTTCTAAAAAAATTCAAAATGTCATAAGAGCAGGTATTTATATATAGATCCCTGCATCACAATCTCTCTGCACAAGAGAACAGCCTAATTATGTCCCAAAAATCTGGAATGGTCCCCTTGAAACAAATTCCAGAGCCTTCTAAGCATTCAGTAAACAATCATCAAATCATAGAAAAAGTTCTTCTCTGAATTGTCGATTACATACACTCCGGTTTAAAATGGACACTTTCTTTCAATATAATAACAGGTTCAGATAATAAATTTAAAATAAAGTTATTTTCAACAGCTTTTAAAAAGCCATTCATTGTTCACTGTGTCCACATGATATAGTATGGGATCACATAACAATAATCCTGAAGATAAACAAAAAAGTTGTTAAAGGACAGCCCATAATAACACCTATGTATGTCAGTGACACCAAATGGATTGAGAGGTGAATAATTTCTTCTTTATTCTGCTGGTGTTTCTTTATTTATTTTAATTATCATAAAGAGCTATTGAAAAGGTTTAATAATAATTGAAGATATGAATTCACCCCACTCTGAATATACCAAAGACCAGGGAATGTACACATGGAATAAAAATAGATAATGGTTTAATTTGTCTCAATAAAACAGATTTGTTTTAAAAATCATGGAGATGTCAGGAATTGTACACTGAAGTTGAGCCATGGGTAATCATTATTAGTCATGTTTCAGAAATCCTCTGGCCAATTATTAAAAATGAATCACGGTTCATGTTTCTGCTGGAGATGAGACCATTGTAAGTTGTTATACCCCTTTATTTTCTAAGGCTCTGATTTCTGCACTAGACTTCAAGAGTATGTATGTTCATTTAAGATTGATATGCATTACCAAATATATATATTAAGAGAAAGAGGGTGGTGAGAGACAAAAAAGTAGCTTTGGAATTACCTATTTCTCTAAAGTGGTCTTCCTTTTGTCTCTCTTCATTGTTGGAGGCTATAAACAAGAGTGCATATAATGGAGGGTGGTACACTCTGCTTGATGGATTAGATCCTTGACTTTTATGAACCATTCCTGTCCCCCATGATATCACGGGTGCATGTGAGTCATTCCTTGTCACCTTGTGGACACTACAAGTCCCTTTTTCTCTTCTGGGTGTTGACAAAGTCCTTCATAAACCATAGGAGAATTTTGGAGGCTTGGAGCTATTTGTACTCTGTGTTCCTCATTTTTCATTTGTGTATATGTGGATTCTGTTTCTTTGTAAGAATGAGTTTGATTTTATTTCCAATACTTTCTAAAAAATTGAAATACATCATAAGAACAGGTATTTATATATGGATACCTGCATCACAATCACTCTGCACTCAAGAACAGCCCAATGAAGTCCAGCAAATCAGGAATGGTTTCCTTGAAACAAAATCTGGAGCCTTCTAAACATTCAGTAAAACATCCTGAAAACGTGGAAAAAGATCTCCCCTGAATTATCAGTTTACCTACACTCAGTTTAAAATTAACCTTTTCTTTCCATGTAATACCTGTTTCAGGTCATAATTTCTAAAAAAGACCTTTTCACCAGCTTTTAAAAAAACATTCATTGATCACTTATCCACATGATGTAGTATGGGATCACATATCAATAAAACTGATAGATAAACAAAAAGAGTTGTTCAAGGACAGTGATTAAAACATCTATGTACATCACTCTCAATAAATGTATTGAGAGGTGAATAATTACTTATTTACACTTTTGGTATATCTTTTTTTATTGTAACTATTATAGAGCTATTGAAAAGGTTCAATTATGATTTAAGAGTTGAATGCACACCACTGTGAATATATCAAAGACCAGGGAGTGTAAACATTGGATAAAAATGATATTGATTTAATATGTCTCAATAAAACTGATTTGTTTTAAAAATCATGCATATATCAGGAATTGTACACTCAAGTTGAGCAATGGATTATAGTTAGTCTTTTTTCAGGAATGCTCTGGCCAATTTTAAAAAATGAATCAAAATTCAAGTTTCTGCCTGAGATGGGACTACTGTAAGGGGTTATGCCTCTTTATTTTCTAAGGTTGTGATTTCTGCTCTAGAGTTCAAGTTTATGTATTTTCATGTCTGAAGGATATGCATCGCTGAAAATATATATTAAGAGAAGAGGGTGGTAAGAGAAAATTATGAAGCTTTTTAATTACCTATTTCTCTAAAGTGATTTCTTTTTCTGTTTCTTCATTTTTGGAGGCTATAATCACACGTGCATAGAATTGAGGAAGGTACACTCTGCTTCCTGGATTAGAACCTTGAATTTTATGAACCATTCCTCTTCCCCATGATGCCTTGTAAACATTAGGCTCACTCTTTGTCACCATGTGGATGCTACAAGTCCCTTTTTCTCTTCTAGGTGTTGATAAGATCCTTCATAAAACATATTAGAAATTTGGAGCCTGGGAATTATTTGTAACCTGAGTTCCTGGATTTTCATTTGTGTATATGTGGATTCTGTTTCTTTGTAAGAATGAGTTTGATTTTATTTCCAACAATTTTAAAAAATTACAATTTTTCATAAGTGCAGGTATTTATATATGGAAACCTGCATCACAATCTCTCTGCACATGAGAGCAGTCCAATGATGTCCAGAAAATCAGAAAAGGTTTCCTTGAAAGAAAATCCTGAGCCTTCTAAACATTCAGAAAACAATTGTGAAATCAGGGGAAAAGATATCCTCTGAATTTTTGATTTACCTACACTCAGTTTAAAAGTAACATTTTCTTTCAATGTAATACCAGTTTCAGGTAATAATTTGAAAATAAATACCTTTCAACAGCTTTAAAAAATCCATTCATTGTTCACTTTGTCCACATGGTGTAGTATGGGATCACATTTCAATAAAACTGACAGATAACTAAAAAACTGGTTCAAGGACAGCCAGAAAAACACCTGTGTATGTCAGTGTCAACTAATGGATTGAGAGATGAATAAATTATTTATTCTTCTGCTTTCTCTTTAATTATTATAATTTTCATAGAGCTACTGAAAAGGTTTAATAATGATTGTAGAGATGAATGCTCACCACTGTGAATATACCAAGGACCAGGGAATGTACACATTGGATTAAAAAGATATTGGTTTAATATGTCTCAAAAAAACAGATTTGTTTTAAAAATCATCGGAATGTAAGGAATTGTACCCCCAAGATGAGCCATGGATAATAATTATTAGTCATGTTTCAAAGATGCTCTGGCAAATTTTTAAAAATGAATCATAATTCAAGTGTCTGCTGGAGATGGGATCACTCTAAAGCTTTCTTCCCATTTACTTTTTAAGGTCCTGATTTAGGCTCTTGACTTCAAGTTTATGTTTGGTCATGTATGATTGATATGCAGCACTAAAAATGTATATTAAGAGAAAGATTGTGGCGAGAGACAAATATGAAGCTTTGGAATTACCCATTTCTCCAAAGTGGTCTTCCTTTTGTGTTTACTCATATTTGGAGTTTATCACCATGCCTGTATAGAATTTAGGGAGGTACACTCTGCTTGATGGATTAGGTCCCTGATTTTATAAACCATTTTTATTCCCCATGATATCTTCTAAACATTTGAGTCACTCTTTGTCAACTTGTGAACCCTAAAATTCCCTTTTTCACTTCTGGGTGTTGGCAAGGTCCTTCATGAGACATTGGAGAAATTTGGAGCCTGGGAGCTACTTGTACTCTGAATACTTTGGTTTTCATTTGTGTGTATTTGGATTCTGTTTCTTTGTAAGAATGAGTTTAATTTTATTTCCAATACTTTCTTAAAAATTACAATAAGTCATAAGAGCAGGTATTTATGTATGGATATCTGCATCAAAAACTCTCTGCAATTGAGAACACCAATATGATGACCAGAAAGCAGGAATTGTTTCCTTATAACAAAGTCTGGAGCCTTCCAAACATTCAGTAAACAATCCTGGAATCTTGGAAAAAGATGTCCTCAGAATTATTGATTTACCTACAATCTCTTTTAAAATTAATATTTTCTTTCAATCTAATATATACGTTTCAGTTCATAATTTTAAAGTAAATACCTTTTCAACAGCTTTTAAAGAGCAATTCACTTTTGCCTTTGGCCACATGATGTGTTATGGGATCACATATCAAGAAAACTGATAGATAAACAGAAAAATTGTTGAAGGACAGCCAGAAATACACTTATGTATTACGTTGTCAACAAATAGATTGAGAGGTGAAAAATATCTTATTCTCTTTTTTTCTAATAATTATTATACAGCTATTGAATGGTTCTTAATGACTGAAGAGATGAATGCACATTTCTTTGAATAAACCAAAGACAAGGAATTACACATTGGATAAAAAAGACATTGGTTTAATATGTATCAATAAAACACATTTGTTTTAAAAAGTGTGGGTATGTCAGGAATTTTACACCCAAGTTGAGCCATGGATAATAGTTATTAGTCGTGGTCTAGAAATAATCTGGACAATCTTTAAAATTGTATCACATTTCAAGTTTCTTCTGGAGATGGGAGCACTGTAAGTTGACAAGCCCCTTTATTTTCTAAGGTCATGATTTCTTCTCTAAGCTTCAGGTTTATGTATGTCCATTTATGATTGATATTCATCCCTAAAAAATATAAATTAAGACAAAGAGGGTGGTGAGAGAGAAATATGAAGCTTTGGAATTACCTATTTTTCTAAAGTGGTCTTTTTGTGTTTCTTCATTTTGGAGGCTATAATCATGCATGCAAAGAATGGAGAGTGGCACGTCTGCTTGATGGATTAGGTCCTTGACTTTTATAACCATTCCTCTCCCCCATTATATGTTGTAAACAATTGAGTCAATATTTGTCACTTTGTGGACCCTCAAATTCCCTTTTTCTCTTCTGGGTTTTGGCAAGGTTCTTCATCAACCATAGGAGAAATTTGGAGGATGGGAGTTATTTGTAATTTGATTTCCTGCATTTCCATGTTTGTATACAAGGATTCTGTTTCTTTGTAAAAATGACTTTGAATTTATTTCCAATACTTTCTAAATAGGTCAAGAGAGCAGGTACTTATATATGGATACCTGCATCATGAACAATCTGCACTCATAAACAGCCCAATTACGTCCAGAAAATCAGGAATGGTTCCCTTGAAACAAAACCCAAAGCCTTCTAAACATTCAGTAATTTATGGTGAAATCATGGAAAATTATCTCCTAAAAATTATCGATTTACCTACACTCGCTTTAAAATTAACCTTTTCTTTCATTCTAATATGTGTTTCAGTTCATAATTTAAAAGTAAAGGCCTTTTCAAAAGCTCTAAAAAAGCCATTCCTTCTTCACTTTGCCCACGTTGTAGTATGGGACCACATATCAATAAAACTGATAGATAAACAAAAAAGTTGCCCAAGGACAGCCAGAAAAACACCAATGTATGTTAGTGTCAACAATTGGATTGTCAGGTGAATAATTTTTTCTTTATTCTTCTGGTTTTTCTTCATTTATTATAATTATTACAGAGCTATTGAAAAGGTTTAATAAGGATTGAAAAGATGAACGCACTCCACTGTGAATATACCAAGGACCAGGGAATGTACACATTGGATAAAAAATATATTGGTTTAATATGTCTCAAAAAAACAGATTTGTTTTGAAAAAATCATGAGTATGTCAGGAATAGTACACCCAAGTTGAGCCATGGATAATAGTTATTTGTGTGTTTCAGAAATGCTCTGGCCAATTTTTAAAAATGAGTCACAATGCAAGTTTCTGCTGGAAATGGGACCACTGTAAGGTGTTATGCCCCTTTATTTTCTAATGTTGTGAATTCTGCTCTAGATTCCAAGTTTATGTATGTTCATATATGACTGATATACATCACTAAAAATGCATATTAATAGAAAGAGTGCAGTGAGAGCAAATATGAAGCTTTGGAATTACCTATTTCTCTAAAAGGGTATTCCTTTTGCCTTTTTTCATTGTAGGAGGCTATAATCACACATGCACGGAATGGAGGTCTGTACACTCTGCTTCACCGAATGGGTCCTTGACTTTTATGAACCATTCCTCTCCCCCATGATGTCTTGTATACATTTGAGTCACACTTATTCACATTGTGGACCCTACAAGCCCCTTTTTCTCTTCTGGGTGTTGGCAAGGTCCTTCATAAGTCATTGGAGAAATTTGGTGGCTGTGACTTAATTGTACTCTGAGTCCTGGGTTTCACTTGTGTATATGTGGATTATGTTTCTTTGTAAGAATGAGTTTGATTTAATTTCCAATACATTGTAAAAGATGACAATATGTCATAAGTGCAGGTATCATATATGGGTCCCTACATCACAATCTCTTTGCACTCGAGAACTGTCCAATGATATCCAGAAATTCAGGAATGATATCCTTGAAACAAAATCTGAAGCCATCTAAAGATTCAGTAAAAAATCTTGAAGTCATGGGAAAAAGATCTCCTCTGAGTTATCGATTTACCTACACTCCCTTTTATAATTAACATTTTCTTTCAATCTAATATCCGTTTCAGGTCAAAATTTAAAATGAAGAACTTTTCAACAGCTTAAAAAAAGCCATTCATTGTTCACTTTGTCTACATGGTGTAACTCCTATATATGTCAGTGTCAAAAAATGGATTGAGCGGTGAATAATTTATTCTTTATTCTTCTGGTTTTTATTTATTTATTATAATTATTATAGAGCTATTGAAAATGTTTAATTATGATTGAAGAGATTAATGCACACAAATGTGAATATACCAAGGACCAGGGATTTTACACATTGGATAGAAAAGATATTGGCTTAATGTATCTCATTGAAAGAGATTTGTTTTATAAATCGTGATGATGTTAAAAATTGTACACACCAGTGGAGTCATGGATATTTATTAGTTCTGTTTCAAAAGTTCTTTGTGCAATTTTTATTAAAAATGAATCACAATTCACGTTTCTGCTGGAGTTGGGACCATTGTAAGATGTTATGCCCCTTTATTTTCTAAGGTAATGATTTCTGCTTTAGACTTCAAGTTTATGTATGTTCATGTATGATAGATATGCATCACAATAAATATATATTAACAGCAAGTGTGTTGTGAGAGATAAATATGAAGTTTTGGAATAACCTATTTCTCTAAAGTGGTCTTCCTTTTTTCTTTCTTCATTGTTGGATGCTATAATCACACATGCATATAATGGAAGGATTTACACTCTACTTGATGGATTAGTTCCTTGACTTTTATGAACCATTCCTCTCCCCCAGATAACTTGGAAGCATTTGAGTCACTCTTTGTCATTTTGTGGTCTCTATAAGTCCCCTTTTCTCTTCTGGTTGTTGGCTATGTATTTCATAAGCCCTACAAGCAAATTGGAGGTTGGGAGATATTTGTAATCTGAGTTCCTGGGTTTTCATTAGTGTATATGTGGATTCTGTATCTTTCTAAAAATGAGTTTGATTTTTCTTCCAATTCTTTTTTAAAAATTACAATATGTCATAAGAGATATTTATATATGGATATCTGGATCACAATCGTTCTGCACTCGAGAACAGCCCAGTGATTTCCAGAAAATCAGGAATGGTTTCCTTGAAACAAAATTTGGGGCAGTCTAAACATTCAGGAAACAATCATGAAATCATGGAAAAAGATGACTTCTGAATTATCAATTTACCTACACTCCTTCTTTAAATTAACATTTACTTTCAATCTAATATCCATTTTGGTTCATAATTTTAAAAAAAGACTTTTTCAAAAGCTTTAAAAAAGCTATTCACTGTACACTTTCTCCTCTTGATGTAGTATGTGATCACAAATCAATAAAACTGAGAGATAAAAAAAAATTATTCAAGTACAGCCAGAAAAGATCTACATATGTCAGTGTAAACAAATGAATGGAGAGGTGAAAGATTTTTTCTTTATTATTCTAGTTTTTCTTTATTTATTATAATTATTATAGAGCTAATGAAAAGGTTTAATAATGACTGAAGAGATGAATGCACATGACTGTGAATATACCACAGACCAGGGAATGTACACAGTGGAAAAAAAGATATTGGTTTAATATTTCTCAATAAAACAGATTTGCTTTAATAATCATGGATATGTCAGGAATTGTACACCTAAGTGAAACCATGGATAATAGTTATTATTCATGTTTCAAAGATTCTCTGGCCAATTTTTAAGAATAAATTACATTTCAAATTTTTGCTGGAGATGAGATCACTGTAAATTTTTATCCCCCTTTATTATCTAAGGTTGTTATTTCTGCTGAAGACTTAAATTTATATATGTTTATGTATGACTGATATGTATCACTAAAAATGTATATTAAGATAAAGAGTGTGGTGATAGAAAAATATGAAGATATGGAATTACCTATTTCTCTAAAGTGGTCCTAATTTTGTGTTTCTACATTCTTGGAGGCTATAATCACACATGTATAGAATGGAGGGTGGTATACTCGGTTTGATGGATTAGGTCCTTGACATTTATGAACCACTCCTCTCCCCCATGATATCTAGTAAACATTTGAGGCACCCTTTGTCACCTTGGGCACCCTCCAAGTCCTTTTACATCTTCTGGTTGTTGTCAAGGTCCTTCATAAGATATAGGACAAATTCAGACACTGGGAGCTATTTGTACTCTGAGTTCCTGGCTTTCCATTTGTGTATATGAGGGTTCTGTTTCTTTGAAAAATGAGTTTGATATCATTTCCAATACTTTCTAAAAAATTACAATATGTCATAGGAAAAGGTATTTGTATATGGATATCTGTATCACAATCTCTCTGCTCCCGAGAACAGCCCAATGATGTCCAGAAAATCAAGAATGGTTTCCTTGAAACAAAATCTGGAGCCTTCTAAAAATTCAGTAAACTATTGTGAAATCATGGGAAAAAATCTCCTCAGAATTATTGATTTACCTACACTCACTTTTAAAATTAACATTTTCTTTCAATCTAATATCCGTTTCAGTTCATAATTTTAAAATAAAAACCTTTTCAACAGCTTTGAAAAAGCCATTCATTGTTCAATTCGTCCAAAGGATGTAGTGAGTGCATATGTCAGTGTCAGCAAATGGATTGAGAGGCGAATAATTTCTTCTTTATTCTTCTGGTATATTTTTATTTATTATACTTAACATTTTATCCAATGTGTACATTCCCTGGTCCTTGCTATTCTCAGTGGTGTGCATTCATATCTTCAACCATTATTAAACCTTTTCAGTAGCTCTATAATATGTACCAGTAAAACAGATTTGTTTAAAAATCATGGGAATATCAGGAATTGTCACCCAAGTGGAGCCATGGAAAAGAGTTATTAGTCATGTTTCAAAGATGCTCTGGCCAATTTTTGAAAATGAACCACATTTCAAGCTTCTGCTGGAGATTTGAACACTGTACGTTGTTATACCCTTTATTTTCTCAGGTCGAGATTTGTGATCAGGATTTCAAGTTTATGTAAATTCATGTATGATTGATATGCATCACTAAAAATATATATTAAGAGAAAGAAAGTGGTGATAGACAAATATGAAGCTTTGCAATTACCTATGTCTCTGAAGAGGTCTTCATTTGTGATTCTTCATTGTTGGAGGCTCTTATCACTCATGCATAGAATGGAGTGTGGTACGCTCTCCTTGATGGATTAGGTCCTTGAGTTTTATGATCCATTCCTCTCCCCCGTGATATCTTTTAAACACTTGAGTCATTCTTTTTTCACCTTCTGGACCCTACAAGTCCATTTTTCTCTTCTGTGTGTTGGCCAGGTCCTTCATAAGCCATAGGAGAAATTTGGAGTTTGAGAGGTGTTTATACTGTGAGTTCCTGTGTTTTCTTTTTTCTATATGTAGATTCTGTTTCTTTGTAAGAATGAGTTTGATTTTATTTCCAATACTTTCTAAAATATTACTATATGTCATAAGAGCAGTTATTTATGTATGGATGCCTGCATCACAATCTCTCTGCACTGGAGAACAGCCCAACAATGTCCAGAAAATCAGAAATGGATACCATGAAACAAAATCTGGAGACTTCTAAATATTCAGTAACCAATCGTGAAATCATGGAAAAAGATCTCCTCAAAATTACCAATTTACATAAACTCCTGTTTAAAATTAACCTTTTCTTTCAATCTAATATACTTTTTAGTTCATAATTTTAAAACAAAGACCTTTTCAACATCTTTAAAAAGATCTCAGAATTATCGATTTACCTACACTCACTTTTAAAATTAACACTTTCTTTCAATCTTCTATCCACTCAAGTGCATAATTTTAAAATAAAGACCTTTTCAACAGCTTAAAAAAAGCCATTCATTGTTCACTTTGTCCACATGATGTAGTATAGGATCACATATCAATAATACTGGGAGAAAAAATAAAAAAAAATTTTTTTTCATGGACAAACAGAAAAACACTTATGTATGTTAGCCTCATCAAATGGATTGAGAGGTGGATAATTACTTATTTGTTCTTCTGGTATTTCTTTATTTATTATACATATTTTAGAATTTCAAAAGGTTTATTAAACATTGTAGAGATGATTGCACACCACTGTGAATACACCAAATACCAGGGAATGTACACATTGTATCAAAAAGATATTGGTTCAATATGTCTCAATAAAAAAAGATTTGTTTTAAAATCATGGGGATGTCAGGAATTGTATACCCTCGTTGAGCCATGGATCATAGTTATTAGTCACATTTCAGAAATGGTCTTGCCAAATTTTAAAAATGAATAACAATTCAAGTTTCTGCTGGAGATGGAACCATTGAAGCTCTTATGCCCCTTTATTTTCTAAGGTTGTGATTTCTGCTCTAGACTTTAAGTTTATGTATGTTCATGTATGATTTATATGTATCATAAAAATATATATTAAAGAAAATGTGTGGAGAGAAACAAACATGAAGCTTTGGAATTACCTGTTTCTCTAATGTCGTCTTCCTTTTGTGTTTCTTCTTTGTTGGAGATTATAATCACGTGTGCATAGATTGGAGGTCATCACATTCTCCTTGAAGGATTAGGTCCTTTGCTTTTATTAACAATTCCTCTCCCCCATGATATCTTCTAAACATTTGGGTCTCTCTTTGTCACCTTGTGGACCCTAGAATTCCTTTTTTCTCTTCTGGGTGTTGGAAAGTTCCTTCATAGGTCATAGGAGAATTTTCGATGCTGGGAGCTATTTGGACTATGAAATCCTTGGTTTTCATTTGTCTATATGTGGATTCTGTTTCTTTGTAAGAATGATTTTAATTTTATTTCCAACAATTTCTAAAAAAAATTACAATATGTCATAAGAGCAGGTATTTATATATGAATAACTGCATCACAATCTCTCAGCACACAAGGACAGTCCAATGAATTCCAGAAAATAAGGAATGGTTTCCTTGAACAAAAATCTGGAGACTACTAAACATTCAGTAAATTATCGTGAAATTATGGTTAAAGATCTCTTCAGAATTATCGACTTACTTACACTCCCTTTTTAATTAACATTTTCTTTCAATCTAATATCTATTTGTGTTCATAATTTTTAAAAAAAGGCATTTTCAACAGCTTAAATATGCCATTCATTGTTCACTTTGTCCACATGATGTAGTATGGGATCACATAGCAATAAAACTGAAAGATAAGCAAAGAAGTTCTTTAAGGACAGCCAGAAAAACACCTATGCATATCAGTGTCAACAAATGGATTGAAAGGAGAATAATTTCTTATTTATTCTTCTGGTATTTTTTTATTTACTATACTTATTATACAGCTTTCAAAAAGGTTTAAAAATGATTGAGGAAATGAATGCACAAGACTGTGACTATATCAAGGACCAAGGAATGTACACATTGGATAAAAAAAAGATCTTGGTTTAATATGTCTCATTAAAATAGATTTGTTTTAAAAAAACATATATATGAAAGATATACAAAGTTGTTCAAATGATTAAAGGATGGGGCATGGTCACAGTGGGTGGACAATCATGCAATAAATGAGGGAATCTGAATTCCCAGCCTGGAGAGCTCTGCCACATTCTCCAAGGGAGCAGCAACAGTCCTCTGAGTGCAGAGACAGTGTCTATCAAAAGAGGATGGACCACTGATGAATTCTTCTTATTGATGACAAACCTTATGAGTCTTTGCTCTTGTAAGGGAAACTTAGCCTACTGTTATGCGGTGCCTAAGGGTTGCCACCTGAGAGCATCCTTGTTGTGCAAATGTGGCCTCTCTCTAAGCCAAACTCAGCATATGAATGCATTACCTTCCCCCCAATGTGGGACATGACTCCAGGGGATGAGCATCTCTGGCAAGGAGGGATTAATACCAAGTGCCAACTGGCAACACAACTGGAAAAAGACCTTGAATAAAAGGGGGAAAAGGTAAAGACAAATGAGTTCAAGTGGCTAGGAGACTTCAAAGAGAGTCCGGAGGTCATCTCAGAGGTAATGCTTATGCACACCTCAGTAGGATCTCATAGAACACCAAAGTGCATATCACCCCACACAGAGGGGCTCCTGAGGGCTCTGGAGAAACCCAGGTCCTATATAAGGTGGGATAGCCCCAGAGACTGATGTCTTATCAGTGGGCTCTATTTTGGAATATGTGCTCCTGAGAGTGACAGAGTTGGACTCAAATAAGTCCTCCCTGTACATGGTTCATCAGTCCCTTCTATTCAAACCTATATGTGATGCTGGAGTTTTTAGATGTAGTTCTAGACTGGAGCCTCTGGCCTACTTATGTGCCAGGTGTGCGTGGAATCTCAGTGGAGCTGCAACTCCTACCCTACAGCTCAATGGACTCATCCAAGTCACCTCCCGAGGAAATGTCAATGGGTAACAGCCATTTTGTATATCTTTAATGTACATGTTTTTTTTTAAAGAAATTCAGGATAATCCCATCCACTGTATCCAGGGGATATAAACCCTCTCTCACTTGGAGGTGGAGTGGACATCACCATCCCAGTCCCCTCAGGTTTGGGGGAAGTACTATGGACTAGAGTGGGCTTAATGGTATTCTGATGTACACATATGGTATTTCTAGCAATGGAAGAAATTATAACAGTGAGGTGGAGCCAGTGCCCTGTGGACAATTTCGGGGCAGGGAGGGGAAGTACAGCTGAAATACAGGGGCTTTTTTGGAACTTGGTGGTTGTCATGAGTGCTGTTGTGATGGATGTAGGCCATTTTATATCAGCACAGACCATTCAGAGTTGTGTCAGAAAGAGTGTGGTCTACAATGTGAACTGTGGTCTATGGCTGATGACAAGGCCCCAGGATGTGTAGGTCCATTGAGAGTGATGGGTCACACTTGTGGGGTTTGCTTGTGTGGGATGTTTTTGGAAGTGGAGAACATGGGAATCCCTGTAGTTTCTGTGTAATATTTAGGTAATCTAAGCAGCTTTAAAATATATATATTTAAAATATATATATATATATTTATATATATATATAAAATTTTTGTAAGCAAATGCACATGTATGCATATATATTTATATATCATTTTACAAATATTGGTATGTATTGTGAAAAATTTGATTTTTACCCACAATAAAAAAAAGCAAAAAAAAAAATTCTGGGGCTGTCAGGAATTGTACACACAAGTAGAGCCATGGATGATATTTATTAGTTATGTTTCAGAAGTGCTCTGGCCAATTTTAAAAATGAATTACTATTCAAGTTTCTGTTGCAGACTGGACCACTGTAAAGTGTTATACCCCTTTATTTTCTAAGGTTGTGATTTCTGCTCTCGCCTTCAAGTTTATGTATGTTCATGCATGACTGCTATGCATCACAAAAATATATATTAAGAGAAAGTGGGTGGTGAGAGACAAATATGAAGCTTTGGAAATACCTATTTCTTTAAATTGGTCTTCCTTTCATGTTTGTTCATTGTTGGAGGCTATAATCAAGTGTGCACAGAATGGAGGGCTGTACACTCTGCTAGATGGATTATCTCCTTAACTTTTATGAACCATTCCTCTCTCCCATGATATCTTGTAAACTTTTGAGTCGCTCTTCATCACCTTATTTACACTACAATTCCCTTTTTCTCTTCTGGGTGTTGGCAAGGTCGTTCATAAGTCAAAGGAGAAATTTCAATGCTGGTAGCTATTTGTACTCTGAATTCCTGGGATTTCATTTGTGTATATGTGGATTCTGTCTGTTTGTAAGAATGAGTTTTATTTTATTTCCAATACTTTCTAAAAAAATTACAACATGTCATAAGAGCAGGTATTTATATATGAATACTTGCATCGCAATCTCTCTGCACTCAAGAACCACCCAATGATGTCCAGAAAATAATGACTGGTTTCCTTGAAACAAATTTTGGAGCCTTCTAAATATTCAGTAAAAAATTATGAAATCATGGAAAAAGATGTCCTCTGAATTATTGATTTACCTACTCTCCAATTTAAAATTAACATTTTCTTTCAATCTAATATCCATTTCAGTTCATAATTTTAAAACAAAGACCTTTCAACAGCTTTAAAAAAGCCACTCATTGTCCATTTTGTCCACATGATGTATTACAAGATCACATATCAATAAAACTGATAGATGAACAAAAAATGTTTGTTCAAGGACAGCCACAAAAACACCTATGTATGTCAGTATCAACAAATGGATTGAGAGGTGAATAATTTATTTTTATTCTTCTGGTTTTTCTTTATTTATTAGAATTATTTTACATCTACTGAAATGATTTAATAATGATTTAAGGGACGAATGCACCCCACTGTGAATACACAAAGGACCAGGCAATGTACACATTGGATAAAAAAGATATTGGTTTAATATATCTCAATACAACTGATTTGTTTTTAAAATCTTGGGGATGTCAAGAATTGTACACCCAAGTTGAACCATGGATAATAGTTATTAGTTGTGTCTAAAATGCTCTGGGAAATTTTTAAAAATGAATCACAATTTAAGTTTCTGTGGAGATGGGACCCTTATAAGGTGCTATGTACCCCTATATTTTCTAAGCTTGTGAACTCTGTTCCAGAATTCAAATTTAGGTATATTCGTGTATGAATAATATGCATCACTAAAAATATATATTAAGAGAAAGTAGGTGGTGAAAGACAAATATGAAGCTTTGGAATTACCTATTTCTCTAAAGAGGTCTTCCTTTTTTGTTTTTTCATTGTTGGAGGCTGTAATCACGCGTGCATAGAATGGAGGGTGGTACACTCTTCATAATGGTTTAGGTCCTTGACATTTATGAACCATTCCTCTCCCCATATGTTCTAAACATTTGAGTCACTCTTTGTCACTTTGTCACCCTTAAAATCTCTTTTTCTCTTCTGGGTATTTACAAGGTACTTCTGGAGCCTTAGGAGAATATTCTAGAAGAGGAGCTCTTTCAACTCAGTGTTCCTGGGTTTTCATTAGTGTGTATGTGGATTCTGTTTCTTTGTGAGAATGAGATGGATTTTATTTCCAATACTTTCTAAAAATTACAGTATGTTGTAAGAGAAGGTATTTATACATGTGTCATAGCATCACAATCATGCTGCACTAGAAAATAGCAAAAGGATGTCCAGAATATCAGGAATGGTTCCCTTGAAAGTAAATCTGGAGCCTCTAATCATTCATTAAACAATTGTGAAATCATGGAAAAAGATCTCTTCTGAATTATAGATTTACTTAAACACCCTTTTAAAATTAACATCGTCTTTCAATTTAATATCCATTTCAGTTTATAATTTTAAAATAGAAGCGTTTTCAACAGCATTAAAAAACCATGCTTTGTTCACTTTGCCACATGATGTCGTATGGGATCACAGATCATTAAACTGATAGATAAAGCGGAAAAGTTGTTCAGGACAGCCAGAAAAACACCTATGTATGTGAAAATCAACAAATGCATTGAAAGGTGAATTATTTCTTCTTTATTCTCCTGATTTTTCTTTATCAAAATTATTATAGAGTTTTGAAAAGGTTTAATAATGATTGAAGAGATGAATGCACACCACTGTAAATATACCAAGGACCAGGTAAAGTATACATTGAATAAAAAATATATTGGTTTAATATGTCTCAATAAAACAGTTTTGTTTTAAAAATCGTGGGGATGTCAGGAATAGTATGCCCCAGTTCAGAAATCGATAATAGTCATTAGTCATGTTTTACAAATGCTCAGGCCAATTTTTCAAAGTGTGTCACAATTCAAGTTTCTGCTGTAGATGTTGTATGGGACTACTGTAAGGTATTATGCCCCTTCATTTTCTAAGGTTGTGATTTCTGCTCTGGACTTGAAGTTTAGATATATTCGTCTATGGCTGATATACATCACTGAAAACATATATTATGAGAAATATGGTCGTGAAAGACAAATATGAAGATTTGTAATTACGTATTCCTCTAAAGTGGTCTTCCTTTTCTGTTTCTTCATTGTTGGAATCTATAACCACACATTCATAGAAGGGAGTGCGGTACAATCTGCTTGATGGATTCGGTCCTTGACTTTTATGAACCATTCCTGTGCCCCATGATATAGCATGTACGTGTGAGACACTCTTTGTAACCTTTTGAACACTACAAGTACCTTTTTTTCTTCTTGGTGTTGGCAAGTTCCTTCATAAGTGATAGGAGAAATTTGGAGTCTGGGAGCTATTTGTTCTCTGTGTTCCTGCGTTTTCATTGGTATATATGTGGATTCTGTTTCTTTGTAAGTATGAGTTTGATTTTATTTCCAATACTTTCTAAAAAATTACAATATGTCATAAGACCAGGTATTTTTATACAGATATCAGCGTCACAATCTCTCTGCACTTGAGAACAGCCCAATGATGTCCAGAAAATCAGGAATAGTTTCCTTAAAACAAAATCGAAACCTTCTAACATTCAGTAAACAATCATGAAATCATTGTAAAAGATCTCCTCAGAATTATCGATTTGCCTACACTCCCTTTTAAAATTAACTTTTTCTTTCAATCTGATATCCTTTTCAGTTCATAATTTTCCAATAAAGACCTTTTAAACATCTCTAAAAAAGCCATTCCTTGTTCACTTTGTCCACATATGTAGTATTGGACCACATATCAATAAAACTGATAGATAAACAAAAAGAAGTTGTTCAGGGTCAGCCAGTAAAACACCTATGTGTGTCCTTGTCAAAAGATGAATTGAGGGAGTGGCTGTGGCTCAATCAGTAGGGCCCCGTTTACCATATGGGATATCCCGGGTTCGGTTCCCGGGACCTCCTGGTGAAGGCAAGCCCGCCCGCATGGCGTGGTTAGCTGACCCAGCGAGCACAAGCAGCAAGGGGGGGATAAGTGAATAAATAAATAAAATCTTTAAAAAAAAAAAAGATGAATTGACATTTGGATAATTTCTTCTTTATTCATCAGTTTTTTCTTTATTTATTAAAATTATAATAGAGCTATTGAAAAGCTTTAATAATGGTGGAAGGGATCAATGCACCCCACTGTGAATATACCCAAGACCAGGGAATGTACACAAGGGATAAAAAGGATATTGCTTTAATATGTCTCAATAAAACATATTTGTTTCAAATTTCATGGGGATAACAAGAATTATACACACAAGTTGAGTAATTGGTAACAGTTCTTAGATATGCTTCAAAAATGCTCTGGCCAATTTTTAAATGTAAAACACAATTTAAGTTTCTACTGGGGATGTGTGTATGAAACCACTGCAAGGTGTCATGCCCCTTTATTTTCTATGGTCATGATTTCTGCTCTGGACTTCAACTTTATTCATGTTCATGTAAGATTAATATGAATTAAAAATATATATTAAGAGAAAGAGGGTGCTGAGAGACAAGTATTAAACCTTGGTATCACCTATTTCTATAAAGTGGTCTTCCTTTTGTGTTTCTTTGTTGTTGGAGGCTATAATCTGGTGTGAATAGAATGGAGCATGGTACACTCTGCTTGACTGATTAGGTCTTGACTTTTATGAACCATTCCTTTCCCTGAAGATATCTTCTAAGCCTTTGAGTCACTCTTTGTTACCTTGTGGAACCTACAAAACTCTTTTTCTCTTCTGGGTTTTGGCAAGGTCCTTCAAAAGCCATAGGAGAAATTTGGAGACGAGGAGCTATTTTTACTCTGAGTTCCTGGATTTTCATTTGTGTATATGTGGATTTTGTTCTGTGTAAGAATGGGTTTGATTTTATATCCAAAACTTTCTAAAACATGACAATATATCATAAGAACAACTATTTATATATGGATACCTGCATCACAATTTCTCTGCACTCAAGAACAGCCCAATTATATGTAGAAAATCAGGAATAGTTTCCATGAAACAAAATCTGGAGCCTTTAAACATTCAGTAACAATTGTGAAATCATGGAAAAAGATCTACTCTGAATTACCATTTTTCCTACACTCCCTTTGAAAATTAACATTTTCTTTAAATCTCATATCCGTTTCAGTTCATAATTTTAAAATAAAGATATTTCAACAACTCTAAAAAAGCCATTCATTGTTCTCTTTGTCCACATGATGTAGTATGAGATCACATATCAATAAAACTGATAGATAAATCAATAAAGTAGTTCAAAGACAGCCAGAAAAACACCTATATATTTCAGTGTCAACAAAGGGTTTGAGAGGTCAATAATTTCTTATTTTTCTGGTGTTTCTTTATTTACTATAATCATTATAGAGCTATTGAAAATGTTTAATAATGATTGAAGAGATGACTGCACACCACTGTGAATATACCAAAGACCAAGGAATGTACACATTGGATAAAAAAGATATTGGTTTAATATGTCTCAATAAATCAGATGTGTTTCAAAATTCTTGGGGTTGTCAGGAATTTTATACCTATGTTGAGCCATGGATAATAGTCATTAGTCATGTTTCTGAAATGCTCAGACCAATTTTTGAAAATGAATCAAAATACAAGTTTCCCCTGGAGATGTGTTTCAGAGACCACCGAAAGGTGTTATGCCACTTTATTTTCTAAGGTCTAAAGATTTCTGGTCTAGACTTCAAGTTAATGTATAGTCATGTATGATTGATATGCCTCACTGAAAATATATATTAAGAGAAAGAGGGTGGTATAAGACAAATATGAAGCTTTGGAAATAACTATTTCTCTAAAGTGGTCTTCCTTCTCTGTTTCTTCTTTGTTGGAGGCGATAATCATGCATGCATAGAATCGAGTGCGGTACACTCTACTTGATGGATTAGGTCCCTGACTTATTAACCATTCCTCTCACCCATGATATATTGTGAACATTTGAGTTACTCTTTGTCACCACATGAACACTACAAGTACCTATTTCTCTTCTGAGTGTTGGCAAGGTCCTTCATAAGCAATTGGAGAAACTTGGAGACTGGAAGATTTTGTACTCTGATTTCCAGGGTTTTCATTTGTGTATATGTGCATTCAGTTTCTTTGTAAGAAAGAGTTTCATTTTATTTCCAATACTTTCTTAAAAATTACAATATGTCTTAAGAACATGTATTTATATATGGATACATGCATCACAATCTTTCTGCACTTAAGAACAGCCCAATGATGACCATAAAATCAGTAATGGTTTCCTTCAAACAAATTCTGGAGCCTTCTAAACATTCAGTAAAGAATCTTGAAATCATGGAAAAAGATCTCCTCTGAATTATTGATTTACATATACTCCCTTTTGAAATTAACATTTTCTTTCAATCTAATATTCGTTTCAGTTAACAATTTCAAATAAAGACCTTTTCAACAGTTTTAATAAAGCCATTCATTGTTCTTTTTGTCCACAGAATGTAGTATGGAATCACATATCTATAAAACTGATAGATAAACAGAAAAAGTTGTTCAAGGACAACCAGAAAAACACCTATGTATGTCAGTGTCAATAAATGGATTGAGAGGTGAAAAACTTAATTTTTATACTTTTTTTATTTCTTTATTTCTAATAAATATTATAGAGCTGTTGAAAAGGTTTAATAATGATTAAAGAGATAAATGCTCACCACTGTGATATACCATGTCCAGGGAATGTACACATTACATAAAATAGATATTGGTTTAATAGGCCTCAATAAAACCAATTTGTTTTAAAAGTCGTGGGGATGTCAGGAATTTAACACACAAGTTGAACCATAGATAATAGTCATTAGTCATGTTTCAGAAATGCTCTGGCCAATTTTTAAAATGAATCACAATTCAAGTTTCTGCTGGAGATGGGACCACTGTAAGGTTTTATGCTCCTTTATTTTCTAAAGTCATGATTTCTACCCTGGACTTCAAGATAATGTAGGTTCATGTACGATGGATATGCATCTCTAAAAATATATATTATGAGAAAGATGGTGGTGAGAGACAAATATGAAGCTTTGGAATTATCTATTTCTTTAAAGTGGTCTTTCTTTTGTTTTTCTTCATTGTTGGAGGCAACAATCACGTGTGAATAGAACGGAGGGCGGTACACTCTGATTGATGGTTCAGGTCCTTAGGTTTTATGAAACTTTTCTCACCCCAATGTTATCTAATAAACATTTGATTCACTCTTTGTCACCTTGTGAAACCTACAAGTCCCTTTTTCTCTTTGGGGTGTTGTCAAGATACTAAATAAGCCATAGGAGAAATTTGGAGGTTGTGAGCTATTTGTATTCTGAGTTCTTGGGTTTTCATTTGTGCATATGTGGATTCTGTTTCTTTGTAGAAATGAATTTGATTTTATTTCCAATACTTTCTGAAAAATTACAACATGTCATAAGAGCAGGTATTTGTACATGGATACCTGTATCAGTATCTCGTTGCACTTGAGAACAGCCCAATGATGTCCAGATTATGAGGAATGGTTTCCTTGAAACAAAATCTGGAACCTTCTGAACCTTTAGTAAACAATCACAAAATAATGGAAAAAGATCTCCTAAGAATTATTGATTTACATATACTCAATTTTAAAATTAACATTTTCTTTCAATCTAATATCATTTTCAATTCAAAATTTAAAATAAATACCTTCTCAACAGCTTTAAAAAAGCTATTCACTGTTTGCTTTGTCCACATGATGGTATTGGATCACATACCAATAATACTGAAAGATAAAGAAAAAAAGTTGTTCAAAAACAGCCAGAAAATCACCTATATATATCAGTGTGAACAAATGGATTGAGAGGTGAATAATTTCTTCTTTATTCTTCTAATTTTCTTTATTCATTTTAATTATTATAGAGCTATTGAAAAGGTTTAATAATGATTGAAGAGATGAATGCTCACAAATGTGAATATAACAAGGACCATGGAAAATTCACATTAAATAAAAAAAATAATGGTTTAATATGTCTCAATAAAAGAGATTTGTTTTAAAAATCATGCAGATGTCAGGAATTGTACAACCAAGTTGAGTCATGGATAATAGTTATTTGTCGTGTTTCAGAAATGCACTTAAAATTTTTAGAAATGAAGAACAATTCATGTTTCTGCTGGTGATGGGATCACTCTCAGGTGTTAAGTTCCTTTATTTTCCAAGGTTGTGATATCTGCTCTAAACTTTAAATTTATGTACGTTCATGTATGCCTGGTATGCATCACTACAAACATATGTTAAGAGAAAGAGAGTGGTGAGAGACAAATAAGACGCTTTAAATTACCTCTTTTCCCTACAGTTGTCTTTTTTTTGTGTTTCTCCATTTTTGGTGGTTATAATCAAACATGCATAGAATGGAGGGCAGTACATTCTGCTTGATGGATTAGTTCTTGACTTTTATGAACCATTCCACTTGGCCATGATATACTGTAAACCTTTGAGTCACTCTTTGTCACGTTGTGAACCCTCAAGTTCCTTCTCCCTTCTGGGTGTTGGCAAGGTCCTTCATAATCCGTAGGTGAAATTTGGAGGCTGGGGATTATTTGTACTCTGAGTTCCTGGGTTTTAATTTGTGTATATGTGGATTCTGTTTTTTTGTAAGAATGAGTTTCATTTTATTTCTAATACTTTCTAAAAAATTACAATATGTCATAAGAGCAAGTATTTATATATGGATACCTGCATCAAAATATCTCTGCACTCAAGAAACACCCAATAAGGTCTAGAAAATCTTGAAAGATATCTTTGAAATAAAATTTGGAGTCTTCTAAACATTCAGTAAACAATTGTGAAATCATGGAAAAAGGAGTCCTCAGAATAATCAATTTACTTTCACTTTCTTTTAAAATTTACATTTTCTATCAATATAATATCTGTTTTAGTTCTTAATTTTAAAATAAAGACCTTTTAAACAACTTTAAAAAAGCCATTCATTCTTCACTTTGCCCACCTGATGTACTGTGGGATCACGCATCAATAAAAGTAATAGATCAAGAAAAAAAGTTGTTCGACAGACAGAAAAAAACCTATGTATGTCTTTGTCAACAAATGGATTGAGTGGTGAATAATTTCTTCTTTATTCTTCTAGTTTTTCTTTATTCATTTTTAATTATTATAGAGCTATTGAAAAGGTTTAATAATGATTGAAGAGATGAATGCTCACCACTGTGAATATAGCAAGGACCATGGAATATTCACATTAAATTAAAAAAATAATGGTTTAATATGTCTCAATAAAACAGATTTTTAAAAAATATCGTGGGGGTGTCAGGAACTGTACACCCAAGTTAAGCCATGGATAATAGTTAATAGTCGTGTTTCAGAAATGCTCTGGGCAAATTTAAAAATGAATCACAATTCAAGTTTCTGCTGGAAATCAGACCACTGTAATGTGTCATACCCTTTATTATGTAAGGTTGTAAATTCTGCTCTGGACTTCAGGTTTATGTATGTTCAGGTATGACTGATATGCGTCACTAAATATATATATTAAGAGAAAGAGTGTAGTGAGAGACAAGTATTAAGCTTGGAATTTCCTATTTCTCTAAATTGGTCTTCCTTTTGTGTTTCTTCATTGCTGGAGGATATAATCACGTGTACATTGTGCTTGATTTATTAGCCCTTGGCTTTTATGAACCATTCATCTCCCCCACATTGTCTTGTAAATATTTGGTCACTCATTGTCACCTTATGGATCCTACAAATCCCTTTTTCTCTTCTGGGTGTTGTCAAGTTCCTTCATAAGCCATATGAGAAATTTGGGGGCTGGGAGCTATTTGTACTCTAATTTCCTGATTTTTCATTTGTGTATATGTGGATTATTTTTCTTTGTAAGAATGAGTTTGATTTTATTTCTAATACTTTCTTAATAATTACAATATGTCATAAGAACAGGCATTTATATATAGATACCTGCACAAAAATCACTCTGCACTCGAGAACAGACCAATTCTCTCCAGAAAATCAGGAATGGTTTCCCTGAAACAAACTCTGGAGCCTTCTAAACATTCAGTAAGCAGTCATGAAATCATAGGAAAGGTCTCCTTATAATTATCAATTTACATACACTCCCTTTTAAAATTAACATATTCTTTCAATCTAATATCCATTTCAGCTCATGATTTAAAATAAAGATCTCTTCAACAGTGTTAAATAAGCTAGCCATTGTTTACTTTGTCCAAATGATATAATATGGGATCACATATCAATAAACTTGAAAGATAAACAAAAATATTTGTTTAAGGGCAGGCAGAAAAACACCTCTGCATGTCAGTGTCAACAAATGATTGAGAGGTTAATAATCTTCATTCTTTTTGTATTTATTTTGTTTATTATAATTATTATAGAGCTATTGGAAAAATTTAATAATGATTGAAGAGATAAATTCACACAACTGTGAATACATCAAGGACAGGGGAAAGTACACATTGGATAAAAATATATTGCTTTAATATGTCTCATTAAAATACATTTGTTTTTAATAATGTGGGGATGTAAGGAAGTATACCCCAAGTTGAGCCATGCATAAGAGTTATTAATCGGGTTTCAGAAATGTTATGTCCAATTTTTCAAAATGAATCAAAATTCAAGTTTCTGCTAGAGATGGGACCTTACAATTAAGGTTTTATGTCCCTTTATTTTCTAAGGTTGTAATTTCTACTCTTTAAGTTTATGTATGTTCATGTATAACTGATATGCATCACTAAAAATATATATTAAAAGAAACAGGGGGTTGAGGGAAAATATGAATATTTGGAATTATCTATATCTCTAAAATGGTCTTCCTTTGTTATTCTTCATTGTTGGAGGTTATAATTACATGTGCATAGAATGGAGGGCGGTACATTGTGCTTGATGGATAAGGTCCATGACTTTAATGAATCATCCTCTCAACCATGATATCTTGTAAACATTTGAGTCATGCTTTGCCACTTTGTGAACACTAAAACTCCCTTTTTCCCTTCTGGGTGTTGGGAAGGTACTTCAAAAGCCTTATGAGAAATTTGGGGGCTGGGAGCTATTTGTATTCTGAGTTCCTGTGTTTTCAGTTGTGAATATCTGGATTCTGTTTCTTTGTAAGAATGAGTTTGATTTTATTTCAAATAATTTCTAAAAATTAAAATATTTCATAAGAACAGGTATTTATATATGGATCCCTGTATCAAAATCTATCTGCACTTGATTACAGCACAATGATGCCCAGATAATCAGGAATGATTTCCTTGAAACAAAACCAAGAACATTCTAAACATTCAGTAAACAATCGTGAAATCATGGAAAAAGAGCTCAAAATTATCAATTTACCTACACTCCTTTTTAAAATTAACATTTTCTTTCAATCTAACATCCGTTTCAGGTCATAATTTTAAAATAAAGGCCTTTTCAACAGCTTTAAACAAATGATTCCTTGTTCACTTTCTCCACCTGATGTAGTATGTGATCACATAACAATAAAACTGGAAGAGAAACAAGAAAAGTTGTACAAGGAGAGCTAGAAAAACACCTATGTATGTCAGTGTCAACAAATGGATTGAGAGGAGAATAATTTCTTCTTTATTCTTCTGGTTTTTCTTTATTTATTATAACTATTTTAGACCTATAGAAAAGGTTTAACAATGATTGAAGAGATGAATGCACACCACTGTGAATATACCAAAGAACAGGGAATGTACACATTGGATTAAAAAGATAAAAGTTTAATATATCTCAATAAAACTGATTTGATTTAAAAATCATGGAATATCAGTTGTACACCCAATTTTAGCCATGGGAAACAGTTGTAAGTAGTGTTTCAGGAATGCTCTGGCCAATTTTTAAAAATAAATCACAATTCAAGATTCTGCCTGAGGTGGGACCAATGTAATTTGTTATGACCCTTTATTTTCTATGGTTATGATTTCTGATCTAGACTTGAAGTATAGGTATATTCATGTATGCCTGATATGCATCATTAAAACTATATATTAAGAGAAAGAGGGTGGTAAGAAACAGATATAAATTTTGTAATAACCTATTCCTCTAAAGTCATCTTCCTTTTGTGTTTCTTCATTTTTGGAGGCTATAACCATGCATGCATAGAAGGGAGGGTGGTACACTCTGCTTGATGGATTAGGTCCTTGACTTTTATGAACCAATCCTATGCCCCTTGATATCTTGTAAACATTTGAGTCACTCCTTGTAACCTTGTGAACCCCACAACTCCCTTTTTCTCTTCTGGGTGTTGGCAAATTCCTTCGTAAGCCATAGGAGAAATATGGAGGGTGGGAGATTTTTGTACTCTGAGTTCTTGGGTTTTCATTTGTGTATATGTGGATTCTGAATATTTGTAGTAATGAGTTCGACTGTTTGGTTCCCGGGGCCTCCTGGTGAAGGCAAGCCCGCCCGCACGGCGTGGTTAGCTGACCCAGCGAGCACAAGCAGCAAGGGGGGGATAAATGAATAAATAAATAAAATCTTTAAAAAAAAATTACCATAGGTCATAACAGCAGGTATTTTTATATGGATACCTGCATCACATGCTCCGTGCAATTGAGAACAGCCCAATGATGTCCAAAATTCAGGAATGATTTCCTTGAAATAAAACCAGAGCCTTCTAAACATGGAGTAAACAATCATGAAATCATGGAAAAAGATTTCCTCTGAATTATCAATTTACGTACACTCCCTTTTAAAATTAACATTTTCTTGCAATCTAATATCAGTTTTAGTTCATAATTTTAAAATAAAGACCTTTTCAACAGCTTTACAAAAGCCATACATTGTTCACTTTTTCCACATGGTGTATTATGGGATTAGATATCAATAAAACTGATAGATAAACAAAAAAGGTGCTCAAGGACAGCCAGAAAAACACCTAGGTATGTCATTGTCAACATATGGATTGAGGGCTGAATAATTTCTAATTTATTCTTCTGGTATTTCTTTATTTATTATAATTACTATAGAACTATTGCAAAGTTTAAATAATGATTGAAGAGATGAAAGCACAGCACTCTAATTAAACCAAGGTCCAGGGAATTTGCACATCAGATAAAAAAGTTATTGGTTTAATATATGTCAATTAAAGACATTTGTTCTAAAAATGGTGGGAATGTCAGGAATTGTACACCCAAGTTGTGCAATGGAAAATAGTTATTAGTCAAGTTTCAGAAATGCTCTGGCCAATTTTTAAAAAAGAAATATACTTGAAGTTTCTGCAGGAGATGGGACCACTATAAGGTGTTTTATCCCATTATTTTCTAAGGTTGTGATTTATGCACTAGGCTTCAAGTTTATGTATGTTCATATATGATTGGTATGCATCACTGAAAATAAACATTAAGAGAAAATGGTTGGTGAGAGACAAATATGAAGCTTTGGAATTACATATTTCTCTAAAGAGATCTTCCTTTTGTGTTGCTTCATTTTTGGAGGCTATAAAGAAAAGATGCATGTATAGAATGGAGGGCAGTTCACTCTGCTTTACGGATTAGGTGCTTGGATTTTATGAACTATTCCTCTCACCCATGATATCTTCTAAACATTTGAGATGTTCTTTGTCACATTGTGAATGATACAAGTCCCCTTTTCTCTTCTGGGTGTTGATAAGTTCCTTCATAAGCCATAGGAGAAATTTGGAATCTGGGAGCTATTTGTACACTGAGTTCCTGGGTTTTCATTTGTATATATTTGGATTCTGTCTCTTTGTAAGAATGAGTTTGATTTTATTTCAAATACTTTCTAAAATATTACAATATGTCATAAGAGCAGATATTTATATAGGGATCCCTGAATCACAATCTCTGCACTCGAGATCTGCCCAGTGATGTGCAGAAAATCAGGAATTGTTTCCTTGAAACAAAATACAGAACCTTCTCAATTTTCAGTAAACAATCAGGAAATCTTGGAAAAAGATCTCCTCAGAATTATCTATTTCACTACACTCCATTTCTTTCATTCTAATATCCTTTTAGTCCACAATTTTAAAATAAGGATTTCTTCCACAGCTTTTAAAAAGCCATTCATTGTTCACTTTGTCCAATGATGTAGCATGCAATCACATATCAAAAAAACTGATATATAAACAAAAAAGTTATTCAAGGACAGCCAGAAAAACACATATTTAGGTCACTGTCAACAAATGGATTGAGAGGTGAATAATTTCTTTATTGTTCTGGTATTTCTTTATTTCTTAAAATTATTATAGAGCTATTTAAAACATTTAATAATGATTGAAGAGATGAATTCACACCACTGTGAATATACTAAGGACCAGGTAATTTATACATGGAATAAAAAAGATATTGGTTTAATATGTCTCAATTAAACAGATTCATTTAAAAAAATAGTGGGGATGTCAAGAATTGCACACCCAAGTTAAGCCATGCATAATAGTTATTAGTCCTGTTTCAGAAATGCTCTTTCTAGTTTTTAAAAATGAATCATTACGATTCAATTTCTGCTGGAGATGGAACCACTGTAAGGTGTCATGCCGTTTTATTTTCTAAGGTCGTGATTTCTGCTCTAGATTTCAAGTTTATGTAGGTTCATGTATGAATGGTATGCATCACTAAAAATATATATTAAGAGAAATAGGGTGGTGAAAAACAAGTGTGAAATTTGGAATTACCTATTTCTATAAAGTGGTCTTCCTTTTGTATTTCTTCATTGTTGGAGGCTGTTATGACACATGCAGAGAATAGAGGGTGGTACACTCTTCTTGATGGATTAGGGCTTTGATTTTATGAACCATTACTCTCCCCCATGATATCTTGTAAACTTTTCAGCCATTGCTTGTCACCTTGTGGATGCTACAAGGTCCTTTTTCTCTTCTGGGTGTTCAGAAGGTCCTTCATAAACCATAGGAGAAATTTGTAAGCTGGAGCTATCTGTACTCTGGCTTCCTGGGTTTTCCTTTGTTTATATTTGGATTCTGTTTCTTTGTGAGAATGAGTTTGATTTTATTTCCAATACTTTCTAAAAATTAGTATGTCATGAGTGCAGATATTTAAACATTGAAACCTACATCACAATATCTCTACACTGCAGGACAGCCCAATGATGGCAAGAAAATCAGGAGTGGTTTCCTTGAAACAAAATCTGGAGCCTTCTAAGCGTTCAGTAAACAATCATTAAATCAAGGGGGAAATTCTCCTTAGATTATCAATTTGCATCCAATCTCTTTTCAAATTAACATTTTCTTTCAATCTAATATCCTTTTCTGTTCATAATTTTAAAATAAAGACTTTACAACAGCTTTTAAAAAGCTATTCATTGTTCACTTTGTCCAATGATGTAGCATGCAATCACATATCAATAAAGCTGTTATTAAACAAAAAAGTTGTTCAAGGACATCCAGAAAAAGACATATATGTCAGTGTCAACAAATGGATTGAGAGGTGAATAATTTCTTCTTTATTTTTAGGGTATATCTTCATTTATTATACTTAATTTAGAGCTATTGAAAAGGTTTAATAATGATTGAAGAGATGAATGCACACCATTGTGAATAAACCAAGGAAAATGGAATGTACACATTGGATAAAAAAATATTGGTTTAACATATCTCAATAAAACTGATATGTTTTAAAAATCATGGGGATGTCAGGAATTGAACACCCAAATTGAGTGATGGATTCTAGTTTTTAGTAGTGTTTCAGAAATGCTTTGGCCAATTTTTGAAAATGAATCACAATTCAAGTCTGCTGGAGATGCGACCACTGTAATGTGTTATGACCCTTAATTTTCTAAGTTCGTGATTGCTGCTCCAAAATTAAATTTTATGTATGTTCTTGTAAGACTGACATGCATCACTAACAATATATATTAAGACAAAGCAGGTGGTGAGAGACAGATATAAAACTTTGTACTTACCTATTTCTCTAAATTGGTCTTCCCTTTCTGTTAATTCATTTGGCTTCCTTTGTGTTTCTTCATCATGCATGCATAGAATGGAGGGTGATACATTCTGCTTGACGGATTAGGTGCTTAAATTTAATGAACCATTCAAGGACCTTATGATATACTGTAAATATGAGACACTACGTGTAACCTTGTGGACCTTACGATTCACTTTTTCTCTTCTGGGTGTTGGTAAGGTCCTTCAAAAGCCATAGGTGACATTTAGATGCTGGGAACTATTTTTACTAAGAGCTCCAGGTTATTCATTTGTGTATATGTGGATTCTATTTCTTTGTAAGAATGAGTTTGATTTTATTTCCAATATATTCAAAAAAGTTACAATATGTCATAAGAGCAGATATTTATGTATGGATACTTGCAACATAACCTCTCTGCACCTGAGAACCATCCAGAGATGTTCAGAATATCAGGAATGGTTTCCTTGAAACAAAATCCAGAGCCTTCTAAACATTCAGGGAACAATCATGAAATCATGGAAAATGATCTCCTCTGAGTTATCAGTTTACCTACACTCCCTTCTAAAATTAAAATTTTCTTACATTTTAATATCCATTTCAGTTCATAATTTTAAAATAAAGATCTATTCAACAGCATTTAAATAGCTATTCTTTGTTCACTTTGTCCATATGATATAGTATGGGATCACATATCAATAAATCTGATAGATAAATAAAAAAATTTGTTCAAGTATAGCCAGAAAAACAGCTATGTATGTCAGAGTCAACAAATGGATTGAGAGGTGAATAATTTCTTCTTTATTCTTCTGTTTTTTCTTTATTTATAATAATTATTATTGAGCTATTGAAAAGATTTAATAATGACTGAAGAAATGAATGCACTCCATTGTGAATATACAAAGGACCAGAAAATGTACACATTGGATAAAAAAGGTATTTGTTTAATATGTCTCAATAAAATAAATTTGTTTTAAAAATTGTGAGGGTGTCAGGAATTTTACATGCAAGTAGAGCCATGGATAATGGATATTAATCATGTTTCAGAAATTCTCTGGCCAATTTAAAAAATGAATCACAATTCAAGATTCTGCTTGAGATGGGACCACTGTAAGGTGTTATAACCCTTTATTTCCTAAGGTTGTGATTTCTGCTCTAGACTTCAAGTTTATGTATGTTCATGTATGATTGATACACATCACTAAAAATATGTATTAAGAGAAAGTGGGTGGTGAGGCACAATTATGAAGTTTTGGAATTACCTATTTCTCTAAAATAGTCTTCCTTTTGTGTTTCTTCTTTATTGGAGGCTATAATAATGTGTGAATAGAATGGAGAGTGAAACACTGTACTTTATGGATGAGTTCCTAGGCTTTCATGAGCCATACTTCTTCTGCATGATATCTTATAAAAATTTGAGTCACTCTTTGTCACCTTGTGGGCCCCACAAGTCCCCTTTTCTCTTCTGGGTTTTGTCAAGTTCATTCATAAGCCATAGGAGAAATTTGGAGGCTGGGAACTATTTGTACTCTTGAGTTCCTGGGTTTTCATTTGTGAATATGTTTATTGTGTTTCTTTGTAAGGATGAGATTGATTTTATTACCAGTGCTTTCCAAAAAATTACAATACATAATAAGAACAGTTATTTATATATGGATACTTGCATCACAATCTCTGCACTAGAGAACAACACAATGATGTCCAGAAAATCAAGAATGGTTTCCTTATATCAAAGTCCAGATCCTTCTAAACATTCAGTAAACAATTGTGAAATTATGGAAAATGATCTCCTCAGAATTATTAATTTACCTACACCGCCTTTTTTATTTAACATTTTCTGTCTTTCTAAAATCTGTTTCAGTTAATAGTTTTAAAATAAAATCCTTTTCAAGAGCTTTAAAAAAGCCATTCGTTGTTCACTTTGTCCACATGATGTAGTATGGGATCACATATCAATAAAACTGATAGAAAAAAAAAGTTGTTCAAAACAATCTGAAAAACATCTATGTATTTCTGTGTCAACAAAAAGATTGAGAGGTGAACAATTTCTTCTTTATTCTTCTGTTTTTTCTTTATTAATTATAATTATTATAGACCTATTTAAAAGGTTTAATGATGACTGAAGAGATGAATGCACACCACTGTGAATATACCAAGAACCAAGGAAGGTACACATTGGATAAAAATGATATTGGTTTAATATATCTCAATAAAAGAGATTTGTTTTAAAATTAGTGGGGTTATCAGGATTTGTACACCCAATTTGAGCCATGAATGACAGTTATTAGTCGTGTTTAAGAAACGTTTGGGTCAATTTTTAAAAATGAGTCATAATTAAAATTTCTGCTGGAGATGGGACCACTTTAATTTGTTATGTTACTTTATTTTCTAAAGCCATGATTTCTGTTCAGGATTTCAAGGTTATGTATGTTCATTTATGATTGATATGAATCACTAAAAATAGTAGTAAGAGAAAGAGAGTGGAGAGAGACAATTTTGCTTTGGAATTACCTGTTTCTCTAAAGTGGTCTTCCTTTTGTATTTCTTCATTGTTGGATTTTATAATTGAACGTGCATAGAATTGAGGGCCATGTTCTCTGCTTGATGAATTAGGTCCTTGACAATTATGAACAATTCCTCTCCCTCATGTCATCTTGAGAACATTTCAGGTACTCTTTGTAACCATTAGGACCCTACACCCCCTTTTTTCTCTTCTGGGTGTTTGCAAGGTCCTCCATAAGCCATAGGAGAAATTTGGAGGCTGGGAGCTATTTTACACTGAGTTCCTTGGTTTTCATTTGTGTATATGTGGATTCTGTTTCTTTGTAAGATTGAGTTTATTTTAGTTCCAATACTCTCTAAAAATTTATGATATGTCATAAGAGCAGGTATTTATATATGGATACCTACATGACAATCAATCTGCACCTGAGAACACCCCAATTATGTCCAGAAAATCAGGAGTGGTTTAATTGAAACAATATCCAGAGCCTTCCAAATATTCAGTAAACAATCATGAAATCATGGAAATAGATCTCCTCTGAATTATCAATTTACCTATACTCCCTTTTAAAATTCACAATTTCTTTGAATCTAATATTCGTTTCATTTCATAATTTTAAAATAAAAACCTTTTCAATATCTTTAAAAAAGCAATTCATTTTTCTCTTTGTCCACATGATGCAGTATGGGATCACCTATCAGTAAAACAGATAAACAAAAAAAGCTATTCAAGGACAGCCACAAAAACACCTATGTAGTTCAGTGTAAACAAATGTATTGAGAGGTGAATAATTACTTCTTTATTCCTCTGGATTTCCTTATTTATTATAATTATTATAGAGCTATTGAAAAGGTTTAATAATGATTGAAGAGATGAATCCCCAAAACTGTGAATGTATCAAGGATCAGGTAATGTACACAATGGATAAAAAAATATTGGTTTAATATGTCTCAATTAATGAGATTTGTTCTAAAAATCATGGGGATGTCAGGAATTGTACACCCAAGTTGATTCATAGATAATAGCTTTAGTTGTGTTTAAGAAATGCTCTGGCAAATTTCTAAAATGAATCACAATTCACATTTCTGCTGGACATGGGAGCACTGTAGGTTGTTATTCCCATTTATTTTATAAGGTTGTGATTTCTGCTCTAGATTTCATATTTATGTATGTTCATGTATGACTGATATTCATAATTATAAATATGTATTAAGAGAAAGTAAGTTGTGAGAGACAAATATGAAGCTTTGGAATTACCTATTTCTCAAAAATGTTTTTCTTTTGTGTTTCTTCTTTATAGGAGTGTATAACATACCTGTATAGAATGGAGGGCATTACCTTCTACTTGATCAAATGGGTCCTTGACTTTTATGAAACATTACTCTCCCCCATGATATTTTGTAAACATTAGAGTCAAACTTAGTCATATTGTGCACCCTACAATTCACTTTTTCTCTTCTGGGTTTTGGCAAGGTCTGTCATAAGCCACTGGAGAAATTTGGAAGCTGGGAGTTATTTGTAATCTGAGTTCCTGGGTTTTCATTTGTGTATAGGTTGATTCTGTTTCTTTGTGAGAACAAGTTTGATTTTATTTCCAATATTTTCTAAAAGATTACAATATACCATAAGAGCAGGGATTTATATATGGATCCCTGCATCTCAATCCCTTTGTACTTGAGAAAAGTCCAATGATGTCCAGAAAATAAGGAATGGTTTCCTTGAAACAAAATCTGGAACCTTCTAAACATTCAGAAAAAATCCTGAACTCATGTAAAGGATCTCCTCTGAATTGTCAATTTACCTACACTCCATTTAAAAATAAAATTTTCTTTCAATCTAATATCTGTTTCATGTCATAATTTTAAAATAAAGACCTTTTCAACAGCTTTAAAAAAGCCATTCATTGTTCATTTTGTCCACATGATGTAGAATGGGATAACATATAAATAAAACTGGTAGATAAACAACAAAATGTTCTTAAGGACAGCCAGAAAATTACCTATGTATGTCAGTGTCAGTAAATGAATTGAGAGATGAATAAATTCTTTAATCTTCTGGTTTTTTCTTCATTATTATAATTAATAAAGAGCTATTGAAAAGATTTAATAATTATTGAACACATGAATGTACACTGCTGTGAATATCCCAAGGAACAGGGATGTACACATTGGATAAAAAAGATATTGGTTTAATATGTCTGAACAAAAGAGATTTGTTTTAAAAATCGTGGGGATGTCAGGAACTGTACACCAAAGTTGAGCCATGGATAATAATTATTAGTTGTATTTCAAAGATGTTCTGGACCATTTTGAAAAATCAATCACAGTTCAAGTTTCTGATGGAGATGGGACCACTGTAAGGTGTTATGACCCTACATTTTCTAAATTTGTGATTTCTGCTGTAGACTTCAAGTTTATGTATGTTCATGTATGACTGATATGCATCACTAAAAATATATATTAAGCGAAAGATGGTGGTGGGCGACCAATAAGAATCTTTGGAATTACCTAATTCTCTAAAATGGTCTTTCTTTTGTGTTTCTTCATTGATGGAGGCTATAATCAAGCGTGCATACAATATAGGGCGGTACATTCTGCTTGGTTGATTAGGTCCTTGACTTTTATGAATCATTTCTCTCCCCCATTATATCTTGTAAACATTTGAGTCACTCTTTCTCACCTTTTGACCCTACAAGTCCCTTTTCCTCTTCTGGGTGTTGGAAAGGTCCTCCCTAAGTCATAAGAGAAATTTGGAGGTTGGGAGCTAGATGTGCTCAGAACTCCTGGGTTTTCATTTGTGTATATGTGTATTCTGTTTCTTTGTAAGAATCAGTTTGACTTCATTTCCAATACTTTCTAAAAATTACAGTATGTCATAAGAGCAGGTATTTATATATGGATACTTGCATCACAAATTCTCTGCACTTGAGCACAGGCCAATGATGTCCAGAAAATCAGGAATGGTTTCCCTGAAACAAAATCTGAAGCTTCTAAACATTCAGTAAAAAATCCTAAAATCATGGAAATAAATTTCCTCTGAATTATCGATTTACCTACACCCCCTTTTAAAATTCACATTATCTTTCAATGAAGTATGGGATCATATATCAATAAAACTGAGAGTTAATTAAAAAAACGTGGTCATGTTAGAAAAATAACTATGTATGTCAGTTTCAACAAATGGATTGAGAGGTGAATAATTTCTTATTATTCAGGTATTTCTTTATATATTATAAATATAATAGAGTTATAGAAAAGGTTTAATAATGATTGAAGAGATGACTCACACCACTGTGAATATATCAAGGACCAGAGAATGTATAGTTTGGATAATAAAGATATTGGTTTAATATGTCTCAACAAAACAGATTTGTTTTAAAAATCATGGGGATGTCAGGAATTGTACACCCAAGTTGAGACACAGATAATAGATATTAGTCATTTTTCAGAAATGCTCTGGCCAATTTTTAAAAATGATTCACAATTCAAGTTTCTGCTGGAGATATTTGTATGGGACCACTGTAAGTTGTTATGCCCCTTTATTTTCTAAGATCCTGATTTCTGCTCTAGGCTTCAAGTTATGTACGTTCATGTGTGATTGATATGCATCTTGAAAAATATATAATGGAAAGAGGGTGGTAAGAGACAAATATGATGTTTGGAGTTACCTAATTCTATAAAGTGGTGTTCCTTTTGTGTTTTTTCTATGTTGGAGACTATAATTACACTTTCATAGAATTGAGGGCTGTACATATTGCTTGATGGATTAGACCCTTGACTTTTCTGAACCATTCCTTGCCCCTATGCTATCTTGTAAACATTTGAGTCACTCTTTGTCACCTTGTGGACACTACAAGCCCCATTTGCTGTTATGGGTTTTGGCAAGTTCATTCATAAGCCATAGGAGAAATTTGGAGGCTGGGTGCTATTTGTGCTCTGATTTCCTGGGTTTTCATTTGTGTATATGTGGATTTTATTTCTTTGTAAAAATTAATTTGATTTTATTTCCAATACTATCTAAAAAATTACAATATGTCATAAGTGCAGGTATCCATATATGGATACCTGCATCACAAAGTATTTGCACTGCAGAACAGCCCAATGATGTCCAGAAAATCAGGAATGGTTTCATTGAAATAAAATCCAGAGTCTTCAAATCATTCAGTAAACAATCGTGAAATCATGGAAAAATATATCCTCTGAATTATCAATTAATGTACAATCCCTTTACAAATTAACATTTTCTTTCAATCTAATATCCATTTCACTTCATAATTTTAAAATAAGGACCTTTTCATAAGCTTTAAAAAGCAATTTATTGTTCACTTTGTCCACAGGATGTAGTATGGAATCAGATATCAATAAATGGGTAGATAAGCAAAAAAATTTCTTCAAGGACAGCCAGCAAAACACTTGTATATGTCAGTGTCAACAAATGGATTGAAAGGTTAATAAATTCTTCTTTCTTCTTCTGGGTTTGTTTATTTATTATAATTATTATAGAGTTATTGAAAACATTTAATAATGTTTGAAGAGATGAATGCAAGCCACTGTGAATATAGCAAGGACTAGGGAATGTACACTTTGTATAAAAATGCTATTGGTTTAATATGTCTCAATTAAACAGATTGGTTTCAAAAATCATAGGGATGTAAGGAATTAAACATAAGTTGAGCAATGGTACTAGTTATTAGTCATGTTTCAGAAATACTCTGACCAATTTGTGAAAATGAACCACATATCAAGTTTCTGCTGGTGATGGGTCCAATGTAAGTTGTTATGCCCCTTAATTTTTTAAGGCTGTGATTTCTGCTCTATAATTCAAGATTATGTATGTTCATGCATCATTAATATGCATCACTAAAAATATATATTAAGAGAAAGAGGGTGGTGATAGATAAATATGAAGATTTGGAATTACCTATTTCTATAAAGTGGTCTTCCTTTTGTGTTTCTTCCTTGTAGGAGGCTATAATCACACGTACATAGAATCGAGGGCGTGATGCTCTGCTTGATAGATTACTTCCTTGACTTTTATGAACCATTCTTCTCCCCCATGATATCTTGTAAACATTTGAGTCACTCTTTGTCACCGTGTGGGCCCTACAAGTCCCTTTTTCTCTTCTATATGTTGGCAGTGTCCTTCATTGGTGAAATGAGAAATTTGGAGGCTGGGAGCAATTTATACTGTGAGTTCCTGGGTTTTCATTTCTGTGTATGTGGATTCTGTTTCTTTGTCAGAATGAGTTTGATTTTATTTCCAATGATTTCTAAAAACATACAATATATCATAAGATCAGGTATTTATATATGGATACCTGCATCACAATCTCTCTGCACTCAAAAATGGCCCAATGATGTCCAGAAAATCAGGAATGGTTTCCTTGAAACAAATCCGGGGCATTCTTACATTCAGTAAACAATTGTGCAATCATGGAAAAAAATCTCAGAATTATCAATTTACCTACACTCCCTTTTAAAATTAACATTTTCTTTCAATCTAAAATCCATTTCAGTTCATAATTTTAAAATAAAGACCATTTCAACTGCTTTAAAAAAGCCATTCATTGTTCACTTTGTCCACATGATATAGTATGGGATCACATATCAATAAAATTGATAGATAAACAAAAAAAAGCTGTTCAAGAACAGCCAGAAAAACACCTTTTAAGTCAGGGTCAACAAAGGGACTGAGCGGTGTATAATTTCTTCTTTACCCTTCTGGGTTTTCTTTATTTTTATTAATTATTATAGAGCAATTGAAAAGATTTAATAATGAGTGAAGATATGAATGCACACCACTGTGAATATACCAAGGACTAAGGAATGTATACATTGGATTAAAAAAGGTATTGGTTTAATATATCTCAATAAAACAGATTTGTTTAAAAATCATGGGGATATCAGGAATTGTGCATCCAAGTTGAGCCATGGATAATTGTTATTAGTCAGGTTTCAGAAATGCTCTTGCCAATTTTTAGAAATGAATCACAATTCAAGTTTTTGCTGGAGATGGGACCTCTGTAAGGTATTATTCCCCTTTGTTTTATAAATTTGTGAATTCTGCTTTAGATTTTAAATTTACGTATGTTCATGTATGACTTATAAGCATTGCTAATAATATATTTTAAGATAAAGAGAGTGGTGAGAGACAAATATGAAGCTTTGGAATTACCTATTTTTCTAAAGTGGTCTTTTTGTGTTTCTTCATTTTGGAGGCTATAATCATGCATGCAAAGAATGGAGAGTGGCACATCTGCTTGATGGATTAGTCCTTGACTTTTATGAACCATTCCTCTCCCCCATGATATGTTGTAAATCTTTGAGTCACTATTTGTTACCTTGTGGACCCTACATATCCCTTTTTCATTCTGGGTGTTGGCAAGGTCCATCATAATACATAGGAGAAATTTGGAGTCTGTGAGCAATTTGTAGTCTAATTTCCTGTGTTTTCATGTCTTTATATGTCAATTTGGTTTCTTTGTAAGAATAAGCTTGATTTTTTACCAAATCTTTCTAAAAAACTTACTGTATGTCATAAGAGGACAACCTTATATATGGATACGTGCATCACAATCTCTGTGAACTTGAGAAGAGCCCAACTGTGTCCAGAAAATCAGGAATTCTTTCCTTGAAACAAAATCTGGAGCCTTCTAAACATTCAGTAAACAATCATAAAATCATTGAAAAAGATCTTCTCTGGATTATCGATTTATTACCTACACTCCTTTTTAAAATTAACTTTTTTTCAATCTAATATCTGTTTCAGTTCATAATTTTAAAATAAAGACCTTTTCAACAGCAAAAAAAAAAAAATTCATTGTTCACTTTCTCCACATGATGTAGAATGGGATCACATAAGAATAAAACTCTAAGAGAAACAATAAAAATTGTACAAGAACAGCCAGAAAAACACCTATGTACTTCAGTGTGAACAAATGAATTGAGAGGTGAAAAATTTCTTCTTTGTTCTTCTGGTTTTCATTTATTTATTATAATTATTTTAGAGCAATTGAAAAGGAGTAATAATGAATGAAGAGATGAATGCATACCACTGTGAATATACCAAGGGCCAGGGAATGTACACATTGGATAAAAAAGATATTGGTTTAATTTGTCTCAATAAATCAGATTGTTTTAAAAATCGTGGGGTTATCAGGAATTGTACTCCTAAGTTGAGCCATGGATAACACTTATAAATTGTGTATCAGGAATGCTCTGGCCAATTATTAAAATGAATAACAATTCAAGATTTTGTCTGAGTTGGGACCACTGTAAGCTGTTATGCCCCTTTATTTTCTAAGGTTGTGATTTCTGCTCTAGACTTGAAGTTTAGGTATATTCATGTATAGCTGATGCATCACTAAAAATATATATTAAGGGAAATATGGTGGTGAGAGCCAAATATGAAGATTTGTAATTATCTATTCCTCTAAAGTGGTCTTCCTTTTGTGTTTCTTCATTGTTGGAGGCTATAACCATGCATGCATAGAAGGTAGGGTGATACACTCTCCTATATGGATTAGGTCCTTGATTTTATAAACCATTCCTCTCCCCCATTATATCCTGTAAACATTTGAGGCACGCCTTTTCACCTTTAAGGCCCTACAACTCCCTTTTTCTCTTCTGTGTGTTGGAAAGATACTTCATAATCCATAGGAGGCATTTGGAGACTGGGAGCTCTTTGTACTCTGAGTTCTTTGGTTTTCATTTGTGTATATGTGGATTCTATTTCTTTGTAAAAATGAGTTTCATTTTATTTCCAATACTTTAAAAAAATTACAATGTGTCATAAGAGCAGGTAATAATATATTGATCCCAGCATCACAAGTTTCCTGCACTCGAGAATTGCCCAATGATGTCCAGAAAATCAGGAATGGTTTTCTTGAAACAAAATCCATAGCCTTCTAAACATTCAGTAAAGAATCATGAAATCATGGCAAAAGATCTCCTCAGAATTATCAATTTAATAACACTCCATTTGAAAATTAAGTTTTTCTTTCAATCTAATATCCATTTCAGTCCATAATTTTGAAATAAACCTTTTCAACAGCTTTAAAAAAGCCATTCTTTGTTCACTCTTCCCACATGCTGTAGTTTGGTGTCACAAATCAATAAAACTGATAGATAAATAAAAAAACTTGTTCAAGTACAGCCAGAAAAACCCTTATGTATGCTAGTGTCAACAATTGGATTGAGATGTGAATAATTTCATCATTATACTCTGGTTTTTCTTTATTTATTATAATTATTATGGAGCTATTGAAAAAGTTTAATAATGATTGAAGAGATGAATGCACACTACTGTGAATATACCAAAACCAGGGAATGTACACATTGGATAAAAAAGATATTGGTTTATTAATTCTGAATTTTAAAATTTTGTTTTAAAAATCGTGGGGATGTCAGGAATTATACACTCAAGTGGAGCCATTGATAATAGTTATTAGTCATGTTTTAAAGATGCTCTGGCCAATTTTTTAAAATGAGTCACAATTCAAGTTTCTGATGGAGATGTGTGTAAGGGAACCCTGTAACTTGTTATGCCCCTTTATTTTCCAAGGTCATGATTTCGGTTTAGGTTTCATGTATATGTATGTTCATGTATAACTGATATGCATCACTAAAAATATATATTAAGAGAGAGTGGTGAGAGACAAATATAATGCTTTCATATTTCCTATTTCTCTAAAGTGGTCTTCCTTTGGTTTTTCTTCATTGTTGGATGCTATAATCAAGCGTGCAGACAATGGAGACAGTACACTAGGCTTGATGGATTAATTCCTTGACTTTTATGAAACATTCTAATCCACCATGATATCTTTTAAATAGTTGAGTCCATCTTTGTCACCTTATGAACACTACAAGTCCTGTTTTCTCTTCTGGATGTTGGAAAGTTCCTTCATAAGCCATAGGATAAATTTGGAGGCTGAGAGCTATTTGTACTCTGAGTTACTGGGTTTTCATTTGTGTATATGGGGATTCTGTTTCATTGTCAGAATGAGTTTGATTTTATTTCCAATACATTCTAAAAAATTACAGTATGTCATAACAGCAGGTATTTATATACAAAAACCTGCATCACAATCTCTCTGCACTAGAAAACAGCAAAATGATATCCAGAAAATCAGGAATGGTATTCTTGAAACAAAATCTGGAGTCTTCTAAACATTCAGTAAACAATCATGAAATCATAGAAAAAGATCTCCTCAGAATTATCGATTTAACTACACTCCCTTTTAAAATTACCATTTTCTTTTTTTTTTTTTTTTTTCTTCCTCTTCCAAGTTGTATTTATTTTTCATCAAAATCTTTCACCCAATTTAAAATCAGTTCTAAAATTAATAAATGACCCAATGTCTTTTGTTTCAATACATCAGTTCCACTAGATATAGTATATGAATAACATGCCATTTTCTTTTTATCTAATATACATTTCAGTTCATAATTTTAAAATAAAGACCTTTTCATCAGCTTTAAAAAACTATTCATTGTTCTATTTGTCCACATGATGTAGTATGGGATCAGATATCAATAAAACTGATAGATAAACAAACAAAAAAAAGTGTTCAAGGACAGGCAGAAAAAGACCAATTAATGTCATAGCCCTCAAATGGATTGAGAGGTGAAAAATTTCTTCTTTATTCTTCTGGCTTTTCTTCTTTTATTATAGTACTTATAGAGCTAATTAAATGGTTTAATAATGATTTAAGAGATGAATGCACACCTCTGTGAATATACCAAGGTGCAGGGAATGTGCACATTGGATAAAAAAGATATTGGTTTTATTTGTCTCAATAAAACTGATTTGCTTTAAAATCGTGGGGATGTCAAGAATTGTACACCCAAGTGGAAACATGGATAAGAATTATTAGTCATGTTTCAGAAATGCTTGGCCAAATTTTAAAAATGAATCACAACTCAAGCTTCTGCTGGAGATGGGACCACTGTAAGATGTTATGCCCCTTTATTTTTAAGTTTGTGATTTCTGCTCTAAACTTAAAGTTTATGTATATTCATGAATGATTGATATGCATCACTAAAAATATATATTAAATTAAAAAGCATGGTGATAGACAAATATGAAGCTTGGATCTACTTATTTCTCTAAATTGGTCTTCCATTTTTGTTTCTTCATTTTTGGAGTCTATAAGAAACCGTGCATAGAATGGAGGACTGTACACTCTGCCTGATGAATTAGGTCCCTGACTTTTATGAACCATTCCACTCCTCAATGACATATTGTAAACATTTGAGTCATTCAATGTCACCTTGTGTACCCTACAAGTCCTCTTTTACCTTCAAGGTGTTGACAAGTTCCTTCAAAAGTCATAGGAGAAATTTGGAAGCTGGGAGTTATTTGTAAATTGCGGTCCTTGGATTTATTATGTATATATGGTGATTATGTTTCTTTGTAAGAATGAGTTTAATTTTATTTTCAATAATTTGTAAAAAATTAAAATATGTCATAAGAAAAGGTATTTATATATGGATACCTGCATCTCTATCTCTCTGCACTCGAGAACAGGCCAATGATGTCCATCAAATCAGGAATGGTTTCCTTGACACAAAATCTGGAGCTTTCTAAACTTTCAGAAAACAATTTGAAATCATGGAAAAAGATCCCCTCAGAGATACCGATTTACCTACACTCTCTTTTAAAATTAATATTTTCTTTCAATCTTATATCCTTTTTAATTCATAATTTTAAAATAAAGACCTTATTTACAGCTTTAAAAAAGCCATTCCTTGTTCACTTTGTCTACATGATGTAGTATGGGATCACATATAAATAAAACTGATAGATAAACAAAAAAGTTGTTCAAGGACAGCCAGAAAAACACTAAATATGTCATTATCAACAAATGGATTGAGAGATGAATAATTTCTTTTGTATTCTTCTGGTTCATTTATTAAATTAATATAGTAGTATTGAAAAGGATTAATAATGATTCAAGAGACGAATGCACACCACTGTGAATATACCAAGGACTAGGGTATGTATACATAAAATGATATTGGTTTAATATGGCTCAATAAAACAGATTCATTTTAAAAATCATGGGGATGTCAGGAATTGTACACCCAAGTTGAGCCATGGAAAATAGTTATTAGTTGTGTTTCAAAAAGCTCTTGCCAGTTTTTAAAAATGAATCTCAATTCTAGTTCATGCTGGAGAATTGACCATTGCAATGTTTTATGCCCCTTTATTTTCTAAGGTTATGATTTCTCCTCTAGACTTCAAATTTATTTGTGTTCATGTATGACTGATGTGCATTTCTAAAAGTATATATATTAAGAGAAAGAAGGTGGAGAAAGACAAATATGAATCTTTGAAATTCCTATTCTCTAAAGTGGTCTTCCTTTTGTGTTGCTTCATTGTTGAAGGGTATAATCACACTAGCATAGAATGGAGAGCGGTACACTCTGATTGAAGGATTAGGTCCTTCAATTTTATGAATGATTTCTCTCCCTGGTGATAACTTGTAAACATGTGAGTCACTCTTTGTCACCGTGTGGATGGTACAATTTCCATTTTCTCTTCTGGGTATTGGAAAGGTTCTTCAAAAGTCAAAGGAGAAATTTGGCATCTGGGAGCTATTTGAATTCTGAGTTCCTTGGTTTTCATTTGTGTATATGTAGATAGTGTTTCTTCGTGAGAATGAATTTGATTTTTTCCAATATTTTCTAAAAAATTAAAATTTGTCATAAGTGCAAGTATTTATAAATGGATACCTGCATCTGCAACACTAAGCACTCGAGAACAGCCCAGTGATGTCCAGAAATCCAGGAATGGTTTCCTTGAAAAAAATCCACAGCCTTCTAAATATTCAGTAAACAATTATGTAATCATGTGTGGCCCTTGGGGAATTTGATGTAATTTTGAATTCCAAAAATATAATTGAATCATGCTTGTAAACTGATCTGTTAATCCAGGCATGATTAGGTTAGGATTACGGCATTGAACCCCACCCCTTGGTGGGTGGGGAATTGAATATAAAAGGCAAGGCAAAGGAGAGTTGAAGCCGTCTTTTGAGAAGCAGTTTTGATGTTGGAAAGAATGCCCAAGGAGAAGAGAAGCAAGCTGTTTGTCTGATCATCTACAGCTGACCTTGTGGAGGAAACAGGAGCTAAGCCCAGACAGAAACGCAGCCCCGGGAAGAGAGGAACCTCAGAAGCCTGAACCCTGGCAAACGCCGGCAACTGTCTTGCTCTAACACGTGGCAATGGACTGTGGTGAGAGAAGAAACTTAATGCCTTATGACCTGGTATCTGTGGTCTTCTACCCCAAATAAATACCCTTTATAAAGACCAACCCATTTTTGGTATTTCACATTAGCACCCCTTTGGCTGACTAATACAGAATTTGGTACCGAGAGTGGGGGTACTGCTTTTGTAATTACCAAAATGTTGGAACGGTTTTATAAATGGGTAAGGAGCATTTTTGGGAGGAATTGTGAAATGCATGATGGAAAAGGCCTAGATCACTTTGAAGAGAATGTTGTTAGTAATATGTACGTTAAAGAGACTTTCTGTGAGCCTTAGAAGTAAATGATGAAACTTTTATTGGAAACTGGAGGAAAGGTGATCCATGTTTTTAAGTTGAAGAGAACTTAACAAGATTAACTCTTGGTGTTATATGGAAGACAAAATTTAAAAATGGCGAACCAGAGCATTTAGCTAAAGAACTTTCCAAGGTAAACGCAGAGAATGTGGCTTGGCTTCTCCTTGCAGCTTATAGCAAAATTCTAAATGAGAGAAATACACTAAGGACTGAACTTTTGGGCAAAAAGAAAACAGAAACTAATTCTGGAACTTCCAAGTTTCTGGAAATCAAATTCCCAGATTAAAATGCCCTATTTGAAGGCTTTACTAAACTTGGAACTCATAACTCAGAATCGAAGATGCAGTTATCTCAGAAAGACTTGTGGAAAGTCTTACTGTCTAATGGTTTGGACCCCTGTTCCTGCATGCTAAACCAACAAAGTTTTTGAGAATTCTGTATGAACAAAACCACTGTCAGCTTGGACAAAAGAGGACATGGAAAGGAGAGACTGAAGGAAGAAAAGCTTTAAGAAGAAAACCGTGGAAGCAGAGATCTGGGATTAAGACATCTCCTTGGGCCAAGAGAGGAGCCCCACCCATATATACAGAGAGGGTGAGTTTTCCCCAGCAGTTGAAGAGGGTGGATGTCCACACCCAATGTTCAGGAAGTGTTTTGCCACCCCATGGTGCAGGGAGGTTGGAGCAAATTCCTCAAAGATTAGGGCGGTTAAGGTCAACATCCCATTGGTCTGAGAGGGATGTACCTGTCCCCCATAGATTATAGAAGGCCAGGTGGTCAACCCATTATTCTGAGAGGGTTGAGCCTGTATACCAAAGGTTAGGGAAGGCCAGGTTGTCAACTCATTGCTCTGAGAGGGCTGAGCCTGTATTGCAAAGGTTAGAGAGAATGTTGTCTTCACCTCACTGTGCTAGGGGGTGAAGACTCTAACCCAAAGATTGGGTAAGGTGTGGCAATCACCCCAACACTCTTGGAGGGTGAGGTGTGGAGTTTGGTTGACACCCAGGTGCTTGATGAGGGTGGAACAAAGAAAATGGCCATTGGGCAAGCCTGTGGAAAGAGTGGGTTCCCATGTGGCCCCAAGGAAAAGAAAACATCTTCTTAAAAATGACTCTCAGACTTTGAAATCGAATGGAGGATGCTCTGCGGTATTACTGAACTGTAGAGGATCCATGACTCATATTTAACATCCCAGGTTCTCCTTATGATATTGAAAATTTTATCTTTTGTCTTTCCATTTGTGTATTGGAAGCAGTTAAATGGTTTTGTAAATTTCAGAGGTCTACAGCAGATGGGATTTTGCCTGAAGACAAACTGTATTTCTTTAAAATGATTTTGATATGATTTTGGACTTGGATTGTTACTGATTTAAGTTTTTTTTTTTAATATTGTAATGTATTTTTGGAATTCAGAGGGTGGAATGTGGCTGTTGGGGAATTTGATGTAATTATGAATTCCAAAAATATAAACGAATCATGCTTGTAAACTGATCTGTTAATCCGGGCTTGGTTAGGTTAGGATTAGGGCATTGAGCCCCACCCCTTGGTGGGTAGGGAATCGAATATAAAAGGCAAGGCAAAGGAGAGTTGAAGCAGTCTTTTGAGAAGCAGTTTTGATGTTGGAAAGAAGGCCCCAGGAGAAGAGAAGCAAGCTGTTTGCCTGATCATCTACAGCTAACCTTGTGGAGGAAACAGGAGCTAAACCTGGAGAGAAATGCAGCCCCGGGAAGAGAAGAACCCCAGAAGCCTGAACCCTGGCAAACGCCGGCAACTGTCTTGCTCTAACACGTGGCAATGGACTGTGGTGAGAGAAGAAACTTAATGCTTTATGGCCTGGTATCTGTGGACTTCTACCCCAAATAAATACCCTTTATAAAGACCAACCCATTTTTGGTATTTCACATTAGCACCCCTTTGGCTGACTAATACATCATGCAAAAAGATCTCCTAAGAATTATTGATTTACCTACACTCCAATATAAAATAAACTTTTTCTTTAAATGTAATATAAGTTTCTGTTCATAATTTTAAAATGAAGAACATTTCATGACCTTTAAAAAGTCATTCATTGTTCACTTTGTCCACATGATGTAGTATGGGATCACATATCAATAAAACTGATGTATAAACAAAAAAAAAAATTGTGCATGGACATCCAGAACAACACGTATGTATGTTAGTGTCAAGAAATAGATTGAGAGGATAATAATTTCTTTTTGTTGTTGTTTTTTCTTTATTTTATATAATTACAATAGAGCTTTTGAAAAGGTTTAATAATAAAAGATATTGGTTTAATAGGTTCAATAAAACAGATTTGTTTTAAAAAATCGTGGCGATATCAGGAATTGTACACCCAAGTGGAGATATGGAATATCTATTTGTCATGTTTCTGAGATGCTCTGGTTAATTTTAAAAAAGGAATCACAATTCAAGTAACTGTGGAGGATGGTACCACTGTAAGGTGTAATGACACTTTAATTTCTTAGGTCGTGATTCTGCTCTAGACTTCAAGTTTATGTATGTGTATGAATGAATTTTATGCATTACTAAAATATATATATTAAGAGAAAGAGGGTGATGAGAGACAAATATGAAGCTTTGGAATTACCTATTTTTCTAAAGAGGCCTTCCTTTTGTGTTTTTTCATTGTTGGAGGCTATAATCAGTCATGCATTAAATGGTACACTCTGCTTGATGGATTAGGTCCTTGATGTTTATGAACCATTACTCTCCCCATCATATCTAGTAAACAATTGAGTCACTCTATTTCAGCTTGAGGACACTACAAGTCCCTTTTCTCTTCTGGGTGTCTTTAAGGCCCTTCATAAGCCATAGGAGAAATACGGAGGCTGAGAGCTATTTGTACTCTGAAATCCTGGATTTTCATTGTGTATATGTGGATTCTGTTTCCTTGTAAGAAAGAGCTTGATTTTGTTTCTATACTTTCTAAAAAATTACTCTATGTTATAAGAGCAGATATTCATGCATGGATACCTGCATCACAATCTCTGCACTGGAGAGCAGCCCAATGATATCCAGAAAATCAGAAATGGATTCCTTGAAACAAAATCATTAAGTAACCAATCAATTCAAATTTCTGCTGGAGATGGGACCACTGTAAGGTGTTATGCCCCTTTATTTTCTAAGGTCATGATTTCTGCTCTAGACTTCAAGTGTATGTATGTTCATGTATGAATGATATGCATCACTGAAATATATATATTAAGAGAAAGAGGGTGGTGAGAGACAAATATGAAACTTTGGAATTACCTACTTCTCTAAAGTCATCTTACTTTTGTGTTTCTTCATTGTCTGAGGCTATAATCACTCATGCAGAGAATGGAGGGCGCTACTCTCTGTTTCATGTATTAGGAACTTGACTTTTTTGATCCATTCCTCTCCCCCATTATATCTGGTAAACATTTGAGTCATTCTTTGTCACCTTGTATACCCTACAACTCCCTTTTTCTCTTCTGGATGTTGGCAAGATACTTCATAAGCCATAGGTAAAATTAGGAGACTGAGAGCTATTTATTCTCTGAGTACCTGGGTTTACATTTGTGTATAAGAGGATTCTGTTTATTTGTAAGATTGAATGTGATTTTATTTCCAATTCTTTCTAAACAATTTCAATATGTATGTATTAGTTAGCCAAAGTGGTGCTAATGTGAAATACCAAAAATGGGTTGGTCTTTATAAAGGGTATTTATTTGGGGAAGAATTCCACAGATACCAGGCCATAAACCATAAGTTTCTTCTCACTAAAGTCCATTGCCACGTGTTGGAGCAAGACAGCTGCCAATATTTGCTAGGGTTCAGGCTTCTTGTGTTCCTCTCTACCCGGGGCTACATTTCCCTCTGACTTTAGCTCTTGTTTCCTCCACAAGTTAAGTTTAAGATGATCAGGCAAATGGCTCGATTCTCTTCTCCTGGGGCCTTCTTTCCAACATCAAAACTGCTTCTGAAAAAACTGCTTCAACTTTGTTCTTGCCTTGCCTTTTATATTTGATTCCCCACCACCAAAGAGTGCAGCTTAATGCCCTAATGATGTGGCCCAGTGAACACCCTAATCATAATTTAATCATGCCCAGATTAACAGATCAGTATACAAGCAGAATTCAATTATATTTTTGGAATTCATAATTATATCAAACTACCCAGCTACAAAAATATCATAAGAGCAGTTTTTTTAAATGGATACATGCATCACAATCTCTCTGCACCTGAGAACACCCCAAGGATGTCCATAAAACCAGAACTGGTTAACCTTGAAGCAAAATCCAAAGCTTTGTAAACATTCAATAAATAATCATGAAATCATGGATATTCCTCTGAATATCGATTTACCTACACTCCCATTTAAAATTAACATTTTCTTTAAACCTAAAATCCTTTTCAGTTCATCATTTTAAAATAAAGATCATTTCAACAGCTTTAAAAGCCATTCATTGTTCACTTGTTCCATATCATGTAGTATGGGATTGCATATCAATAAATCTGATAAGTAAACAAAAAAAGTTGTTCTAGGACAGCCAGGAAAACACCAATGTAGGTCAATGTCAACAAATGGATTGAGAGGTGAATATTTTTTCTTTATTCTTCTGGATTTCTTTATTTTTCAAAATTATTATAGAGCTATTGAAAAGATTTAGTAATGATTGAAGAAATGAATGCACACCACTATGAATATACCATGGACAAGGGTATAAAAAATATATTGGTTTAATATGTCTCAATAAAACAGATTTGTTTTAATAATCCTGGGGATGTCATGAATTTTACACCCAAGTTGAGCCATGGATAATAGTTATTAGTTGTGTTTCAGAAATGCTCTGGGGAATTTTTAAAAATGAATCACAATTCAAGTTTCTGCTGGAGATGTTTGTATGGGACCACTGTAATGTGTTATGACCCATTATTTTCTAAGGCTGTGATTTATGCTCTGAGCTTCAAGTTTATACATATTCATGTATACTGATATGCATTATGAAAAATATATATTAAGAGAAAGAGAGTGGTGAGAGACAAATAAGAAACTTTGGAATTCTCTATTTCTCTAAAGTGGTCTTTCTTATGTGTTTCTTCATTTTTGGAGGCTATAATCACGTGTGCATAAAATGGAGGGCAGTACAATCTGCTTGATGGATTAAGCCCTTGAATTTTATGAACCATTCCTCTCCCCCATGATATCTTGTAAACATTTGAGCCACTTTTTGTCACCTTGTGGACACCACAATTCCTTTTTCATTTCTGGGTGTTGGCAAGGACCTACATAAGCCATAGGAGGCTGGGAGCTATTTGTACACTGAGTTCCTGGGTTTTCATTTGTGTATATGAGAATTCTGTTTCTTTGTTAGAATGACTTCAATTTTATTTCCAGTACATTCTTAAAAATTACAATATGTCATAAAAGAAAATATTTACATATGGATAACTGCATTACAATCTCTCTTCACTTGAGAACAGCCCAATGTCGAGAAAATCAGGAATGGTTTCCTTGAAACAAAATCCAGAACCTTCTAACATTCAGTAAACAATCATGAAATCATGGAAAAAGATCTCCTCTGAATTATTGATTTATGTAGACTTCCTTTTAAAATAAATATTTTCTTTCATACTAATATTCATTTCTGTTTGTAATTATAAAATAAAGACCCTTTCAACCACTTTAAAAAAGCTATTCATTGTTCACTTTGCCCACATGACATACTATGGAATCACATATGAATAAAAATGATAGATAACTCAAAAGATGTTCAAGGAGAGCCAGAAAAACATGCATACATATCAGGGTCAACAAATGAAATGAGAGGTGAATAATTACATCTTTATTATTCTGGTTTTTCTTTATTTATTACAATTATTATGGAGCTATTGAATAGGTTCAGTATGATTGAAGAGATGAATGCACACCACTCTGAACATACCAAGGATCAGGGAATGTACACATTGGATAAAGAAGATTTTCATTTAATATGTCTCAATAAAACAGATTTGTTTCAAAAAGCATGGAGATGACAGGAATTGTACACAAAAGTAGAGCCATGGATAATAGTTATTAGCCGTGTTTCAGAAATGCTCTGGCCAAATTTTTAAAATGAATCAAAATTCAAGTTTTTGCTGATGATTGGACCACTGTAAGGGGTTATGACCCCTTATTTTCTAAGGTCGTGATTTCTACTCTAGACTTCAAGTTTATGTATGTTCATGTATGACTGATATGCACCACTAAATATATATATTAAGAGAAAAATTGTGGTGAGAGACAAATATGAAGCTTTGAATTACCTATTTCTCTAACGTGGTCTTGTTTTTGTGTATCACTGTTGGAGTCTATAATCACATATGCATAGGATAGATGGTGATACACTCTGCTTGATGGAATTCTTCCTTGACTTTTATGAACCTTTCCTCTCCCTTATGAAATCTTTCAAACATTTGAGTCACTCTTTGTCAACTTGTGGACCTATGTGTCTCTTTTTTTCTTCTGGGTGTTGGTGAGATCTTTCATAAGACATAGGAAAAATTTGGAGCCTGGATCTATTGTACTCTGAGTTCCTGGGTCTTCGTTTGTTTATATGTGGATTGTGTTTCTTTGTAAGAAGTAGTTTGATTTTATTTCCAATGCATACTAAAAAATTACAATATGTCATAAGAGCATATACTTATAAATGGATACCATCTTCACAAACTCTCTGCACTTGAGTAAAGCCTATGATGTCCTGAAAATCAGGAATGGTTTCCTTTAAACAAATTCTAGAGACTTCTAAACATTTAGTAAACATTCGTGAAATCATGGTAAAAGATCTCCTCTGAATTATTGATTTACCTGCACTCCATTTAAAATTAACATTTTGTTTCAATCTAATATCCATTTCAGCTCATATTTTTAAAATAAAGAGTTTTCAACAGCTTTAAAAAAGCCATTCAATGTTCACTTTGTTCACATGATGTAGTGTGGGATCACATATCAATAAAACTGATAGATAAACAGAAAAAAGTTGTTCAAGGACATCCAGAAAAACACCTATGTATGTCAGTGTCAACAAATGGATTGAGAGGAGAATAATTTCTTCTTTATTCCTGTTATTTCTCTATTTATTATAGCTATTATAGAGCTATAGAATATTTTTAACAAAGATTGAAGAAAGGAATGCACACCACTGTGAATATACCTAGGACCAGGGAATGTACAGATGAGGAAAAAAGATATTGTTTTCATATGGCTTAGTAAAACAGATTGGTTTTAAAAATCGTGGGGCTGTCAGGAATTCTACAGGGGATCCATGGATAACAGTTATTAGTCCTTTTTCAAAGATGCTCTAGCCAATTTTTGAAAATGAATCACAATTCAAGTTTCTGGTGGAGATGTGTGTATGGGACCACGTTTAGGTGTTGTGCCTCTTTATTTTCTAAATTCTTGATATCTGCTCTAGATTTCAAGTTTATATATGGTAATGTATAATTGATATGCATCACTAAAAATATATATTAAGAGAAAGAGGATGGTGAGTGGCAACTATGAAGCTCTATAATTATCTAATTCTCTAAAGTGGTCTTCTTTTTGTGCTCCTTCATTGTTGTAGACTATAATCAAGTGTGTATATAATGGAGGGTGGTACACATTGCTTAATGGATTAGGTCCTTTACTTTTATGAACCATCATCTTCCTCATGATATCTTGTAAACATTTGAGTCACTCTTTGTCACCTTGGGGACACTACAGGTCCCTATTTCTCTTCTGGGTGTTGGCAAGATCCTTCATAAGCCATAGGAAAAATTTGGAGGCTGGGAGCTATTTGTACACTGAGTTCCTTGGTTTTCATTTATCTATATTTAGATTGTGTTTCTTTATAAGAATGAGTTTGATTTTATGTAAAATAATTTCTAAAAAATTACAATATATCAGAAGAGGAGATATTTAAATATGGATACCTTCATCACAATCCCTCTGTACTCAAGAACAGGCCATTGATGTCCAGAAAATCAGGTATTATTTCCTTGAAAAAAAACGCAGAGTTTTCTAATCATTCAGTAAACAATCATGAAATTATGGAAAAAGATCTCCTCAGAATTATTGAATTACCTACACTCCCTTTAAAAAACAACTTTTTCTTTCAATCTAATAAATGTTTCAGTTCATAATTTTAAAATAAAGTCATTTTCAACAGCTTTTAAAAAGCCATTCATTGTTTACTTTGTCCACATGATTTATTATGGGAACACATATCAATAAAACTCATAGATAAACAAAAAATAGTTGTAAAGGACAGCCAGAAAACACCTATGAATGTCAGAGTCAAAAAATGGATTGAGAGGTGAACAATTTCTTCTTTATTCTTTTGTTTTTGTGTATTTATTATAATTATTATAGAGCTATTTAAAAGGTTTAATAATGATTGAAGAGATGAATGCACACCACTGTGAATATACCAAGGACAAAGGGATGTACACATTGGATAAAAGGTCTCAAAAAAGATTTGTTTAAAAAATAGTGGGGATGTCAGGAATTGTACATCCAAGTTGAGCCATGGGTTATAGTTATTAATCATGTCTCAGAAATGCTCTGGCCAATTTTTAAAAATGGATCACAATTCAAGTTTCTGCTCGAGATGGGACCACTTTAAGGTCTTATGCCACTTTATTATCTTTGGTTGTGATTTCTCTTCTAGACTTCAAGATTATGTTCATGTATGATTGATATGCATCACTAAAGTATATATTAAGAGAAAGAGGGTGGTGAGAGTCAAATATGAAACTTTACAATTACCTGTTTCTCTAAAGTGGTCTTCATTTTGTGTTTCTTCATTATTTGAGGCTATTGTTATGTGTGCATATAATGGAGGGCTGTACACTCTGCTTGAAGGATTAAGTCCTTGACTTTTATGAATGATTCTTCTCCCCCATGATATCATGTAAACATTTGAGTCACTCATTGTCACCTTGTGGACCCCACAAGTCCCCTTTTCTCTTCTGGGTGTTGGCAATATCCTTCATGGGCCATAGGAGAAACTTGGAGGCTGGGAGTTATTTGTACTCTGAGTTCATGTATTTTCATTTGTGTATATGTGGATTCTGTTTCTTTGTAAGGATGAGTTTTATTTCATCCCCAATACTTTCTAAAATAAAACAATATTTCATAAGAGCAAGTATTTATATATAGATACCTCTATCACTATCTCTCTGAACTCGAGAACAGCCTAATGATCTCCAGAAAATCAGGTATGGGTTCCCTGAAACAAAATCCAGATTCTTCTAAACATTCAGTAAACAATCGTGAAGACTTGGAAAAATTACACATTAGAAATATCGTTTTACTACACTCCCTTTAAAATTAACATTTTCTTTCAATCTCATATCCCTCTTAGTTCATAATTTTAAAATAAATTCCTTTTCAACAGCTTTTAAAAAGCCATTTACTTTTCACTTTGTTCACATGTTGTAATACGGAATCACATATCAAAAAATCTGATAGAGAAAAAAAATTGTTCAAGGCCAGTAATAAAAACACCTATGTATGTCAGCATCAACAAATGGATTGAGAGGTGAAAATTTATTTATTCTTCTGGTTTTTACTTATTTATTATAATTATTATAGTGCTATTGAAAGCATTTAATAGTGATTGATGAGATGAATGCACACCACTGTGACTATACCAAAGACCATGGAATGTACAATTTGGATAAAAAAAGATATTGGTTTAATATGTCTCAATAAACCCGATTTGTTTTAAAAATCATAGGGATGTCAGGATTTGTACACCCAGGTTGAGCCATGGATAATTGTTACTAGTCGTGTTTCAGAAATACTCCAACCAATTTTTAAAAATGAATCAGTATTTTGGGTAATCTAAGCACCTCTTAAAATATATGTCTATATATATATAAATAACATTTTTGTGAGCAAATACACATATATGCATATATATTTATATATCATTTTGCAAAAAAAAATGAATCAGAATTCATGTTTCTAGTGGAGATGTGTGTATGGGACAAGAGTAAGGTGTTATGCCCCTCTATTTTCTAAAGTCGTGATTTCTGCTCTAGACTTCAAGTTTATGTATGTTCATGTATGATTTACTATGCAGCACGAAAAATATATATTAAGAGAATGAAGGTAGTGAGAGAAAAATATGAAACTTTTGAATTTCCTTTTTCTCTAAAGAGGTCTTCCTTTTGTGTTTCTTCATTATTGGAGGCTATAATCATGTGTGTATATAATCAAGGATGGTACACACTGCTTGATATATTAGGTCCTTGACTTTTATGAACCTTTCCTCTCCTCCATGATTTCTTATACATATTTGAGACACCCTTTGTCACATTGTGGACACTACAAGTCCCTTTTTCTCTTCTGGGTGTTTGCAAGGTCCTTCATAAGACATAGGAGAAATATGGAGGCTGGAATATTTTGGAATTTGAGTTCCTGTGTTTTCATTCATGAATATGTGGATTTTGGTTTTTTTTTGTAAGAATGAGTTTGATTTTATTTCCAATACTTTCTATAAAATTACAGTATGTCATAAGAGAAAGTATTTATTTATGGATTCTTGCATCACAATCTCTCTGCACTCAAGAACAGTCCAAACATGTCCAGAAAATAAGGAATGGTATAATTGAAACAAAATCCAGAGCCTTCTAGTCATTCTGTAAACAATCATAAAATCAAGGAGAAGTTCTTCTCTGAATTATCGATTTACATACACTCCCTTTTAAAATTAACTTTTTCTTTCAATCTAATGTCTGCTTCAGATCATAAATTTAAAAGGAATACCTTTCAACAGCTTTACAAATGCCATTCATTGTTCACTTTCTCCACACGATGTATTATGCAATCCCATATCAATAAAACTGATAAATAAACGTGAAAAAATTGTTCAAAAACAGACAGAAAAACACCTATGTATGTCAGTGTCAACAAATGGACTGAGAGGTGAATAATTTCCTCTTTATTCTTCTAGTATTGCTTTATTATAAATATTTTAGAGTTATTGAAAAGCTTAAGAAATGATTGAAGTGATGAATGCACACCACTGTGGATATACCAAGGACCAGGGAATGTTCACACTGGATAAAAAAGATATTGATTAAATATGTCTCAATAAAACAGATTTGTTTCAAAAATCGTGGGGATGTCAGAATTTGTACACCCAAGTTGAGCCATGGATAATTGTTCCTAGTCATGTTTTAGAAATACTCTGACAAATTTTTAAAAATGAATCAGAATTCATGTTTCTACAGGATATATGTGTATGGGACAACAGTAAGGTGTTATGCCCCTCTATTTTCTAAGGTCATGATTTCTGCTCTAGACTTCAAGTTTATGTATGTTCATGTAAGATTGCTATGCAGCACTAAAAATATTTATCAAGAGAAAGGGTGGTTAAAGAAAAATATGAAACTTTGGAATTATGTATTTTTCTAAACTTGTTTTCCTTTTGCGTTTTTTTTTTCATTGATGGAGGGTATAATCATTCATGCATAGAATGGAGAGTGGTACACTCTGCTTTATGTATTAGGACCTAGACTTTTTTGAACCATTCTTTCCCCCATGACATCTTGTAAACCTTTGATTCACTCTTGTCACCAATTGGACCCTACAACCCCATTTTCTCTTTTGGTTTTTGCAAGTTCCTTCATATGCCATACGCAAAATTAGGAGGCTGGGAGCTATTTTCACTCTTAGTTCCTGGGTTTTCATTTGTGTATATGTGGAAGCTGTTTCTTTGTAAGAATGAGTGAGATTTTCCTTCCAATACTTTCTAAAAAATTACAATATGTCATAAGAGCAGGTTTTTATAAATGGATACATGCATCACAATCTCTCTGCACCTGAGAACAGCCCAAAGATGTCCAGAAAATCAAGAATGTTTTCCTTGAATCAAAATCTGGAACCTTTTAAACATTCAATAAACCATCATGTCAAAAGAGCATGTATTTGTATATAGATACCTGCATCACAATCTCTATGTACTCGAGAACAGCCAAGTGATGTCCAGAAAATTAGGAATGGTTTCCTGGAAACAAAATCTGGGCTTTTAAACATTCAGCAAACCATCATGAAATCAATGAAAAAGATCTCCTCAGAATTATCAATTTATCTACACTTCCTTTTGATATTAACATTTTCTTTCAATCTAATATACTTTTTAGTTCATAATTTAAAAACAAAGACCTTTCCAACAACTTTAAAAAATGCCTTTCATTGTTCACTTTGTTTACATGATGTAGTATGGGAACACATATCAATAAAACTGAAAGATAAATTTTAAAAAGTTGTTCAAGGACAGCCAGAAAAACACCTATGTATGTCAGTGCCAACAAATGGATTGAGAGGTGAATAATTTTTTCTTTATTCTTCTGGGTTTTTTTAATTTATTATAATTATTATAGAGCTATTGAAAAGGTTTAATAATGATTGAATAAATGAACGCACATATAAGTGTGAATATACCAAATACCAGGGAATGTACATGATGGTTAAAAAAGCTATTTGTTTAATATGTCTCAATAAAACAGATTTGTTTTTAAAATAATGGTGATGTCAGGATTTGTACACCTAAGTTGAGTGGCAGGTAATTGTTACTAGTCATGTTTCAGAAATGCTTTAACAAATTTTAAAAAATGAATCACATTTCATCTTTCTGCTGGAGATGTGTGTATGGGACCACAGTAAGGTGTTATGCCCCTTTATTTTCTAAGGCAAAGATTTCTGCTCTAGGCTTCTAACTTATGTATGTTCATGTATGATTGCTATGCAACACTAAAATATATATATTAAGAGAAAGAGTGTAGTGAGAGAAAAAGATGAAGGTTTGGAAATATGTATTTTTCTAAAATTTTCTTCCTTTTGTGTTTCTTCAATGATGAGGCTATAATCATGCATGCATCGAATGGAAGGCAGTACACTCTGCTTGATGGAATAGTTCCTTCACTTTTATGAGCCATCCTCTTCCCCATGATGTCTTTTATTCATTTGACTCATTCTTTGTCACCTTGTGGACCCTAAAATTCCCTTTTTTTCTCTTCTGGGTGTTGGCAAGGTCCTTCAAGGTGAAATTTGGTGTCTGATATCTATTTGAACTCTGAGTTACTGGGTTTTCATTTATATATATGAGGATTTTGTTTCTTTGAAAGAATGAGTTTGACTTTATTTCTAATACATCCTAAAAAATTACAATATCTCATAAGATCATCTCCTCTCGAGAACATCCCAGTGATGTCCAGAAAATCAGGAAAAGTTTCATTGAAACAAAATCCAGAGCCTTCTAATTATTCAGTAAGCAATCATGAAGTTATGAAAAAAGATCTCCTCAGTATTATCTATTTACCTAAATTCCTTTTTAAAATTAATATTTTCTTTGAATCTAATATCCATATTCAGTTCATAATCTCAAAATAAAAAGCCTTTCAACACCTTAAAAAGAGCAATTCATTGTTCACTTTCTCCAAATGATATAGCATGGGATCACATGTCAAAAACTGATAGACAAATAAAAATTTGTTCAAGGACAGCCAGAAAAACACATATGTATGTCACTGTCAACAAATGGATTGACAGGTGAATAATTATTTCTTTATTCTTGTTTTTCTTCATTTATTATAATTAATAAAGAGCTAAAGAAAAGGTTTGATAATGATTGAAGTGATGAAAGCAAACAACTGTGAATATAACTAGGACCAGGGAATGTACACATTGGATAAAAAAGATATTGGTTTAATATGTCTCAATAAAAGAGATTTGTTTTAAAAATAGTGGTGATGTCAGAAATTGTACACCCAAGTTGAGCCATGATTAAATGTGATTAGTGATTTTTCAGAAATGCTCAGGCCAATTTTAAAAAATGAATCAGAATTCAAGTTTCTGCTGGAGAAGGGACCAATGTAATGAGTTATGCCACTTTATTTTCTAAGGCTATCATTTATGTTCTAAAATTCAAGATTCTGTATGCTCATCTATGATTGGTATGCATCACTAAAAATATATATTAAGAGAAAGAGAGTGGTTAGCGACAAATAAGAAGCTTTGGAACTACATCTTTATCTAAAATGGTCTTCCTTTTGCATTTCTTCATTGTTGGAGGCTATAATCACACGTGCACAGAATGCAGGGTGGTACACTCTGCTTGATTTATTAGGTACCTCATTTTAAGAACCATTTTTATCACCCATGACAGCTTGTAAACATGTTAGCCACTCTTTTTCACCTTGTGGACCCTACAAATCCCTTTTTCTTTTCTGGGTGTTGGCAAGATCCTTCATGGGCCATAGGAGAAATTTGGAGGCTGGGAGATATTTGTACTCTGAGTTCCTGGGTTTTCATTTGTGTATATGTGGTTTCTGTTTCTTTGTAAGAATGAGCTTGATTTTATTTCCAATTCTTTCTAAAAAATTACAATATGTCATAACAGAAGGTATATATATATGGATACCTGCCTCACAATCTCTCTGCACTTGAGAACAGCCCCATGATGTCCAGAAAATCAGGAATGGTTTCCTTGAAACAAAACCTGGATCCTTTTAATCAATCAATAAGCTATCCTGTAATCATGGAAAAATATCTCCTCTGAATTTTCAGTTAACCTACACTCTCTTTTAAAGTTAAATTTTTCTTTCAATCTAATATCCATTTCTGTTCATAAGTTTAAATAAACACCATTTCAACAGCTTTAAAAAAGCCATTCATTCTTCACTTTGTCCACAGGATGTAGTATGGGATAACATATCAAAAAAACTGATAGATAAACAAAAAAAGTTATCCAAGAACAGCCAGAAATACACCTATGTATGTCAGTGTCAAAAAATGGATAGAGAGGTGAAAAATATTTATTTATTCTTCTGGTTTTTCTTTATTTATTATAATTATTAAAGAACTTGTAATAGGTTTAATGATGATTGAAAAGATGAATGCACACCCCTGTGAATATACCAAGGACCAAGGAATGAAAACATTGGATGAAAAAGATATTGGTATTATAGTTTTCAAAACAACAAATTTGTTTTAAAATTTGTGGGTATGTCAGGAATTGTACCGCCTAGTTGAGCCATGAATAATAGTTATTAATTGTGTATCAGAAATGCTCAGGCCAATTGTTAAAAATGAGTCACAATTCAACTTTCTGCTGGAGACAAAACCAATGTAATTTGTTATGCCCCATTATTTTCTAAGGTTGTTATTTCAACTCTAGACTTCAAGTTTATGTATGTTCATTTATGACTAATATGCATCACTAAAATATATATATAAATATAAAGAGGGTGGTGAGAGACAAATATGAAGATTTGGAATTACCTATTCCTGTAACATGGTCTTCCTTTTGTGTTTCTTCTTTCATGGAGGCTATAATCACACGTGCATAAAATGGAGGGTGTTACACTCTGCTTGATGGATTACTTCCTAGATATTTATGAACCATTCCTCTACCCAATGATATCGTGTAAACATTTGAGGCACTCTTTGTCACCTTCTGGAATTACAAGTCCCTTTTTCTCTTCTGGGTGTTTGCAAGGTCCTTCATAACCCAGACGAGAAATTTGAGGCTGGAGCCATTTGTACACTGAGTTACCACATTTTTATTTGTGTATACATGGATTGAGTTTCTTTGTAATAATGAGTTTGATTTAATATCCAATACTTTCTAAAAGCTTATAATATCTCACAGGAGCAGATATTTATATATGGATACCTGCATCAAAAACTCTCTGCTCTCGAGAACACCCCAATGATGTCCAGAAAATCAGGAATGGTTAATCTCGAAACAAAATCCAGAGCTTTGTAAACATTCAGTAAACAATCGTGAAATCATGGATAAAGATCTCCTCTGAATATCAATTTACCTACACTCCCATTTAAAATTAACATTTTCTTTAAACCTAAAATCCTTTTCAGTTCATAATTTTAAAATAAAGATCATTTCAACAGCTTTAACAGCCGTTCGTTGTTCACTTGTTCCACATGATGTAACAAAAAAAGTTGTTCTAGGACAGCCAGGACAACACCAATGTAGGTCAATGTCAACAAATGGATTGAGAGGTGAATATTTTTTCTTTATTCTTCTGGATTTCTTTATTTTTCATAATTATTATAGAGCTATTGAAAAGGTTTAGAAATGATTGAAGAAATGAATGCACACCGCTATGACTATACCATGGACAAGGGTATAAAAAAATATATTGGTTTAATATGTCTCAATAAAGCAGATTTGTTTTAAAAATCCGGGGGATGTCATTAATTGTACACCCAAGTTGAGCCATGGATAATAGTTATTAGTTGTGTTTCAGAAATGCTCTGGGGAATTTTTTAAAAATGAATCACAGTTCAAGTTTCTGCTGGAGATGTTTGTATGGGACCACTGTAATGTGTTATGACCCATTATTTTCTAAGGCTGTGATTACTGCTCTGAGCTTCAAATTTATATATATTCATGTATTGTTGATATGCATCATGAAAAATATATTTTAAGAGAAAGAGAGTGGTGAGAGACAAATAAGAAGCTTTGGAATTCTCTATTTCTCTAAAGTGGTCTTCCTTATGTGTTTCCTCATTTTTGGAGGCTATAATCATGTGTGCATAAAATGGAGGGTGGTACAATCTGCTTGATGGATTAGGTCCTTGAATTTTATGAACCATTCCTCTCCCCCATGATATCTTGTAAACATTTGAGCCACTCTTTGTCACTTTGTGGACCCCACAATTCCTTTTTCATTTCTGGGTGTTGGCAAGGTCCTTCATAAGCCATAGGAGAAATTTGGAGGCTGGGAGCTACTTATACTCTGAGTTCCTGGGTTTTCATTTGTGTATAGGTGGATTCTGTTTCTTCATAGGAATGAGTTTAATTTTATTTCCAATACTTTCTAAAAAATTACAATATGTCATAAGTTCAGGTATTTATATATGGATAACTGCATCACAATCTCCCTGCACTCAAGAACAGCCCAGTGAAGTCCAGAAAATCAGGAATTGTTTCCTTGAAACCAAAGAAAGACATTCTAAACATTCAGTAAAGCATTGTGAAATCATGGAAAATGATCTCCTCAGAATTATTGATTTACCTATGCTCCCTTTTAAGTTTAATATTATCTTCCAATTTAATATTCATTTTAGATCATCATTTAAAAAATACATTTCAACAGCTTTTAAAAATTCATTCATTGTTCACTTTGTCCACATGATGTAGTATCGGATCACATATCAAGAAAACTGGTAGATAAACAAAAAAGTTGTTCATGGCCAGCGAGAAACCACCTATGTATGTCAGGGTCAACAAATGGATTGAGAGGTGAACAATTTCTTCTTTATTCATGTGGTTTTTCTTTATGTATTATATTATTATAGTGCTATTGAAAAGGTTTAATAATGATTGAAGAGATGAATGCACACCACTGTATATATACCAAGATCAAGGGAAAATACACATTAGATTAAAATGTATATTGGTTTAATACATCTCAAAAAACAGATTTGTTTTTAAAATCATGGGGATGTCAGGAATTGTACACCCAAGTTAAGCCATGAATAGTAGTTATTAGTCATGTACAGAAATAATCTGGCCAATTTTTGAAAATGAATCACATTTCAAGTTTCTACTGCAGATGGTACCATTGTAAGGTGTTATTACCTTTTATTTAATAAGGCTGTGGTATCTGCTCTAGACTTCAAGATTATTTATGTTCATGTATGAATAATAATCATCACTAAAATATATATATTAAGAGAAAGAGGGTGGTTAGAGACATATATGAAGCTTGGGAATTACCTATTTATCTAAAGTGGTCTTCAATTTGTGTTTTGTCATTGTTGGATGCTATAATTATGCATGCATAGAATGGAGGGTGGTACAATATGCTTGATGGATTAGGTTCTTGACTCTTATGAAACATTCCTCAACCCCATGATATCTTTAAAACAATTGAGACATTCTTTGTCACCTTATGGACACTACAAGACCCATCTCATCTTCTGGGTGTTGGGAAGTTCAGCCTAATGATGTCCACAAAATCAGGAATGGTTTTCTTGAAACAAAATCAGAGCCTTCTTTTGATTCAATAAACTATTGTGATATCATGGAAAAAGATCTCCTCAGAATTACTGATTTACCTACCCTCATTTTTAAAATTGAAATTTTCTTTCAACCTAATATCCGTTTCAGTTCATTATTTTAAAAATAAAGACCTTTTCATCAGCTTTATACAAGGCTTCATTGTTCACTTTGTCCACATGATTTAGTATTGGAACACATATCAATAAAACTGATAGATAAACAAAAAAAGTTGTTCATGGAAAGCCAGAAAATCACGTATGTATGTCAGTGTCAACAAATGGACTGAGAGGTGAATAGTTTCTTCTTTATTCCTATGAATTTTCTTTATTTATTATGATTAATATAGAGCTATAGAAAAGATTTAATAATGATTGAAAAGATGAATTCACACCACTGTGAATATACCAAGGACCAGGGAATGTACATATTGGATAAAAAAGATATTGGTTTAATATGTTTCAATAAAAGATTTTTTTTTTTAATCGTGCAGATGTCAGGATATGTACACCCAAGTGGATCCATGGAACACTTATTTGTCATGTTTCAAAGATGTTCTGGACAATTTTTAAATATGAATCACAATTCAAGTTACTGTTGTGGATGGAACCACTGTAACGTATTTTGCCCCTTTATTTTCTAAGGTTGTCATTTCTGCTCTAGATTTCAAGTTTATGTATGTTATTGTATGAATAATATGCATCACTAAAACTATATATTAAGAGTAAGAGCATGCTGCTAGACAAATATAAAATTTTGGAATTACCTATTTCTCTAAAGTGGTCTCCTTTTGTGTTTCTTCATTGTTGGAGGATATAATCATGCTGAATAGAATGGAGGGTGGTACACTCTGCTTGATGGATTAGGTCCTTGAACTATTCCTCTCCCCATGTTATCTTGTAATCATTGGAGTAACTCTTTGTCACCTTGTGAATCATAAAAGACAATTTTTGTCTTCTGGGTGTTGGAAAGGTCCTTCATAAGGCATAGGAAAAATTTGGAGTCTGGGAGCAATATGTAAACTGAGTTCCTGGGTTTTCATTTGTGTATATGTAGATTCGGTTTCTTTGTAAGAATGACTTTGATTTTATTTCCAATACTTTCTTAAAAATTACAATATGTCATAAGAGCAGGTATTTATATATGGCCCCTGCCTCACAATCTTTCTGCACTCAAGAATAGACCATTGATGTGAATAAAATAGGGGATGTTTTTCTTGAAACAAAATCTGGAGCCTTCTAAACATTCATTAAATAATTGTGAAATCATGGAAAAAGATCTCCTCTGAATTATTGATTTACCTACACTTCCTTTTAAAATTAACATTTTCTTTCAATCTAATATCTGTTTCTGTTAATATTTTTAAAATAAAAAAGTTTTCAACAGCTTTAAATAAACCATGCATTTTTTTACATTACCACATGATGTCGCATAGGATCACATATCATTAAAACTAATAGGTAAACAAAAAAAGTGATTCAAGGACAGCCAAAAAGACACCTCAGTATGTCAGTGTCAACAAATGTATTTAGAGGTGAATAATTGCTTCTTTATTTTTCTGGTTTTTCTTTTTTTATTATAATTATTATAGTTATTATAAAGGTTTAATAATGATCAAAGAGATGAAGACACACCAGTGTAAATATATCAAGGACCAGGGAATGTACACATTGGATAAAAAAGTTATTAGTTTAATATGTCTCAATAAAACAGATTTGTTTTAAAAATCGTTGGGATGTTAGGAATTGTACACACCAGTTGAGACGTGGATAATAGTTATTATTCACGTTTCTGAAATGCTCTGGCAAATTTTAAAAAATGAATCACAATTCAAGTTTTGCCTGGAGATGAGTGTATAAGACCACTGCAAGATGTTATGCCCCTTTATTTTCTAAGGTCGTGATTTCCACTCTAGACTTCAAGTTTATGAATGTTCATGTATGATTAATATGCATCACTAAAATATGTATTAAGAGAAAGAGGGTGAAGAGAGACAAATATGAAGCTCTGGAATTATCTAATTCTCTAAAGTGGTCTTACTTTTGTGTTTCTTCATTGTGGGAGGCTATAATCATGAGTATATAGAATGGAGGGTGGTGCACCCTGCTTGATGGATTAGGTAGGTCCCTGACTTTTATGTACCACTCATTTTCCCCATATAATCTTGTAATCATTTGAGTCTCTCATTCCCACCTTGTGGACCTACATGTCCCTTTTCCTCTTCTGGGTGTTGACAAGTACCTTCATAAACAATAGGGGAAATTTGTATTCTTGTAGCTATTGTATTCTGAGTTCCTTGGTTTTCTTTTGTATATACATGGATTCTGTTTCTTTGTAAGAATAAGTTTGATTTTTATTTCCAATACTTTCTAAAAAAGTAAAATATATCATAAGAGCACATAATTATATATGGATCCCTGCATCATAATCTCTCTGCACCCGAGAATAGCCCAATGATGTCCAGAAAATCAGGTATGGTTTCCTTGAAACTAATTCCGGAGCCTTCCAAACATTCAGTAAACAATCGTGAAATAATGGAAAAAGATCTCTTCTGAATTATCTATTTCCATACACTCCCTTTAAAAATTAAATTTTCTTTCAATGTAATATCCGTTTCAGTTCATTCTTTAAAAACAAAGACCTTTTTAACAGATTTAAAGACCATTCATTGTTCGCTTTGTTCACATTATGTAGTATGGGATCACATATCAATGAAATTGATAGATAAACAAAAAAGTTGTTCAAGTACAGCCAGCAATACTGCTATGTATGTCAGTGTCAACAAATGGATTGAGAAGTGGATGATTACTTATTTATTCTTCTGCTATTGTTTTATTTATTATAATTATTATAAAACTATGGAAAAGGATTAATAATGAATGAAGAGATGAATGCACACCACTGTGAATATACCAAGGACCAGGGAATTTACACATTAGCTAAAAAAGATATTGGTTTAATATGTCTTAATAAAACAGATTTGTTTTAAAAATTGTGGGGATGTTAGGAATTGTACACCAATGTTGAAACATGCATAATAGTAATTAGTCATGTTTCAGAAAATCTCTGGCAATTTTTAAAAAGTGAATCACAATTCAATTTCTGCTGGAGATGGGACCACTCTAAGGTGCTATGCCCCTTTATTTTCAAAAGTCGAGCTTCCTGCTCTAGGCTTCAAATTTCTGTATGTTCATGAATGTTTGATATGCACCATGAAAATATATATTAAGACAAAGAGGGTTGTGAGAGACAAATATGAAGCCTTGAAATTACCTATTTCTCTAAAATGTCTTTCTTTTGTGTTTCTTCACTGTTGGATGCTATAATCACATGTGAATAGAATGGAGGGTGGGAAACTTTATTTGATGTATTAGGTCCTTGACTTTTATGAACGGTTCCACTTCCCCATGATATCTGGTAAGCATTTGAGTCATCCTTTGTCACCTTGTGACCCTACCAGTCACTTTTTCTCTTCTGTGTGTTTTTAAGGTCCTTCCTAAATCATAAGAGATTTGGAGGCTGGGAGCCATTTGGACTCTGAGTTCCTGGGTTTTATTTTGTATATATGTGAATTTTGTTTCTTTGTAAGAATGAGGTTGATTTTATTTCCTATAATTTCTTTAAAAATTACAATATAACAGCAGATATTTATATATGGATACCTGCATCAAAACTTCTCTGCACTGAGAACAGCCCAAGGATGTACGGAAAATCAGGAATGATTTCCATGCAACAAAATCAAGAGCATTCAAAACATTCAGTAAACAATCGTGAAATCATGTAAAAACATCTCCTCAGAATTATTGATTTACCTACACTCTCTTTTAAAATTAATATTTTAATGTAATATCTGTTTCAGTTCATAATTTTAAAATACAGACCTTTTCATCAGCTTTAAAAAAGCCATTCACCGTTCACTTTGTCCAAATGATGTAGTATGGGATTACAAACTAATAAAATTGATAGATAAACAACAACAAAAAAAATTGTTCAAGGACTACCAGAAAAACACCTATATATGTCAGTGCAGAAAAATGGATTGAAAGGTAAAAATTTCTTCTTTATTCTTCTGTTTGTTTTTTTTTTTTACTTATTATAATTGTTATAGACCTATTTAAAAGGTTTAATTATTTTTGAAAAGATGAATGCACACGACTCTACATATCGCAAGGTCAGTGAATGAGCACATTGGATAGAAAAGGTATAGTTTTAATATGTCTCAATAAAACAAATATATTTTGAAAATCATGGGGATGCCAGGAATTGTACACCCAAGTTGAGCCATGGAAAATAGCTTGTGATATTTATTAGTCATGCTTCAGAAACAATCTGGCCAATTTATAAAATGAATCACAATTCAAGTTTCTGCTGGAGATGTGTGTGAGACCACTGTACGGTGTTATGTCCCTTTATTTTCTAAGGTTGTGATTTCTGCTCTAGACTTCAAGTTAATGTATGTTCATGTATGATTGATATGCATCACTAAAAATTATATTAAGAGAAAGAGGGTGTAGAGACAAGTATGAATGTTTGGAAATACTATTTCTCTAAAGTGGTCTTCTGTTTGTGTTTCCTCATTGTTGGAGGCTATAATAAGGCATGAATAGAATGGACCGTGGTACACTCTGCTTGACTGATTAGTCCTTGGCTTTTATGAAACATTCCTGTCTGCCATGATATCTTGTAAACATATGAGACACTCTTTGTGACCTTGTGGATGTTACAAGTCCATTTTTCTCCTCTGTGTTTATGCAACATCATTCATAAGCCATTGGAGAAGTTTGGAGGCTGGGAGCTATTTGTACTCTGAGTTCCTGAGTTTTCATTTGTGTAGAATTCTGTATGTAGATTCTGTTTCTTTGTAAGAACAAGTTTGATTTTATTCCTATACTATCTAAAAAATTACAATATGTCATAAGAGCAGGTATTTATTCATGGATACCTGCATCACAATCTCTCTGCACTCAAGAACATCTCAATTATGTCCATAAAACCAGGAATGATTTCCTTCAAATAAAATCCTGAGCCTTCTAAAAATACAGTAAACAAAGAAGAAATCATGCAAATTGATCTCTAACTTTTGGATTTATGTGCACTCCTTTTAAAATTAAAACTTTCTTTCAACCTGATATTCGTTTCAGTTCATAATTTAAAATAAAGACCTTTTCAACACATTTAGAAAAGCCATTCATTGTACACTTTCTTGACATGATGTACTGTGGGATCAGAGATTAATAAAACTGATTGATTAAAAAAAGCTTGTTCAAGGACAGCCCAGAAGAACACCGATGTATGTCAGTGTCAACAAATGGATTGAGATGTGAATAATTTCTTCTGCTATTTCTTTATTTATTATAATTATTATAGAGTTATTGAAATAATTTAATAATGATTGAAGAGGTGAATGCACCCCACTCTGAATATACTAAGGACCATGGAATGTACACATTGGATAAAAAAGATATTGGTTTAATATGTCTCAATAAAATAGATTTGTGTTAAAATTCGTGAGGCTGTCAGGATTTGTACTCCCAAGTTGAACCATGGAAAATAGTTATTAGTCATTTTTAAGAAATGCTCTGGCCAGTTTTTAAAAATGAATCACAAATCAAGTTTCTGCTGGAGATGCGACCACTGTTATTTGTTATTCCTATTTATTTTCTAAGGTTGTGATTTCTGCACTAGATTTCAAATTTATGTATATTCATGTATGACTGATATATATCACTAAAATATATATATTAAGAGAAGGAGGGTGGTGAGAGACAAATAAGAATCTTTGGAATTACCTCTTTCTCTAAAGTGGTCTTTCTTTTGTGTTTCTTCATTGTTGGAGGCTATAATCAATCATGCATAGAATGGAGGGCGGTACATTCTTCTTGGTTGAATAGGTCCTTGACTTTTATGAACCATTTCTCTCCTCCATGATATCTTGTAAACATTTGAGTCACTCTTTGTCACCTTTTGGACACTCCAAATCCGTTTTTCAGTTCTGGGTTTTGGCAAGGTGCTTCTTAATGCATTGGAGAAATTTATACGCTGGGAGTTTTTTGTGCTTTGAGTTCTGGGGTTTTCATTTGTGTATATGTGGATTCTGTTTATTTGTAAGGATTAGTTTGTTTTAGTTCCAATATTTTCTAAGAAATTACATTATGTTATAAGAGCAGGTATTTATATATGGATACTGGCATCACAATCACTTTTCACTAGAGAACAGCCCAATTATGTCCAGAAAATCAGGCATGGTTTATTTGAAACAAAATCCAGAGCCTTATGAACATTCAGGAAACAATCATGAAATCATGGAAAAAGATCTAATCAGAATTATCCATTTACCTGTACTCCCATTTAAAATGGACATTTTCTTTCAATGTAATATCATTCCAAATCAAAATTTTCAAATAAAGACTTTATCATCAGCTTTAAAAAATCAATTCATTGTTCAAATTGTCCACATGATGTAGTATGGGATCACATGTCAATAAAACTTATAGATAAACAAAATAAGTTGTTCAAGTATAGCCAGAAAACATGTATGAATATCAGTGTCAACAAAAGGATTGATTGGTGAATAATTTCTTATATGTTCTTTTGTTATTTCTTTATTCATTATAAATATTATAGAGCTATTGTAAAGGTTTAATAATGATTGAAGAGATGAAGGCACACAATTGTGAATTTATCAAACCATGGGATGTAACATTGGATAAAAAGATTGTGGTTTAAAATATCTCAAGAAACATATTTGTTTTAAAAATCGTGGGGATGTCAGGAATTGTACAACCAAGTTTCTCCATAGAAAATAGATATTAATCGTGTTTCAAAAAAGGTCTGACCAATTTTTAAAAATGAATAACTATTCAATTTTCTACTGGAGATAGGTCATTTTAAGGTGTTGTGTCCCTATATTTTCAAAGGCTGTGAATTCTGCTCTAGACTACAAGATTATGTATGTTCATGTATGAGTGATATACATAATTTAAAATATATATTATGTGTAACAGTGTGGTGAGAGACAAATATGAATATTTCAAATTACTTATTTCTCTAAAGTGGTCTCCCTTTTGTGTTTCTGCATTGCTGGAGGTTGTAATCACGCCTGCATAGAATGGAGGCCAGTACACTCGGTTTGATGGATTAGTCCTTGACTTTTATGAAACATTCCTCTCCCCCATGATATATTGTAAACCTTTCAGTCACTCTTTGTTACCTTGTGGATGCTGCATGTCCTTTTTTCTCTTCTGGGTGTTGGCATGGTCCATCATAACCCCTAGGAGGAATTTGGACCTGGGAGCTATTTGTACTCTGAGTTCATGTGTTTTCATGTGTTTATATGTGGATTTGGTTTCTTTGTAAGAATGAGTTTGATTTTTTCCCAATACTTTCTAAAAAATTTGCTGTATGTCATAAGTGGAGGAACTTATATATGGATACTTGTACCACAATCTCTCAGAACTCAATAAGAGCCCAATTATGTCAAGAAACTCTGGAATGCTTTCCTTGAAATAAAATCCAGAGCCTTCTAAACATTCAGTCAACAGTCATGAAATCATGGAAAAAGATCTTCTCTGGATTATCGATTTATCTACACTCCTTTTAAAAATTAACATTTTTTCAATCTAAAAATGTTTCAGTTCATAATTTTAAAATAAAGACCTTTTAAACAGCTTAAAAAAACCATTCATTGTTCATTTAAACCACATGATGTAGTATGGGATCACAGAAGAATAAAACTGAAAGAGAAGTAAGAAAAGTTGTACAAGGACAGCCAGAAAAACAATTATGTCAATGTCAACAAATGTATTGAGAGATGAATAATTTTTTCTTTATTCTTCTGGTTTTTCTTTCTTTATTATAATTATTATAGAGCAATTGAAAAGGTTTAATAGAGTTCCTATTAAAATATGTCATAAGAGAAGGTATTTATATATGATACTTGCATAACAATCTCTCTGCACTCGAGAACAGCCCAATGATGTGCAGAAACCAGGAATGGTTTACTTGAAACAAAATCTGGAGCCTCCTAAACATTCAGTAAACAATCAAGATAATACGGGAAAAGTTCTCCTCAGAATTATCGATTTACATAAACTCACTTTTAAA
>JAKSZT010000438.1:901496-939658 GCA_026826555.1 Tolypeutes matacus
TCTCTGCACTCAAGAACAGCCTAAACATGTACAGAAAATCAGGAATGGTTTCCTTGAAATAAAATCCAGAGCCTTCTATACATTCAGTAAACAATCATGAAATCATGGAAAAAGATCTACTCTGAGTTATCGATTTACGTACACTCGTATTTTAAATTGACATTTTCTTTCAATCTAATATCCTTCTCAGTACATAATTTTAAGTTAAACATCCTTTTCAACAGCTTGAAAAAAGGCATTCATTGTTCTCTTTGTCCACATAATGTAGTATGGGATCACATATCAATAAAACAGATAGGTAAACAAAAAAATTTGTTCAAGGACAGCCAGAAAACACCTGTGTACGTCAATGTCAACAAATGGATTGTGAGGTGAGTAATTTCTTCTTTATTCTTCTAGTTTTTCTCAATTTATTGTAATTATTACAGAGGTATTGAAAAGGTTTAATACTGGTTGAAGTGATGAATGCACAACATTGTGAACATACCAAGGACCAGGGAATGTACACATTGAGCAAAAAAGATATTTGTTTAATATGTCACAATAAAAGAGATTTGTTTTAAAAATCATTGGGACATCAGGAATTGCACACCCAAGAGGGGCCAGGGATAATAGATATTAGTCGTGTTTCAGAAAGCACTGGGCAATTTAAAAAATTAATCACAATTCAAATTTCTTCTGGAGACCAGACCACTGTAAGGTGTTATGCCCCTTTATTTCCTAAGGCTGTGAATTCTGCTCTAGACTTCAAGATTATGTAGGTTCTTGTATGACTAATATGCATCACTAAAATATATATATAAAGGGAAAGAGGGTGGTGAGAGATAAATATGAAGCTTTGGAATTATTTATTTCTTTAAAGTGCTCTTCCTTTATGTTTCTTCATTGTTTGAAGCTATAATCATGTGTGTATAGAATGGAGGGTGGTACAATCTTCTTGATGGATTAGGTCCTTGAATTTCTTGAACCATTATCTTCCCCAATGCTATCTTGTAAACATTTTAGTCACTCTTTGTAACCTTGTGTACCCTACAAGTCCCTTTTCCTCTTCTGGGTTTTGGCAAGGTCCTTCATAAGCCATAGGAGAAATTTGGAGCCTGCAAGCTATTTGTACTCAGAGTTCCTGAGTTTTCATTTGTGTATATGGGGATTCAGTTTATTTGTAAAAATGAGTTCGAGTTTATTTCCAATACTTTCTAAAAAATTACAATATGTCATGAGAGCAGTTATTTAAGTATGGACACGTGCATCATAATCTCTCTGCACTAGAGAACAGCCCAATTATGTCCAGAAAATGAGGAATGTTTTACTTGAAACAAAATCAGGAGGCTTCTGAACATTCAGTAATCAATCTTGATATCATGGAAAAGATCTCTTCTGAATTATCAATTTAACTACACTCCCTTTCAAAATTAACATTTTCTTTCAATCTAATATCTATTTCAGTTCATAATTTAAAAAAGACTTTTAAAAAGCTTTAAAAATTCCATTAATTGTTACTCTGTCATATTGATATAGTATGGGATCACATATCAAAAAAACTGATAGATAAACAAAAAAAGTTGTTCAAGGCAAGACAGAAAATATCCTATGTATGTCAGTGTCAACAAATGAATGGAGAGGTGAATAATTTTTTCTTTATTCTTCTGATTTTTCTTTATTTATTATAATTATTATAGAGCTCTTGAAATTGTTTAATAATTATTTAAGAGATGACTGCACACCCCTGTGAATATACCAAGGACCAGGGAATATACACTTTGGATAAAAAATATGTTGGTTTATTATATCTCAATAAAACAGATTTGTTTTTAAAATTGCAGGGATGTCAGGAATTGTACACCCAAGTTGAGACATGTGTAATTGTTATTTGAATTGTTTCAGAAATATTCTGGCCAATTTTTCAAAATGAATCACAATTCAAATTTCTGCTAGAGATGGTACCACTCTAAGGTGTTCTGCCCCTTTATTTTCTAAGGTTGTGCATTCTGCCCTAGATTCAAGATTATGTATGATTGATATGCATCACTAAAAATATATATTAAATGAAAGAGAGTATGGAGAGCAAATATGAAGCTTTGGATCTAACTATTTCTCTAAAGTGGTATTCCTTTTGGGTTTCTTCATTGTTGGAGGCTATAATCACACATGCATAGAATGGAGGGCGGTACACTCTGCTTGATGGATAAAGTCCTTGATTTTAATGCACCATTCCTCTCTGCCATGATATCTTCTAAACATTTAAGTCTCTCTTAGTCACATTGTGAACCCTGCAAGTCTTATTTTCTCTTTTGGGTTTAGGGAAGATACTTCATAAGCCATAGGAGAAATTTGAGCCTGGGAGCTATATGTATTCTGCGTTCCTGTGTTTTCATTTCTGTGTATCTGGATTCTGTTTCTTTGTAAGAATGAGTTTGATTTATTTCCAATAGTTTCTAAAGAATTCCAATATTTCATTAGAGAAGGTATTTATATATGGATCCTTGCATCACAATCACTTGGCACTCAAGAAAAGCCCAACAATGTCCAGAAAATCAGTAATGGGTTCCTTGAAACAAAATACTGAGCCTTCTAAACATTCAATAATAAATTGAGAAATGATGAAAAAATCTCCTCAGAATTAACGATTTACCTACACTTCCTTTTAAAATTAACATTTCTTTCAATCTAATATCCTTTTCAGTTCAAAAATTTAAAATATAGACCTATTCAACAGCTTTCAAAGAGCCATTCATTGTCCAATTGTCCAAATGACGTAGTATGGACATTGCTATGAATATACCAGGACCAGAGAATGTGCACATTGGATAAAAATGATATTGACTTAATATGGCTCAATGAAACTGATTTGTTATAAAAATCATGGGGATGTTAGGAATTGTACACCCAAGTTTAGCCATGGATAATAGTTATTAGTCATGTTTCAGAAATAATCTGGCCAATTTTTAAAATGAATCACAAATCCAGGTCATGCTGGAGAAGTGACCACTGTAAGGTTTTATGCACCTTTTTTTCTAAGGTTGTGATTTCTGCTCTAGAATTCAAAATTATGTATGTTCGTGTATGACAGATATGCATTGCTAAAAACATATATTAAGAGAAAGAAGGTGGTCAGAGACTTATATGAAACTTTGGAATTCGTATTCCTCTAAAGTTGTCTTCCTTTGGTGTTGCTTCATTTTTGGAGGCTATAATCACGCTTGCATAGAAGGGAGAGTGGTGCACTCCAATTGAAAGGTTTGGTCCTTCACTTTTATGAGCCATTCCTCTCCCCGCTTATATTTTGTAAACCATTGAATCTCTCTTTGTCACCTTGTGGACACTAGAAATAGCTTTTTCTCATCTGGATGTTGGCAAGGTCCTTCATAAGCCATAGGAGAATTCTGGAGCCAGGGAGCTATTTGTACTCTGAGTTCCTAGTTTTTCATTTATTTATATGTGGAATCTGTTTCTTTGTAAGAACTAGTCTAATTTTATTTACAATACATTCTGAAAAATTACAATATATCATAAGAGCAGATATTTAGATATGGATATATGCATGAAAATCTCTCTGCACCTGAGAACAGCCCAATGATGTCCAGAAAATCAAGAATTGTTACTTTGAAACAAAATCTGGAGACTTGTAAACATTTAGTAACCAATCATGAAATCATGGAAAGGATCTCCTCAGAATTATCGATTTACCTACACTCCCTTTTAAAATGAACATTTTCTTTCAATCTAATATCTGTTTTAGTTCATAATTTTAAAATAAAGACATTTTCAATGACTTAAATAAAGCCATTCATTGTTAACGTTCTCCACAGAATGTAGTATGGGATCACATATGAATAAAAATGAAAGATAAACATAAAAGGTCTTAAAAGACAGCCAGATAAACACCTATGTATGTCACTTTCAACAAATGAATTGAGAGGTGAATAGTTTCTTCTTTACACTTGTGGTTTTGCTTTAGTTATTTTAAATTTTATAAAGCTATTGAAATGTTTAATAATGATTGAAAAGATGAATATACACCCCTTTGAATATACCAAGGAACAGGGAATGTACATATTGGATAAAAAGACATTGGTTTAATATATCTCAATAAAAGACATTTGTTTTAAAAATCGTGGTGATGTCAGGAATTGTACACCCAAGTTTTAGTATGGGATCACATATCAATAAAATTGATAGATAAACAAAAACTTGTACAAGGACAACTATAAAAACACCTATGGAGTCAGTGTCAACAAATGGATTTGGAGGTCATTAATTCTTCTTTATTCTTCTGGAATTTCTTTATTTATTATAATTATTATAGAGCTATTGAAAAGGTTTAATAATGATTGGAAAGATGAATGCACACCACTGAGAATATACCAAAGATGATGGAATGTACACATTGGATAAAAAAACATATTGGTTTAATATGTCTCACTAAAACAGATTTGTTTTAAAAATCGTGGGTATGCCAGGAATTGTACACCAAATTTGAGCCATGAATAATAATTATTAACCATGTTTCTGAAATGCTCTTGCCAATTTTTAAAAATGAAACACAATTCAAGTTTTGGCAGGAGATGGGACCACTTTAAGATGTTATGACCCTTTTATCATGAGGTTTTGATTTCTACTCTAGACCTTAAGTTTATGTATTTTCATTTATAACTTAGATGCATTACTAAAAGTATATATTAAGAGAAAGAGTGTGGTGTGAGACAAATATGAAACTTTGGAAATACCTATTTCTCTAAAATGGTCTTCCTTTTGTGTTTCTTCATTCTTGGAGGTTATAATCATGCATGCATAGAATGGAAGGCAGTACAATCTGCTTGATGGGTTAGGTCCTTGACTTTTATGAAACATTCCTTTCCTCCATGAAATCTTGTAAACATTTGTGTCACTCTTTTTCACCTTGTGGAACCTACAAGACCCTTTTTCTCTCCTAAGTGTTTGTAAGGTCCTTCATAAGCTATAGGATTAATTTGGAGGCTGGTGCTATTTGTACTCTGAGTCCCTGAGTTTTCATATTTGTATATGTGGATTCTGTTTCTTTGTAATAATGAGTTTGATTTTATTTACAATACTTTCTTAAAAATTACAATGTGTCATAAGAGCAGGTGTTTATAACTGGATACCTGAATCACAATCTCTCTGCACTTGAGAACAGCCCAATCATGGCCAGAAAATCAGCAATGGTTTCCTTGAAACCAAATCTGGAGACTTCTAAGCATTCAATAAACTATCATTAAATTATGGTTAAAGAGCTCCTCAGAAGTATCGACTTACCTACTCTGCCTTTTAAAATTAACATTTTCATTCAATCTAATATCCATTTCCGTTCACAATTTTAAAATAAAGAGCTTTCAACAGATTTTAAAAAGCCATTCATGGTTCACTTTGTCCACATGATGTATCATGGGATCACATATCAATAAAACTGAATGATAAACAATAAAAGTTCTTCAGGGACAACCAGAAAAACACCTATGTATGTCTGTGTCAACAAATGGATTGAGAGTTGAATTATATAATAGTTGGGATGTCAGGACTTGTGCACCAAAGTTGAACCATGGATAATAGTTATTAGTTGTGTTTCAAGAATCCTCTGGCCAATTTATCCAAATGAATCACAATTCAGTTTTTGCTGGAGATGGGACCATTGTAAGGTGTTATGCCCCTTTATATTCTAAGGTTGTGATTTCTTGCTCTAAGCTTCAAGATTACAAAGTTCATTTATGACTGATATGCATCAGTAAATATATATTTTAAGAGAAAGAGGGTGGTGAGAGACAAATATGAAGCTTTGGAAATACATATTTCTTTAAAGTGGTCTTCAATTTGTGTTTCTTATTTGTTGGAGGCACATTTCCAGAAGAATCTTGAATTATGATTCATTTGGAACATTGGCCAGAGCATTGCTGAAACTGGACTAATAACTATTATTCATGGCTCAACTTGGGTGTACAATTCCTGACATCTCCACGAAGTTTAAAGCAAATCTGTTTTATTGAGATATATTTAACCAATATCTTTTTTATTCAATCTACATTCCCTGGTCCTAGGTATGTTCACAGTGATGTGCATTCAACTCTTCAATCATTATGAAACCTTTTCAATATTTCTATAATAAAAATTAATAAAGAAATACCAGAAGAAATTATTGAACTCTCAATCCATTTCTTGACATTGACATATATAGGAGTTTGGCTGTCCTTGGAAAACATTTTTTTATCTATCAGTTTTATTGATATGTGGTCCCATACTACACCATGTTGACAAAACAAACAATGAATGACTTTTTTAAAGCTGATGAAAAGGTCTATTTTTAAATTATGAACTTAAATGGTTATTAGGTTGGAAGAAAATGTTCATTTTAAAAGGGAGTGTATGTAAATCATAATTCAGTGACCTAATTCCATGATTTCTCAATTGTTTACTAAATATTTAGAAGTCTCTGGACTTTGTTTCAAGTAAAAATTCCTGATTTTCTAGACATCATTGACCTGTTCTCAAGTGCAGAGAGATTGTTATACAGGTATCCATATATGAATACCTCCTCTTATAAAATATTGTAATTTTTCAGAAAGTATTGGAAATAAAATTAAACTCATTCTTCAAAGAACCAGAATCTAGATATACACAAATGAAAACCCAGGAAATCAGAGTACAAATAGCTCCTAAACTCCAGTGTTCTCCTATGGCTTATGAAGGACTTTGCCAAAACCCAGAAGAGAAAAAGAGACATGTAGGATCCACAAGGTGATAAAGAGTGACTCAAATGTTTACAAGATATCATGGGGAAGAGGAATGGCTCATAAAAGTCAAGTGCTTAATCCAACAAGCAGAGTATACTGCTCTGGATTCTATTCACACATGATTGTCATCACCAACAATGAAGAAACACAAAAGGAAGACCACTTTAGAGAAATACCTAATTCCAAAACTTTGTATTTGTTTCACACCACCCACTTTCTCTTAATATATTTTTAGTGATGCATATCAGTCATATATTAACATATATAAACTTGAAGTGTAGAGCAGTAATCACAACCTTAGAAAATAAAGGGGCATGAAAACTTATAATGGTCCCATTATGAGCAGAAACTTGAATTGTTATTAATTTTTAAAAATTGGCCAGAGCATTTCTGAAACATGACTAATAACTATTATCCATGGCTCAACTTGCATCTACAATTCCTGATATACCCACGATTTTTAAAACAAATCTGTTTAATTGAGATATATTAAACTAATATCTTTTTTATCCAATGTGTACATTCCCTGGTCCTTGGTATAATTACACTGGTGTGCATTCATCTCTTCAATTATTATTAAAACTTTTAATAACACTATAATAATTTTGATAAATAAAGAAACACCAGAAGAATAAAGAAGAAATTATTCACCTCTCAATCCATTTGTTGACACAGACATACATAAGTGTCTTTCTGGCTTGTCCTTGAACAACTTTTTTTATTTATTAGTTTTACTGATATGTGATGTCATATAAAATTATGTGGCTAAGTAAAAAAATGTATGATTTTTCTAAGCTGTTGAAAAGGTTTTTATTTTAAAAATTATGAACTGAAATGGTTATTAGATTGAAAGAAAATGTTAATTTTAAAAGGGAGTGTAGGTAATTTGATCATTCAGAGGAGATATTTTACCATGATTTCACGATTGTTTAATGAATGTTTACAAGGCTCCAGATTTAGTTTCAAGTAAACCACTCCTGATTTTCTGGACATCATTGGGCTGTTCTTGACTGCAGAGAGATTGTGATGCAGGGATCCATATATAAACACCTGCTCTTATGACATATTGTAATTTTTAAGAAATTATTGGAAATAAAATCAAAGTCATTCATACAAAAAAAAAGATTCCACATATACACAAATGAAAATACAAATAGCTCCCAGCCTCGAAATTACTCCTATGTCAAATGAAGGATTTTGCCAACACCCTGAAGTGAAAAAGGGATTTTAGGGTCCACAAGGTGAAAAAGAGTGACTCATATGTTTACAATCTGTCATGTGGGTTAGTAATGGTTCATAAAATTCAAGGACATAATCCATAAGATGGAGTGTATCACCCTCCATTCAAGGCATGTGTGATTATAGTGTCATGCCCCATTATTTAGTAAGGTTTTGATTTCTGCTCTAGACTTTAAATTTAGGTATGTTCATATATGACTGATATGCATCAGTAAAAATATATATTAAGAGAAATTGGGTGGTGAGAGACAAATATGAAGCTTTGGTATTACCTATTTATCTTAAGTGGTGTTCCTTTTGTGTTTTTTCATTGTTGGAGGCTATAATCAGGTTTGCATAGAATGGAGGATGGTTCACTCTGCTTGGTGGATTAGGTCCTTGACTTTTATGAACCATTCCTCTCCCCCATCATATCTTCTAAACATTGATTCACTCTTTGTCACTTTGTGGTCCCTACAAGTCCCTTTTTCTCTTCTGGGTGTTGACAAGGTCCTTCATATGCCAAAGGTGAAATTTGAAATTGGGAGCTATTTGTACTCTGAATTCCTAGGTTTTCATCTGTGTATATGTGGATTCTCTTTCTTTGTAAGAATGGGTTTGATTTTATTTACACTACTTTCTAAAATCTTACAATTTTTCATAAGTGCAGGTATTTATATATGGATACCTGCATCACAATGTATCTGTACTAGAGAACAGCAAAATCATGTCCCTAAAATCAAGAATGGTTTCTTTGAAATAAAATCTGGTGCCTTCTAAACATTCAGTAAGCAATTGTGAAATCTTGGGAAAAGATCTACTCTGAATTATCGATTTACCTTCACTCCCTTTTAAAATTAACATTTCTTTCAATCTAATAACTATTTCACTTCATAATTTTAAAATAAAAACTGTTTCAACGGCTTTAAAAAAGCCATTCTTTGTTCACATTGTCCACATGATGTCATATTGTATTACATGTCAATAAAACTGATAGATAAAAAAAATGATGTTCAAGGAAAGCCAGAAAATCACCTATGTATGTCATTGTCAATAAATGGATTGAGAGGTGAATAATTTCTTCTGTTTTATTTTGGTATTTCTTTAATTATTATAATTATTATAAAGCTATTCAAAAGGTTTAATAATGATAAAAGAGAAGACTACACACCACCATGAGTATACTAATGACAAAGGAATGTACATATTGGATAATAATGATATTGGTTTATGTTTCAATTAAATAAATTTGTTTAAAAATCATGTGGATTACAGGAATAGTAAACACAAGTTGAGCCATGGATAACAGTTATTAGTCATTTTTTAGCAATGCTCTGGCCAATTTTTCAAAATGAATCATAATTCAAGTTTCTGCTGGAGATGTGGGTATGGGACCACCGTAAGTAGTTATGCCCCTTTATTTTCAAAGGTTGTGATTTTTGCTGTAGACTTCAAGTTTATGTATGTTCATTTATGACTGAAACACATCACTAAAAATATTTATTAAGAGAAATGAGTGGTGAGAGACAAATATGAGGCTTTTGGATTACCTATTTCTCTAAAGTTCTCTTCCTATTTTGTTTTTCATTGTTGGGGGCTCTAATCAGGCATGTGTATAATAGAAGAAGGTTCACTCTGCTTGATGGATTAGGTCTTTGACTTTTTTTAAAAAAATTATTTATTTTTTATTGTGGGTAAAAATCAAAATTTTCACAATACATACCAATATTTGTAAAATGATATATAAATATATATGCATATATGTGCATTTACTTACAAAAATGTTATTTATATATATATAAATATATTTTAAGAGGTGCTTAGATTACCGAAAATATTACATGGAACCCACTGAGATTCCCATGTTGCTCACCTCCCACACCTTCCACCACATCCCACACAAACATCTCCCACAAGTGTGGCCCACCACCCTCAATGGACTTACACATCCTGGGGCCTTGCCACCAACCATAGACCACAGTTCACATCGTAGACCACACTCTCACACAGTTCTGAGTGGTGTGTGCTGATTTAAAATGGCCTACATCCATTACCACAACGATACTCAGGACAACCTCCAAATCCCAAATATGCCCCTGTATTTCAACTGCACATCCCCCCCTGCCCCAAAAGTGTCAAGTGCCCACTGGCTCCACCTCACTGTTATAATTTCTTCCATTGCTAGAATCACCATATGTGTACAACAGAATACCATCAAGTCCACTCTAGTCCATAGTTCTTCCCCTAATTCTGAGGGGACTCAGATGGTGATGTCCACTCCACCTCCAAGTGAGAGAGGGCTTATATCCCATGGATATGGTGGGTGGGATGATCCTGCCTGCAGATGCAGGCCCTCTCCATTCCCTGGGATGGCCGTTGCGCATCGTTATCTCCTTGCCAGGTGACTTGGATGACTTTTATGAACCATTCTTCTCACCAATGATATCTTGTAAAACTTTGAGTCACTACTTTGCACCTTGTGGATGCTACAACTCCCCTTTTTTCTTCTAGGTGTTGGAAAAGTCTTTCATAAGCCATAGGAGAAATTTGGAGGCTGGGAGCTCTTTGTACTCTGAGTTCCTGGGTTTTCATTTTTGTATATGTGGACTCTGTTTCTTTATAATAATGAGTTTGATTTTATTTCCAATACATTCTTAAATATTACAATACGACATAAGAGCAGGTATTTATATATGGATATCTGCATCACAATCTCTCTGCACTCGAGAACAGTCCAATGATGTCCAGAAAATCATGAATGGTTTCTTTGAAACTATATCTGGAGCCTTCTAAATATTCAGTAAATAATCGTGAAATCGTTGAAAAAGGTCACCTCAGAATTATCGATTTACCTACACTCCTTATGAAAATTTACATTTTCTTTCAATCTAATATCTGTTTCAGTTCATAATTTTTAAAAAAAGACCTTTTCAACTGTTTAAAAAAGCCATTCATTGTTCACTTTGCCCACATGAGGTACTACGGGATCACATATCATTAAAACTGATAAACAAAAAAGTGTGTCAATGTTAACAAATGGATTGAGAGGTGAAAAATTTCTTCTTTATTCTTCTGGATTTTCTTTATTCTAATTATTATAGAGCTATTTAAAAGGTTTAATAATGATAGAAGAAATGAATGCAAACCAATGAGAATATACTAAGGACAGGGGGATGTACATAATGGATAAAAAGTATATTGGTTTAATAGGTCTCAATAAAAAAGAATTGTTTTAAAAATCATGGGGATATCAGGAATTGTACATACCAGTTTTTCCATGGAAAAATTAATTAGTTGTGTTTCAGAAATGCTCTGGCCAATATTTAAAAATGAATGACAATTAAAAATTGTGCTGGAAATGTGTGTATAGGACCACTGTAATTTGTTATGCCCCTTTATTTTCTAACATTGTAATTTCTGCTCCAGACATCTAGTTTAAATATGTTCATGTATGATTGATATGCATCACTAAAAACATATATTAAGAGAAAGAGCGTGATGAGAGACAAATGTGAAGCTTTGGAATTACCTGTTTCACCAAAGTGATCTCCCATTGGTTTTTCTTCATTGTTGGAGGCTATAATCATGTGTGCAAAGAATGGAGGTTGGTACACTTTTCTTGAGGGATTAGTAACTTGATTTTATGAAGCATTTTTCTCCCCCATGTTATCTTGTAAACATTTGAGTCACTGTTTTTCACCTTTTGGAACCTACAAGTCCTTTTTTCTCTTCTGGATGTTGGCAAGGACCTTCATAAACCATAGGAGAAATTTGGAGGTTGGAAGCTATTTGTGCTCTAAGTTCCTGGTTTTTCAATTGTGTATATGTGGATTCATTTTCTTTGTAAGAATGAGTTTGATTTTACTTCCAATATATTCTTAAAAATTACAATATGTCATAAAAGCAGGAATTCATATATAGTTACCTGCACCATGATCTCTGTGTACTCGAGAACAGCACAATGCTCTCCAGAACATCATGAATGGTTTCCTTGAAATAAAATCCAGAGCATTCTAAAGATTCAGTAAGCAGTCATGAAATCATGGAAAAAGATCTCCTCAGAATTATCAATTTATGTACATTCTCTTTTAAAATTAACATTTTTGTTCAGTCTAATATATTTTTCAGTTCACAATTTTAAAATAAACACCACTTCAACAGAGTTAAAAAGGCTAGTCATTGTTCCCTTTTTCCACGTGATATAATATGGGTTCACATATCTATAAACTTGAAAGATAAACAAAAATGTATGTTCAAGGACAGGCAGAGATAGTGAGGCAGGTATCCATATATAAATAACTTTAAAAATTAACACTTTCATTCAATCTAATATCATTTCAGTTCATAATTTAAAAATAAAGATCTTTTCAACAGCTTTAAATAAGCCATTCATTGTTAACTTTGTCCACATGATGTAGTATAAGATCACATATAATAATTCTGATAGATAAACACAAATGTTGTTCTAGGAGAGCCAGAAAAACAACAAATGGATTGAGAGGAGAATAATGGCTTATTCATTCTTCTGGTACTTCTTTATTTATTATAATTATTGTAGAGCTATTGAAAGGTTTAATAGTGATTGAAGAGAGGAATGCACATCACTGTGAATATACCAAGGACCAGAGAATGTACACATTGGATAAAAAATGTATTTGTTATATATGTCTCAATAAAGCAGATTTGTTTTAAAAATCATGGGGATGTCAAGAATTGTAAATCCAAGTTGAGCCAAGGATGAGTTATTTGTAGTGTTTCAGGAATGCTCTGGCCAAATTGCAAAAATGAATCACAATTGAAGTTTCTGGTGGAGATGCGTGTATGGGTCCACTGTAAGGTGTTATGCCTTTTTATTTTCTAAGGCTGTGATTTCTGCTCTAGACTTCAAGATTATGTATGTTCATATTTGATTTATAAGCATCACTAAAATATATATATTAAGAGAAAGAGGGTGGTAAGAGACAAATATGAAGTTTTGGAATTACATATTTATCTTAAGTGGTGTTCCTTTTGTGTTTCTTCATTGTTTCTATAATCAGGTGTGCATAGAATGGATGATGGTACACTCTGCTTGACAGATTAGGTCCTTGACTTTTATGAACCATTCCTCTCCCCCATGATATCATCTAAATATTGAGCCACTCTTTGTCACATTGTGGTACCTACTTGTCCCTTTATCTCTTCTGGTTGTTTTCAAGGTCCTTCATAAGTCATAGAAATTTGGAGGCTGGGAGCTCTTTGTACTCTGAGTTCCTGGGTTTTTATTTGTGTATATGTGGATTCTGTTTCTTTGTAAGAAGAGTTTGATTTTATTCCCAATACTTTCTTGAAAATTACATTATGACATAAGAGCAGGTATTTATATATGGATACCTGCATCACAATCTCTCTGCACTCGAGAACAGCCCAATGCACTCCAGAAAATAAGGAATGGTTTCCTTGAAACAAAATCCAGAGCCTATTAAACATTCAGTAAACAATCATGAGATCATGGAGAAAGTTCTCCTCAGAATTTTCGGTTTACGTAGACTGAGTTTTTAAATTAACATTTTCTTTCTATCTAATATCCGTTTCAGTTCATAATTTTAAAATAAAGACCTCTCCAACTGCGTTAAAAAAGCTAGTTATTGTTCACTTTCTCCACATATTATAATATTGGATCACATATTTATAGACTTGAAAGGTAAACAAAAATGTACGTTCAAGAGCACGCAGAAAAGCACCTCTGTATATCAGTGTCAACAAATGGATCGAGAGGTGAATAATCTACTTCATTCTACTGGTAATTCTTTATTTATTATAATTATTATAGAGCAACTGAAAAAGGTTAATAATGATTGAAGAGATGAATGCACACATCTGTGAATATACCAAGGACAGGAGGAAGTACACATTGGATAAAAAAGATATTGGTTTAATATGTCTCAATAAATCATACTTGTTTTTAAAAATTATGAGGATGTCAGAAATTGTACACCCAAGTTGAACCATACATAATAGTTATTAATCGCATTTCAGAAATGTTATGGCCAATTTTTCAAAATGAATCACAATTCAATTTCTGCTGGAGATGGGAACACTCTAAGAGGCTATTCCCCTTTATTTTTTAAGGTTGTAATTTCTGCAATTTAAATTTATGTATGTCCATGTATGACTGATATGAATCACTAAAAATGTATATTAAATGAAACAGGGTGTTGAACGACAAATATGAAGTTTTGGAACTACCCGTTTCTCTAAAGTAGTCTTCCCTCCCTTATTCTTCTTTGTTGGATGCTATAATCACATGTGCATATAGTGGAGGGTGGTACACTGTGGTTGATGGATAAGGTCTTGACTTTAATGAACTCCTCTTAACCATGATATCTTGTAAACATTTGGGTCACCCTTTGTCACCTTTTGAACCCTACAAGTCCCTTTTCCTCTTCTGGGTGTTGGGAAGGTACTTCATAAGCCTAGGAGAAACTTGGAGGCTGGGAGCTATTTGTATTCTGAGTTCCTGTGTTTTCATTTGTTTATAACTAGATTCTGTTTCTTTGTAAGAATGAGTTTGATTTTATTTCCAATAATTTCTTAAAAATTACAATATATCATTAGAGCAGGTATTTATATATGGATCCCTGCATCCAAATCTCTCTGCACTTGAGTACAGACCAATGATGTCAGGAAAATCAGGAATGGTTTCCTTGAAACAAAACTGGAGCCTTCTAAACATTCAGTAAACAATAGGGAAATCATGGATAAAGATCTCCTCATAATTGTCGATTTACCTACACTCCCTTTTAAAATTAACATTTTCTTTCAATCTAATATCCGTTTCAGTTATAATTTTAAAATAAAGAACTTTTAAACAGCTTTAATATATATATATTTTTTGGAGTCAAGAGAAAGCTTTATTGAAGAGGTAGAAATCACATGTGTACACAAAATCCTTAATGATCCTTTTTCACATGACGTGACATTGTTAAGGTAACATTCTTACACAAAGAAAATAAATTAGAAAGCAGCTTAAAAGCAGAATGCAAATTTTAAAGAACTAACCAACTGCTAGGAGAGAAAGGACTCTACAATGTAGTTGTTATTCTTATACAAGTTACTGTTGTCAGTGCAGAATAGAACGGGATAGATTTGATCTTTCCGTGAGTAACTACTTTCCCAGAGCAAAATGTTCACCCATGTGTGGTGATTTACAAGGCCCCAAGGAACAACTTAGTAAATTGCTTCTTCTTAGGCATTTACTGTAACCATTCATTTTTCACTTTCTCCACATGTTGTAGTATGGGATCACATAACAAAAAAACTGAAAGAGAAACAAGAAAACTTGTACAAGGACAGCCAGAAAAATAACTATGTATGTCAGTGTCAACAAATGGATTGAGAGGTGAATAATTTCTTCTTTATTCTTTTGGTTGTTCTTTATTTATTATTTTGATAATAGTTGAAATGATGAATGAACATCACTGTGAATATACCAAGGACCAAGAAATGTACACATTGGATAAAAAAGATATTGGTTTAATATATCTCAATAAAACAGATTTGTTTTTAAAATTGTGGGATTATCAGGAATTTTACACCCAAGTTGAGCCATAGAAAGCAGTTATAATTCGTGTTTCATGAATGCTCTGGCCAATTTTTAAAAATGAATCACAATTCAAGATTCTGCCTGAGATGGGACCATTGTAAGTTGTTATGACCCCTTAATTTCTAAGGTTGTGACTTCTGCTCTAGACTAGAAGTTTAGGTATGTCCATGTATGGCTGATATGCATTACTAAAGTTATACATTAAGAGAAAGACCACAATGAGAGACAAATATGAAGATTTGTAATTACCTATTCCTCTAAAGTGGTCTTCCTTTTGTGTTTCTTCATTGTTGGGGCATATAACCACTTGTGCAGAGTAGGGAGGTTGATACACTGTGCTTGATGGATTAGGTCCTTAACTTTTATGAACCATTCTTCTCCCCCATGATATCTTGTAAACATTTGAGTCACTCTATGTCACCATGTGCACAGTACAATTTCCTTTTTCCCTTCTGGCTTTTGGCAAGGTACTTCATAAAACATAGGAGAAATTTGGAGGCTGGGAGCTATGTGTACTGTGATTTCCTGTGTTTTTGTTTGTATATATGAGGATCCTGTTTCTTTGTAAGTATGAGTTTTATTTTAATTCCAATACTTTCTAAAAATTTTCAATACATCATAAGAGTAGGTGTTTATATATGGGTACCTGCATCAAATCACTCTGCACTCGAGAACAGCCTAATGAAATCCAGAAAATCAGGAATGGTTTCCCTGAAACAAAATCCATAGTCTTGTAAATATTCAGTAAACAATCATGAAATCACTGAAAAGATCTCCTCAGAATTATTGATTTACCTACACTCCCTTTTAAAATTAACATTTTCTTTCATTCTAATATCCGTTTAATTTCACAATTTTAAAATAAAGAATTTTCAAAACCTTTAAAAAAGCCATTCATTGTTCACTTTGTCCTCATGATGTAGTATGGGATCACATATCAATAAAACTGAGAGATAAACAAAAAAAGTTGTTCAGGGACAGCCAGAAAAACACCTATGTCTTTTAGCCTCATCAAATGGATTGAGAGGTGGATAATCTCTTATTTATTCTTCCGGTGTTTCTTTATTTATTATACATATTATAGAGCTTTTCAAAAGGTTTATTAATGATTGTAGATATGCTTGCACAGCACTGTGAATATACCAAGGACCAGGGAATGTACACATTGGATAAAAAAGATATTGGTTTAATATTTCTTAATAAAAGTGATTTGTTTTAAAATTGTAGGCATGTCAGGAATTGGACACCCTAGTTGAGCCATGGATGATAGTTATAAGCTACTTTTCAGAAATGCTCTTGCCAAATTTTAAAAATGAATTACAATTCAAGGTTCTGCTGGAGATGGGACAATTGAAGGTGTTATACTCCTTTATTTTCTAAGGCTGTGATTTTTACTCTAGACTTCAAGTTTATGTATGTTCATGTCTGATGGATTTGCATCACAAAAAATATATATTAAGAAAATGAGGGTGGTGAGAGTCAAAAATGAAGCTTTGGAATTACCTATTTCTCTAAAGTGGCCTTCCTTTTGTCTTTCTTCACTGTTGGAGGCTGTAATCAAGCGTGAATATAAAGAAGGACGGTACATTCTGCTTGATGGATTAGGTCCTTGACTTTTATGAGCCATTCCTGTCCCCGATGATACCACAGATACATGTGAGTCACTCTTTGTCGCCTTGTGAACACTACATGTCCTTTTTACATTTCTGGGTGTTGGCAAGGTCCTTCATAATCCATACGAGAAATTTGGAGGATGGGAGCTTTTTGTACTCTGTGTTCCTGGGTTTTGATTTGTGTATATGTGGATTCTGATTCTTCATAAGCATGAGTTTGATTTTATTTAACACACTTTCTAAAAAATTACAATATATCATGAGAGCAGTTATTTATATATGGATACATGCATCACAATCTCTCAGCACTCGAGAACAGTACAGTGATTTCCAGAAAATCAGGAATGATTTCCTTGAAATGAATCTGGAGACTTCAAAACATTCAGGAAACAATCATGAAATCATGGAAAAAGATCTCTGAATATCGATTAAGCTACACTACCTTTTAAAATTAATATTTTCTTTCAATCTAACATCCATTTCAGTTCATAATTTTAAATTAAAGACCTTTTCAACAACTCTAAAAAAGCCATTCATTTTTCACTTTATCCATGTGATGTGGTATTGGATCACATATCCAAAAAAAAAAAAAAAAAAAAAAAAAACGGATAGAAAAAAATGTTGTTCAAGGACAGCCAGAAAAACACCTACGTATGTCCATGTCAACACATGGATTGAGAGGTGAATAATTAGATCTTTATTCTTCTGGTTTTTCATTATTTATTTTAACTATTTAGCAATATTGAAAATGTTTAATAAAGATTGAAGAGATGAACGCACACCACTGTAAATATACCAAGGACCAGGTAATGTACACATTGGATAAAAAAGATATTGTTTTAATATTTCTCAATAAAACAAATGTTTTAAAATTTATAGGGATATTAGGAATTGTACACCCAAGTTGACCATTGGATAATAGTTATTGTCGTGTTTCAATAATGCTCTGTCCAATGTTTGAATATGAAATCAATTCAAGTTTCTCCTGGAGATGGGACCATTGTAAGATGTTATGCCCATATATTTTCTAAGGCTGTGATTTCTGCTCTGGACTTCAAGATTATATGTTTAGTGACATTATATTGTCACTAAAAATGTATATTAAGAGAAAGAGAGTGGTCAGAGACAAATATGAACTTTTGGAATTACCTATTTCTGTAAACTTCTATTCCTTTGTTGTTTCTTTATTGTTGGTGGCACTAATCACGTGGGCATAAAATGGATGGTGGTACACTCTGCTTGATGGATTAGGTCCTTAACTTTTATGAACCATTCCTCTCACCCATGATATCTTGTAAACATTTGAGTCACTCTTTGTCACCATGTGTTTATTACAAGTACCTTTTCTCTTCTGGGTGTTTGCAAGGTCCTTCATACGCCCTAAGTCAAATTTGGAAGCAGGGAGAAATTTGTACTTAGCATTCCTAGATTTTCATTATTTTATATGTTGATTCTGTTTCTTTGTAAGCGTGAGTTTGATTTTATTTCCAATACTTTCTAAGTAATTACAATATGTCATAAGAGCAGGTATGTATATAAAGATACCTATATCACAATCTCTCTGCACTCGAGAACAATCCAATGATGTACAGAAAATCAGGAATGGTTTCCTTGAAACAAAATCTGGAGCTTTCTAAACATTCAGTAAACAATAGTGAAATCATTTAAAAGATCTCTAAATTATCGATTTACCTACACCCTCTTTTAAAATTAGCATTTTTCTTTCAATCTAATATCCTTTTCAGTCCATAATTTAAAATAAAGACCTTTTAAACAGCTTTAAAAACCATTCATTGTTCATTTTTTCTATTTAATGTAGTATGTGATCACATATCAATAAACTCATAGAAAAACAAAAAAAAAGTTGTTCAAGCACAACCAGAAAATCACCTAAGTATGTCAGTGACAGTAAATGGATTGACAGGTGAATAATTTCCTATTTATTCTTATAGAGTTTCAATATATATTATAATTATTATAGAGCTATTAAAAAGGTTTAATAGTGATTTTAGAGATGAATGCACACCACCATGAATATACCGAGAACCAATGAGCAAACACATTGGATAAAAAAGATATTGGATTTATATGTGCCAATAAAAGAGATTTATTTTATTTTATTTATTTATTTTATTTTTTTACAATTTAGATGATACAGTTTAATAATTTTGATGATATTTACTTTTAAAAATATTTTATTTTAAAAATCTTTGTGATGCCAGGAATTGTGCACTCGATTTGAGCCAAGGATAATAGTTATTAGTCTTGTTTTAGAAATACACTTGGCATTTTTAAAAAAAATGAATCACAATTCAATTATCTGCTGGATATGTGTGCATGGGACCACTGTAAGGTGTTATGCTCCTTTATTTTCTAAGGTTGGGATTTCTGCTCTAGACTTCAAGTATATGTATGGTCATATATGAATGATATGCATCACTAAATAAGAGAAAGGCGATGGTGAGAGACAAATGTGAAGCTTTGGAATTATCTATTTCTCTAAAGTGGTGTTCCTTATGTTTTTCTTCATTGTTGGAGACTATAATTAAGGGTGCATAAAATGGAGGGCGGTGCAATATGTTTCATGGATTAGGTCCATGACTTTTATGCACTAATTCTCTCCCCCATGATATCTGGTAAACATTTGAATCACTCTTTGTGACCTTGTGGATCCCACATATCCCTTTTTCTTTTCTTAGTATTGGCAAGGTCAATCATAAGCCATAGGAGAAATTCAGAGGCAGGGAGATATTGTAGTCTGAGTTACTGTGTTTTAATTCGTGTATATGTTTATTCTGTTTCATTGTAAGAATGAGATTGATTTTATTTCTAATACTTTCTAAAAAATTGAAATATGTCATAAGAGCAGGTGTTTATATGTGGATACCTGCATCACAATAACTCTGCACTTGAGAACATCCCAAAGATGTCCAGCTAATCAGGAATGGTTTCTTGGAAACAAAATCTGGAGCCTTCTAAACATTCATTAAACAATCATGAAATCAAAGGAAAAAGATCTCCTCAGAATTATTGCTTTACATACACTCAATTTTAAAATTAACATTTTTGTTCAATCTAATATAGATTGCTGTTCATAATTTTAAAATAAAGACCTTTTCAACAGCTTTAAATAAAAACTTTCATTTTTCACTTTTTCCACATGATGTAGAATGGGATTACATATAAGGAAAACTGATAGAGAAAATAAAAGTTGTTCAAGGACAGCCAGAAAAACAGCTATATATGTCAGTGTCAACAATTGATTTGAGAAAGGAATAATTACTTCTTTATTCTTCTAGTATTTCTTTAGTTATAATAATTATTATAGAGATACTGAAAAGGTTTACTAATGATTGAAGAAATGAGTGCACAACACTGTGAATATACTAAGGACCAGGGAATGTATACAATGGATTAAAAATATATTGGTTTAATATATCTAAGTAAAAGAGATTTGTTTTTAAAATCATGGCGATATTAGGAATTGTACACCCAAGTTGAGCCATAGATCATAGCTTTTAGTATTGTTTCAGACATGCTCTAGCCAATTTTAAAAAAATGGATCTCAATTCAAGTTTCTGCTGGAGATATGTGTATGCAAACACTGTAAGCTGTTATTCCCCTTTATTTTCTAAAGTCGTGATTTCTGTTCTAGGCTTCAATTTTTGTACATTGAAGTATGATTGATATGCATCAATAAAAATATATACTAAGAGAAAGAGGGTGGTGAGAGACAAATAAGAATCTTTGGAATTACCTGTTTCTCTAAAGTGGTCTTCATTTTGTGTTTATTCATTTTTGGAGGCTATAGTCACGTGTGCATAGAATGGGGCATCGTACACTCTGCTTGATCAGTAGGTCCTTACTTTTATGAAACATTCCTTTCCCCCATGATATCTTGTAAATATTTGAGTCACTCTTTTTCACCTTGGGATCACTACAAGTCCCTTTTTTCTCTTCTGGGTGTTGATAAGATCCTTCATAAGCCATAGCAGAAATTTGGAGGCTGGGAGCTATACTTACACTGAGATCTTAGGTTTTTATTTGTGTATATGTGGATACTGTTTCATTGTAAGAATGAGTTTGATTTCATTTCCAATAGTTTCTAAAAAATTACAATATGTCATAAGAGCAGGTGTTTATATATGGATACCTGAATCACAATCTCTGTGCACTCGTGAACAGTCCAATGATGAACAGAAAATCTGGAATGGATTCCTTAAAACAAAATCTGGAGCCTTTTAAATATTCAGTAAACAATCATGAAATCATGGAAATAGATCTCCTCAGAATTATCAATTTACCAACACTTCCTTTAAAAATTATCATTTTCTTTCAATCTAATATCTGTTTCATTCATAATTTTAAAATAAGGATGTTTTTAATCAGCTTTTAAAATCCATTCTTTTTTCACATTGTCCACATGATGTAGTATGGAATCACATATCAATAATATGATAGAAAAACAAAAGAAAAAATGTTCAAAGACTGCCAGAAAACACCTATGTATCTCAGTGTCAACAAGTGGATTGAGAGGTGAATAATTTCTTCATTATTCTTGTGGTTTTCCTTTATTTATTATAATTATTATAGACATTTGAAAAGGTTTTATAATGATTGAAGAGATGAATGCACACCACTCTTAATATAACAAGGACCATGAATGTACACATTAGATAAAAAAGATATTTGTTTAATATGTCTTAATAAAACAGATTTGTTTAAAAATCGTGGGAAGGTCAGGAATTATATACCTAAATTGAGCCATGCATAATAGTTATTAGTCGTGTTTTAGAAATGCTGCAACCAATTTTAAAAATGAATCACAATTCAAGTTTCTGCTGAAGGTGGGACTACTGTAAGGTTTTATGCCCCTTATATTCTAAGGTTGTGATTTATACTATATATTTCAAGTTTATGTTTCTTCATGTATGACTGATATACCTCTCTAGTAATATATATTAAGAGAAAGAGGGTGGTGAGAGACAAAAATGAAGCTTTGGAATTACCTGTTTCTCTCAACTGGTCTTTCTTTTGTGTTTCATCATTTTTGGTAGCTATAATCACACATGCGTAGAATGGAGTGTGTTACACTCTGCTTCATGTATTAGGTCGATGACTTTTTTTTATTTTTATTTATTTTTATTGTGGGTAAAAATAAAAATTCTCACAATACATACAAACATTTGCAAAATAATATATAAATATATATGCATATATGTGTATTTGCTTACAAAAATGTTATATATATATATATATATATATACATATATTTTAAGAGGTGCTTAGATTACCCAAAATATTACACGGAACCCACTGGGATTCCCATGTTGACCACCTCCCACACCTCCCACCAAATCCCACACAAATATCTCCCACAAGTGTGGTCCACCACCCTCAATGGACTTACACATCCTGGAGACTTGCCAACAACCATAGACCACAGTTCACACCGTAGACCACACTCTCTCCCACTCAGTTCTGAGTGGTGTGTGCTGATTTAAATGGCCTACATCCGTTGCCACAATGGTACTCAGGACAACCTCTAACTCCCAAAGAAGCCCCTGTATTTCAACTGCTCATCCCCTCCTTACCCCAAAAGTGTCAAGTGGACACTGGCTCCACCTCATTGTTATAATTTCTTCCATTACTAAAATCACCATATGTGAACAAGAGAACACCAACAAGTCAAATCTAGTCCATAGTTCTTCCCCCAATCCTGAGGGGACTGGGATGGTGATGTCTACTCCAACTCCAAGGGAGAGAAGGCTTATATCCCATGGATATGGTGGGTGGGATGATCCTGCCTGCAGATGCAGACCCTCTCCATTCCCTGGGATGGCCATTGCCCATCATTGTCTCCTCACCAGGTGACTTGGATGAGTCCATTGAACTGTAGGGTAGGAGTTGCAGCTCCACCGAGATTTCATGCACACCTGGCACATAGGTAGGCCAGAGGCTCCAATCTCTGGAAGTATACCTAAAAACTCCAGCATCACATATAGGTTTGAATAGAAGGAACTGGTGAACCATGTGCAGGGAGGACTTATTTGAGTCCAATTCAGTCACTCTCAGGAGCACAGATCCCAAAATAGAGCCCACTGATAAGGCATCAGTCTCTGGGGCTATCCCTGCTTATATAAGACCTGGGTGTCTCCAGAGCTCCCAGGAACACCTCTGTGTGGGGTGATAGGCACTTAGATGTTCTATGAGCTCCTACTGAGGTGTGCATAAAAGTTACCTCTGGGATGACCTCCTGACCCTCTTTGAAGTCTCTTAGCCACTTGAACTCATTTGTCTTTACCATTTACCCCTTTTATTCAAGGTCTTTTTCCAGTTGTGTTTCCAGTTGGCACTTGGTATTAATCCCTCATTGCCAGGGAGGCTAATCCCTGGGAGTCATGTCCCACGTTGGGGTGAAGGTAATGCAATCATATGCTGAGTTTGGCTTAGAGAGAGGCCACATTTGAGCAACAAGGAAGCTCTCAGGTGGCAACCCTTAGGCACCCCACAACTGCAGGGTAATTCTCATTTACAAGAGCAAAGACTCACAAAGGTAGTCATCAATTAAAAAAAAAACACATCAGTGGGTCATCCTCTTTGACAGGCACTGTCCCTACACTCAGAGGACTATTGCTGCTTCCTTGGAGACTGTGGCAGAGCTCTCCAGGCTAGGAATTCAGATTCCCTCATTTATTGTGTGATTATCCACCCATCGTGACCATGCCCCATCCCCCGATCATTTGAACGATTTTGTATATATTTCATTTATATTCGGATAAACCAACACCCACGAACCCCCCCCAGACACCACCCCCAATAATCCCCCACAGTACCCATTGTAACCCTTCTGTGATCCAAGTCCTCCATGAACATTTAGTCAATAAAATAATCAAATACACTTACTAGGAAAAAAAAAACAAGTATGATAAGCTTACATGCAAGAGACAAACATAAGGAGACTCGGGAAAAAAAAAGAGAGAGAAAAAAACAAATAATCAAACAAAGAACAAAACAAAATAAAATATAATAAGTGTATTGGGACATTCAAAAAATGGGCAAAAAAGCAAAGGAAATGCCTTTAAATATATATATATATTCATTTTTTTTTCCTTTCTCTTTTCTTTTTTTTTTCTGTCTTTTATCACTGTGTTATGGGATGTCTGGTGTGCCATGACACCTTCCTCCTCTCAATCCCCATTGTCTCCCAATTTTTCATTTAATTTTCAAAGAAGTTTTAGGTCACAGCAAAGTCACACACAGAGTGCCGGAGACTCCCGGATATCAAACCACCACCTTTCCCCACCCCATATTACCCCCCCCTTTTTCTTGGTTGTTAGCATTGTTATAACTGTTATACAGATAGCAAAATATAGCAACTAAACATTGTCAGTGATTTACAGTATAGTTTACAAATTAGATGATACAGTTTAATAATTTTCATGATATTTACCATGTCCTGTGTCCATTACTGAAAGGTAATGAAAAACCTTCCCCATGACCACCAAACAACCCATTAGATCTTGACTGTTCCCTTCCCCCCAGGCCCCCAGGGCCCGTGATATCCCCCTCTCCCAAAACATGGAATGTCAAGATTCACAGTTACATGCCCTGGGGATTTGAACCTGCCCTTCCTAATCCACCCACCCCCCAGTACTGCACCACCAAACCCAGGAACACCACCACTCATCTGCCCCATCCCCCAACATGCAAGCACACTCTATCCCTTTACCATAGATTATGTCCATATGGGTCATGGCTCAAAGTCTGCTCTTCTCTTACTCTCCTTTGTTAACCTATCTTTCAGACAATGGTTCTCAGAGACTGCTCACTTTCCTCACTTCAAATCAGTGAGGTCATATACTGTTCATCCTTCAGTGCCTGGCTTGCTTCACTCAACATAAGGTCTTCAAGATTCATCCACGTTATTCCATGTGTTAACACTTTGTTCCTTCTTACAGCTGAGTAATATTCCATTGTATGTATGTACCACATTTTGCTTATCCATTCGTCTGTTGATGGGCACTGGTGCTGATTCCAACTTTTCACAATGGTGAACAATGCCGCTATGAACATTGGTGTGCATATATCTGTTTGTATTTTTGTTTTCAGTTCTTCTGGGTATATACCCAGCAGTAGAATTGCTGGTTCATACGGAAGATCTATTGCTAGTTTTCTGAGGAACCGCGAAACTGTCCTCCACAGTGGCTGAATCATACCGCAGTCCCACCAGCAGTGGATGAGGGTTCCTATTCCTCCTCATCCTCTCCAACATTTAGTGTCTCCTGTTTTTTTTTTAATAGCTGCCATTATGATGGATGTAAGATGGTATCTCATTGTAGTTTTGATTTGCATTTCCCTGATAGCAAGTGATGTTGAGAATTTTTTCATGTGCTTTTTAGTCATTTGTATTTCTTCCTTGGAGAAGTGTCTTTTCAGGTCACTTACCCATTTTTAAATGGGTTGTTTGTCCTTTTATTTTCAAGGTGTAGGATTTCTTTATATATGCAGGATATTAGGCTCCTATCAGATATATGGTTGCCGAATATTTTTTCCCATTGCGTAGGTTGCCTTTTTATTTTCTTAATAACATCCTTTGAGGTGCAGAAGTTTTTAATTTTGAGGAGATCCCATTTATCAATTTTTTCTCTTGCTGCTCGTGCTTTGGCTGTGAAGTTCATGAAACCATTTCCTATTACAAGGTCCTGTAGAGGCTTCCCGACATTATCTTCCAAGGTTTTTATGGTTTTGGCTCTTATATTTAGATCTTTGATCCATCTTGAGTTGATTTTTGTATAAGGTGTGAGATGGTATTCTTCTCTCATCCTTTTGGATATGCATAGCCAGTTCTCCAAGCACCACTTGTTAAAGAGGCCACTCTCTCCCAACTGAGTGGGCTTCGTGGCCTTGTCAAATATCAGATGATTGTATATGCGAGGATCTATATCAGAACTCTCAATCCGGTTCCATTGGTCAGTAGGTCTATCCTTGTGCCAATACCACGCAGTTTTGATCACTGTAGCTTTGTAGTATGTTTTAAAGCCAGGTAATGTGATACCTCCAACTTCATTTTTCTTTTTCAATATATCTTTGGCAATTCAGGGCCTCTTGCCTCTCCAAATATATTTTGTGGTTAGTTTTTCCAGTTCCTTAAAAAATATAGTGTTGACTTTTATTGGGATTGCATTAAATCTGTAGATTAGTTTGGGTAGGATAGACATCTTGATGAAGTTTAGTTTCCTATCCATAAACAGGGAATATTTTTCCATTTATTTAAGTCTTCTTTGATTTCCTTTAACAGTGTTGTGTAGTTTTCTGTATATAAGTCCTTTACATCTTTAGTTAAATTTATTCCTAGGTATTTGATTCTTTTGTTTACTATTGTAAATGGTATTTTTTTCCGGATTTCCTCCTCAGTTTCCTGGTTATTGGTGTACAGAAGTGCTACTGATTTTTGAGCGTTGATCTTATAGCCTGCAACATTACTGAACTCCTTTATAATTTCTAGAAGCCTTGTTGTCGATTTCTCAGGGCTTTCTATGTATAGGATCATGTCACCTGCAAATAATGAAATTTTTACTTCTTCTTTTCGAATCTGGATGCCTTTTATGTCCTTTTCTTTTCTCAGTGCTCGTGCAAGTAATTCTAAGGCAATGTTAAATAGCAGTGGTGATAGTGGGCATCCTTGTCTTGTTCCCAATCTCAGAGGGAAGGCTTTTAGGATTTCACCATTGAAAATGATGTTAGCTTTGGGTTTTTCATATATACCCTTTATCATTTTCAGAAAGTTTCCATCTATTCCTATCTTTGGTAGTGTTTTTATGAGGAAAGAGTACTGTATTTTGTCGAATGCTTTTTCTGCATCTATAGAGATGATCATGTGATTTTTGTCTTTCAGTTTGTTTATGTGGTGTATTACATTGATTGATTTTCTTATATTGAGCCATCCTTGCATACCTGGGATGAAACCCACTTGGTCATGGTGAATAATCCTTTTGATATGTTGTTGAATGCGATTAGCAAGTATTTTGTTAAGGATTTTAGCGTCTAGGTTCATTAGAGAAATTGGTCTGTAATTTTCCTTTCTTGTGGTATCCTTATTTGGTTTTGGTATTAGGGTAATGTTGGCATCATAGAATGAGTTAGGTAATATTCCTTCTACTTTTATTTTTTGGTAGAGCTTAAGTAGAATTGGTGTTAGCTCTTCCCAGAATGTTTGGTAGAATTCAGCTGTGATGCCATCTGGTCTTGGACTCTTCTTAGTTGGTATGTTTTTAATGACTGAGTCTGTATCTTTAATTGTAATTGGACTGTTGAGTTCATCAAATTCTTCTTTCATCAATGTCGGCTGTTTGTGGGTTTCTAGAAACTTGTCCATTTCCTCTAAATTTTCATTCTTGTTGGCATATAATTTTTCAAAATATCCTCTTATGATACTCTTTATTTCTGTGGGATCAGTAGTGATATCACCTTGCTCTTTCCTTATTTTATGTATTTGCATCTGTTCTCTCTTTTTCTTTGTGAGTCTGGCTAAGGGTTTGTCAATTTTGTTGATATTCTCGAAGAACCAGCTTTTGGTTTTGTTTATTGTTTCCAGTGCTTTCTTATTCTCTGTTTCATTTAGTTCTGCTCTAATCTTTGTTATTTCCTGCTTTCTTCTTCCTTTAGGTTTAGTTTGTTGTTGTTTTTCCAATTCCTCCAAGTGTGCAGTTAGGTCTTCAATTTTAGCTCTTTCTTCTTTTTTAATATATGAATTTATGGCTATGAACTTCCCTCTCAGGACTGCTTTCGCTGCATCCCATAGGTTTTGATATGTTGTGTTGTCGTTTTCATTAGTTTCAAGGTAGTTACTGATTTCTTTTGAAATTTCCTCTTTGACCCACTATTTGTATAAGAGTGTGTTGTTTAACTTCCATATCCTTGTGCCTAACCTGTTTCTCTGGCCCTTAGTGATTTCAAACTTCATTCCGTTGTGGTCAGAGAAATTACTTTGTATAATCTCAATCTTTCTGAATTCATTGAGTGTTGTTTTGTGGCCTAGCATGTGGTCTATTTTGGAGTATGTTCCCTGTGCACTGGAGAAGAATGCAAATCCCACTGTATTTGGGTGTAGTGCTCTGTATATATCTATTAAGTCCAAGTCTTCTAATGTATTGTTGAGTGCCTTAGTTCCTTTATTGATTCTCTGCCCAGGTGTTCTGTCTAATGATGATTGTGGTGTGTTGAAGTCCCCTGCTATAATTGTAGAGGAATTTATTTCTCTTCTTAGTTTTTCCAGAGTTTGCCGTACTTATTTTGAGGCACCTCGATTAGGTGTGTAAATGTTGATGATTGTTCTCTCTTCTTGAGAGATTATTCCTTTTACTAATAGTAGTGTCCATCTTTGTCTCTTACAATAGTTTTGCATTTAAAGTCTATTTTGTCTGATATTAGAATAGCTACTCCTGCCCTTCTTTGGCTATTGTTAGCTTGTAAAATGGTTTTCCAGCCATTCACTTTCAGCCTCCTTGAATCCCTGGGTCGAAGTTGGGTTTCTTGTAGACAGCATATAGATGGATCATATTTTCTTATCCATTCTGCCAATCTTGTCTTTTGATTGGTGAATTTAATCCATTAACATTCAGTGTTATTACTAGTAATGAATTTATTACTTCAGCCATTTTTTTTTGGTTTAATGTATGTCATATGTTGTTTTGTTCCTCTTTTTGACTTTTCAGTTGTTTTTAAACTCTCCTCCAACTCTCTCTCCTTTGTTTTTTCCTTTCAACTTGTAGAGATTCCTTTAGTATTTCTTGAAGTGCTGGTTTCTTCTTGACATACTCTCTTAATTGCTGTTTATCTGTAAATATTTTGAACTCTCCGTCATTTTTTTTTTTTTTTTAGTTTACAAATATAATCTTTATCTTTTTGAAATTCACAAAAAATATTCTCAAACTATCACATCAAGGAAGATCCTTGAAGGAAGAATAGTCTTTTGAAATAACGGGACTAAAATAATTTGTAAAATGATATATGGATATATGTGCTTGTGTGTGCGTTTTCTTACATAAATGTTATTTTTTTTCATATATATTTTTAAGGATGCTAAGATTGCATAAATGTTACACAAAAATTACAGGGATTCCCATGATCTCCACCTCCCATACCCCCCATAACATCTCACATAAACATCTCCATCATTTTTGAATGCCAATTTTGCTGGTTAGAGAATTCGTGGCTGGAAGTTTTTTCTTTTAGTGTTTTGACTATTTCATACCACTGCCTTCTTGCCTCCATGGTTTCAGCTGAGAAATCAGCACTTAATCTTATTGTGCTTCCCTTGTGTGTGATGGTTCTGTTTTCTCTTGCTGCCTTGAGCATTTTCTCTTTTTCTTAAGCATTGGACAATTTAACAAGTATATGTCTTGGAGTTTGCCTGCTGGGATTTATACTATTAGGGTTGCGCTGTGCTTCCTGGATCTGCACGTCCATCTCTCTCAATAGAGTTGGGAAGTTTTCAACCATAACTTCCTTCAACACTCCTTCTGTTCCCTTTCCCTTCTCTTCTCCTTCTGGGATGCCCATAATGCGTATGTTTGTACGTTTTGTATTATCAGTTAATTCCCTGAGACCATGCTGGATTTTTTCTATCTTTTTGTCTATCTTTTCTACAATCTCTTTGATTTCAACTGTATTTTGTTCCATATCACTAATTCTTTCCTCTGCCTGTTCAATTCTGCTGCCATGTAAGTCCAGCATCTTTTTCATTTCTTGACTTGTGTCTTTGTTCGCCATCATATCCATTACCTTTTTAGGCGTGTTAGCTATTTCTTCAATATGTTCTCCCAGAGTCTTCTTTATATCCTTAATCTCTTCCTTCAGTTCTTTAGTTGTTCGATGTACTGCATTGCTTCCTGGTTTTTATTTTGTGCATTGGATTGGTCCATGTTTTCCAGTTTCTCAGAGTCATTTGTATTTTTCTGTTGCCCTCTGGTCATCATATTATCTTGATGGGTTTGTTCAGTTGATTAGCTTTTCTCTATGCTCTAGAATTTTATTTAGCTGTTGGTTCTGCGTGTGAGTTAGGTTTTCTCTTTCGCAATTTTTCTTCTTATTTTATTTCCTTGCTTCTTTCTATGTTCCCTTGAAGGCAAAAGGTTAGGGCCAGAGGAATCAAAAGATTTAAGGAAGGCAGAAGGATAATAGAAATATTGATAAAAGTTAGAAGAGGGGCAAAATGAGACTTAATGAGATGAATATTTAACTTGTGTAGGTAGTGTAGAGTACTAGGAAAAAGTATGGAGTTCCTACAATGGACTGGGAAAACAAATGGAGGAATATATAGAGAGTGATTTAGAAGGCTAGAATTATGGGGAGGGAGAGAAATAGTAAAGAAAGGTCTGAAAGGAAAAAGTTAATACTAATAAAAAAAAATAAGAAGAAGAAAACAAAATAGATGGAATAGAAATTGACACCCTTAAGTTGTGGGCCTATGAAAAAATGTTGTCTCTAAGAGCCACAACAGAAAAAAGAAGGCAGAAAGATTCAGGCAGGATAAGCGATAGTTTGTAATACAGAATCAATATATACAACGAGTGGGAAATTACTGAAAAAGTAGCCCAGCAAAGAAGCGACAAGCTGGCAGCACCTATTAAAAAAAAAATAATAATAGAAGGAAAATGGAAGGGGGGAGGAAAGAGGAAATAATAGCAATAGACCAGAAAGTAACAGACAGAAACCAAAGATCCACAGGCAAGCAGTCAAACAGAGCTAATGGAGGTCAATGATTCCCCTAGGGTCCACGTGGATCCTTCATGCCTACTTGTGTTTATCAATCAATTTCCCCACAGTGTTCTATATGCAGGTCCTGAAGCAGCTTTTAGCTATTAAACTAAATTAAAAAGAATTTATTTTTCATTTGTTGAGGTGACCTCACTTTTTTTTTAATTTTTATTTTTTTAGCCAAATGCAGGGTCCAAAATAATTCCTCCTCTAGACCAACCCCCTTATGGAAGGGACCCTAGCTGGGCCCTTGGAAATTAATCAAGCATGTCCCACTTTCTGGACTTCCTAGGTTAGCTGTAGCTCTGTTGTTAGTCAGTGAGGAGTGCTAAAGAGGGCGGATTCCACCCCTTCTGGAGCCGAGCTCGAGCGTCACCAGGCTGCTCAGTAAATCAGTTTGAGTGCAGATTAGCGTCTGCTCTCAGCCTAATGCTGCTTCAGGTCAGCTTATCTGAACCCCAAAGCTATGGGCGGTGCAGGCAGCCAGATCAATGTGTAAAAATATAAAATACCTTTCCCTGTCTTCCAACAGAACCCTCCCTCTTTTGGGAAGTGTCCCTTCTTCCTGGCTCTACAGCGGCCCGGGTCTTATCCCTGGGTGACTAGGGAAATCAGCTCCGTTCCCCGACCATAATCCCCCATATGGTTCACCAGGTGCTGATTAGCTTATTTGTTCTGTTCACACAAGATCCAAGGGGCGCCTGGCAGCCAGATCCCCAGAAAATAAAACTTTTTTGCCCCACCCGTGGCTCCAAATGGCCGTTTTATTTAATTTATTTATTTATTCCCTAACTGCGGGGCTCAGCCGCCTGTGCCAACATCCACCGGCAGCCTCAAAACTCACGAATCTCCACCGTTCGGTCCACGCCGCAGATCCGCGCAGATAGATGTCCCAAGCTTCTCACTCCAGGCGTGCACAGCACAGACCTCCAGGCAGGACCCCATCCACAATCCACCTTGCTCTGGGAGCTTGCAGTGTGTGCCTCCTACACTAATGCCATCTTGGCCGTTTCACTAGGTTTTTGACTTTTATAAAAGCCTCCTTTCCCCCATGGTGTCTTGTAAACTTTTGAGTGACTCTTTGTCACCTTGTGGTCCCTAGAAGTCCCTTTTTTCTTCTGGGTTTTGGTAAGGTCCTTTATATGCCATAAGGAGAAATTTAGATGCTGTGAATTTTTGTGCTCTGTGTTCCTGGGTTTTCATTTGTCTTTATGTGGATTCTGTTTCTTTGTAAGAATGAGTTTGATTTTATTTCCAATACTTTTTAAAAAATTACAATATGTCATAAGAACAGGTATTTATATATTGATACCTATGTCACAATCTCTCTGTATTCGAGAACAACCCAACGATGTCAAGAAAATTAGGAATGGTTTCCTTGAAACAAAATCCGGAGCCATCTAAACATTCAGTAAACAATTGAGAAATCATTTTAAAAGGTATCCTCTAAATTAACACTTACCTACACTCCATTTTAAAATTAACATTTTCTTTCAATCTAATAACCATTTCAATTCATAATTAAAAAAAAATACTTTTTCAAGAGCTATAAAAAAGCCTTTCATTGTTTTCTTTTTCCACATGATAATATATGGGATCACATATCAATAGATCTGATAGTTAAAGAAAAAACTTGTTCATAGAAGCCAGAAAATCAGCTATGTATGTCAGTGTCAAGAAACGCATTGAGAGGAGAATAATTTCTTCTTTATTCTTCTGCTTTTTCTTTCTTTATTTTATTTATTATAGAGCTATTGAAAAGGTTTAATAATGATTGAATAAGTAATGCAGAGCACTGTGAATATACCAAATACCAAGGAATGTACACATTGGAAAAATGGATATTGGTTTAATATGTCTCAAACAGATTTGTTTTAAAAATCTTGGGGATCTCAGGAATTGTACATGCAAGTTGAGCAATGGATTATAATTATTAGTAGTGTTATAGACATACTTTGGTCAAATTGTTGAAAATGAATGAAAATTCAAGTTTCTGCTGGAGATGGGACCATTGTAATGTGTTATGCCTCTTTATTTTCTAAGGTTATGATTTCTGCTCTAGACTTGAAGTTTATGTATATGCATGTATGATTGATATGCACCACTAAAAATATATATTTATTGAAAGAGTGTGATGAGAGACAATATGAAGCTTTGGAATTACCTATTTCTCTAAAGTGGACTTCCTTTTGTGTTTCTTTAATGTTGGATGATATAATCATGCATATAGAAAATGGAGGGTGGGACACTCTGCTTGATGGATTAGGTACTTGAATTTTATGAACGATTCATGTCCCTCATGACACCTAGTAAACATTTTTGAGTGACTCTTTATCACCTTGTGGACACTACATGTCCCTTTTTCCCTTCTGGGTGTTAGTAATGTCCTTTACAAGCCATAGAAAAAATTTGGAGGCTGGGATCTATTTGTACTCTGAGTTCCAGGGTTTTCATTTGTCTATATGTGGATTCTGATTCTTTGTAAGAATAAGTTTGATATTATTTCCTATACTACCTAAAAATTATAATACATCATAAGAGCAGTATTTATATATTGATACCTGCATCACAATCACTCTGAATTGAAGCACAGACCAATGATGTCCAGAAAATCAGAATGGTTTCCTTGAAACAAAATCTGGAGCCTTCTAAATATTCAGTAAAGAGTAGTGAAATCATGGGAAAAGATCTCATCTGAATTATCGTTTTACCTGCACTAATTTTTAAATTGACACTTTCTTTCAATCTAATATCCATTTCAGTTCATAATTTTAAAATAAAGTGTTGTAATTCAACGTGGAGGTAGACGGTGCTGGGAATGATTCAAAGAAAGATTGGGATCAGGGGACCTCACTCCATGTGGAATGCAGGCAAATTTATTTAGGCTGAAGCTGCTTTTATACTACAAAGCTGGTAACAAAAGTAGGACATCTTCTGTTAGTTCCTCTGCATGGCACGTAAGAGCACTGCCGGTTCCTGTATCTCTAGATTAGGGATTTATACAATAACTTCTTAGTGGTGGGTTCATTCCACTCTGCTTCCTCCCTTTGACGTCTGCAATGTGCAGAGTCCTTGGAGACATTTGTTAATGTTTCTTTTCTAGCAAGCATGCTTTTTAGATGCTTAACCCTTTATACTCTGACTCTCAGCATCTTCTCCAACAATTCCCCCTTTTTTGTTTTTTGTTCAGGGTGACTGTGCCTGTCTTAGGTTGCCCTCCTCTGAGGGTCTTACCCGTCACTGGCTACCAGCCAAGCTCCATGAACAGGGGTCTTGAGAGTTAAGGGTTTTAAGCAGAATCAAGTTATTGGCATGGCTAGCCTTTTCAGCCCTATTGATGCAGGATAGCAGGGCTTTGCGAATGCCTCCTAATACCATTAAGAGTAGCAGAGCACCAATGATCACCATACTGAAGTTAGCAAGTACAGAGGTTGATTTCCACCAATGTAAGGGGTTTATGTTATTTAATTGATTTGTTATTGATTGCCAAAATTCACTACCTGGAAGTGTAGAGAGTTGATTCTGAGACATGCTCAAAATCCTTTTTTGCAAATCTGTAATTTCTATAGATAAATTTGTGTGATGACCTAGTAAATGATTTTTAATTTTTTCCCATTCATAATGGGAGTCATTGTATGGGAGAGGAGTGATACAAAAAGCACTTTCATTCCAATCACACTTCAAACCTTGTTTTAAATTTAGATTATATATTTGATGTCCCATTTGAGTAACAGCCATCTCTAAATCATTAAGCCTATTATTAATTTGCTCATCTATATATGTTTGACTATGCCATAACTCACTAGCATTATGATGCCAATTTTTAACATATTGTTGTGTTTGAACATTTTCATGCAGAGCAGTTCCTGCTGTAGTGGCAGCTGTAATAATACCTATAAGCCCTAATACAGCAGCAATAATTAATCCAATCAAACGTTTGGTTCTTTTTAAATAATGATCTAGAAAGTGCCAAAGGATTTGGCTCTCAGGGGAAGACTGCCAGCAGCGATTCAGGTGAACCGGAAGCCATAGTCCACGACGCCGTCATCCTATTAGAACCACAGTAGAATTTTCCTGTAAAACAGACTTTGATATACAAGTGTAAAGGGAACAATTGTTGCAGAAAAACCATGTTTGATTAATATTCACTACTCCTACTACAAAGACAATTGGATCCCGTACACACACTTTATGATATGAGCTACCATTCCAATGTAGGGTAGTATTCACCGGTCCCTTTTTCCCAGTTAATGTATAAGTAGGGGCTAGTCCCAAAAATACTTTCCATAAATTTTTTTGTTTTTTTCTTGGAACTGTTATCCCAAGGGGAGGGAATCAATTGTCCTTGATTGATCCATCGAATTTGCCTATTGCTGGTTAAATTAGGTCCATTTCCTAGCCATGGATATGGGTGTGTTTCAGAGACAGATACAGTAGTTTTATTAATTCCAGTCCAAGTAACTCCAGTGTAATTGCCATTTTCCGGGACTGGCAACCCCACAGGGGTGCCTTCCCAAACTATTCCATAGGAATCATTAAAGACAATTAGTTCACTTTCCATTTGGCATTCATGCCAACCTTCCTCATCGGTTTGTTTGGAAAGAGAGCAAGTGGAATTTTGAGATTTGTAACTGGAAACACTATAAGAGGGGAATAAAATAATTTTAATTGAGGTTTCATTTGTTCGGCTCACAACCACAGTCCGATTTTTAATTGACATGCATGGTGATTGTGGCCCAATGCAGAGTGGCCGACCAAAGAAGGGCAGAGTTAGATTACTAATAGTTTTCCCTTCTTCATTACTTAGGAAAGGTAGTCTTTTATCAAAAGGCCCAGGAAATTCTGAACTGCCATTTAAAAAAACTGAAAATGATGGATCTCCCCATGTAAGTACTCTTATAAGTGGAGGATTAGGTATATATGCCCAGTATGTAAAATTATTAGCTCTTATCCCCAATACTTGCATAATCAATAGAACTGTCATCCAGAAGATCTTCATTATGGCTCTCACTTGAATCTGCTTCTCTCTGTTTCAGTCTATGGTTTGGCAGCCAAACGGAGACGTTGGAATCTGTAAGCACAAGAGCATACCCTCGTCCCCAAATTTTTACCCATCCTTTCTTCCACTGACCATCATTAACATCTTTCCAATATATAGGTTGATGGAGAGTTGATGCATTCTTTTTTCTAGGTTGCCAATGCACTTCTGCAGGGGTGCAATTTTTTTAACAGTTGATAAACATTTAGAAAATTCAAAGTATATAAGGCTTTATTTAATTGATCACGAGGGTTTATCATACCATCACCATTTCCCCCTTTTTGTTTTTGAAGCATGTATTTTAAAGTTTGATTAGCACGTTCTACAATAGCTTGCCCAGTAGGGTTATATGGGATACCAGTGACATGAGTAATATGCCAAGTAGCACAAAAACATGAGAATGAATGACATATATAGGAGGGACCATTGTCTGTTTTAATTTGTAAAGGAATACCCATTATAGGAAAACATTGCCAAAGATGAGATTGTACAGCGGCAAACTTTTCACTAGTATGAGCTGATGCCCAGAGAAAATGAGAATAAGTATCAATAGTAACATGCACATATTTAAAACGGCCAAAAGAGGGAACATGGGTAACATCCATTTGCCAAAGTGCATTAGGATGTTCACCTCGTGGATTTACACCAAAGGATAATGAAGAATTATGAATTGGGCCACATGTGGGACAAGAACAAATAATATGTCTAGCTTGTTCTATAGTAAGATCAGGAAATTTGTGTTTCAAACCTTTGGCATTCACATGAGTGTTGTTATGAAAATCAACAGCAGTTTGTATTGGAGCAACTAATTTATCTACTATATCATTAGCAGTTGCCAAAGGACCAGGCAAATGAGAATGGGATTGAATATGAGTAATATACAGAGGAGAAACACGGCTTTGGACAAGTTGCTGTAAATTAAAAAACATTAGTGAAAGTTCATCATGAGGTACAATATGTGCAGTTTCTATGTGAGATAAAACCTGGCAAACATAAGCAGAATCAGAGACAATATTGAGAGGATCTGAGACCGTTTGTAACAATTTTATTACAGCATCAAGTTCTGTTTCTTGGACTGATGTGTAAGGGGTTTGCCAGACCTGTTGATGATTTGGTCCAGTAAAACCGGCCCGTCCATTACTGCTTCCGTCAGTAAAATATGTGGCAGCATGTGGAAGAGGGTTGGTTTTAGTAATGGAAGGCAAGATCCATGAAGTACGTTTCAAAAACTGTAACAATTTAGAAGAAGGAAAATGGTTATCAATAATACCAATGAAGTCACATAGAGCAATTTGCCAAGAAGAGCTCACTGTGAATAAATGAGTAATTTCTTCTTTAGACATAGAACATAGAATACAGTCCGGATCTCTGCCTATAAGATGACACAAACGAGCTCTGCCTTTTCTGATCAAATGGGAAATCTTATCAACATAGGAATTTAAAGTTTTTAGGGATTTGTTAGGCAAAAAAAGCCATTCTAATATCCCATCTTGCCAAAAAAGTCCTGTAGGAGAATGTAAGGTAGGAAAAATAATTAATTGAATAGGTTTGGTAAGATTCACCCGTGTTAATTGGCCTTCTTGTATTCTTTGTTCCACCAATTGTAACTCAGCTTCGGCTTCAGGAGTAAGAGTTCTAGGACTCGAAAGGTTTGAATCTCCATTTAAAGTGTTAAAAAGATGTGAAAGGGCATAAGTAGGAATTCCTAATACGGGACGAATCCAATTAATATCCCCCAATAATTTTTGGAAGTCATTAAGAGTTAGCAGCTTATCTCGATGAATTTGTACTTTTTGAGGAGCCACTGTATTAGAAGTCACTCGGAAACCCAAATAAGTAAAAGGCGTTTCTCTTTGAATTTTTTCTTCAGCTACTTGTAACCCATAATGTGAAAAAATTTGTAAGCTAGACTGAAACAGGTCTTGTAATACATCTATATTGGGGTGAGCAAATAAAATATCATCCATATAGTGGATTATTAAGGCAGTTGGATATTGTTCACGAATTTTTTGCAAAGGTTGATTTACAAATAATTGACATAAAGTTGGGCTATTCAACATACCTTGTGGCAACACACACCATTGAAATCTTTGTCTAGGACTTTGATTATTAAGAGCAGGGACTGAAAAAGCAAATTTTCCCCTATCTTTAGGATGTAAAGGAATAGTAAAGAAACAATCTTTTAAATCGATAATAATCAAAAA
>JAKSZT010000438.1:939668-1122309 GCA_026826555.1 Tolypeutes matacus
GTGGTCCTGAAACAGAGAGCATTTTGCACTGTTTCTGAAAATGTCCTGTCTTTCCACATCTATAACACACTCCCTTGTTTCCTCGACCCTTGCCCAGGTATGCTTGAGCCATAGCAGTAGCCATAGCGGCCATCTGATGAGTAGAAGACCCAATATCCTGACAAGCTTTAACATAATCAGGTATTGATCCACCAGCTGCTTTTATAGGTCTTATAGCTTTTTTGCATTCACTATTGGCATTATCAAAAGCAAGAGTCAAAAGAATAAAATCTCGAGCTTCAGGAATTTGCACAGTTTTCAAAACAACATCAGAGAGCCTAGCAATAAATTCTACATACAGCTCATTAACCCCTTGAATTATCTTGGAAAATGACTGTGCAGCTTGGCCAGGAGGCGCAATTTTCATCCATGCAGCTAAACAAGCCATCCTAACCTGAACAATAGCTACATCATTATATTGCAACTGCCGAGGAATACCCATCCAATCACCAGTACCCAAAAGCTGATCAAGAGTTATTGGAACAGGAGGGTTTTGAGTTGCATTACGCCTGGCCGTTTGAGTAGCTTCATCCGTCCACCATGTTTTAAATTGTAAAAATTCAGCAGAATTTAAAACTGTACGAGCTAGCATTTCCCAGTCCCATGGGATTAATCTATCTGTTTGAGCCAGCCCTTTGAGAAGACCAAGAGTATAAGGGGAGTTAACCCCATATTGAGCACAGGTTTGTTTTAATTCCTTCAGTAGTTTAAAAGGAAGCGGTTCATGATGGCATTCCAAAACTCCCTGAGGATTAGCTTGATCAGGGGGTAGTTGAGTTATAGTTACAGGAAACTGTGCCACCATCTGAAGGGCTTCGGGATCACCAATACTTCTGCCCTGTGCAATACATCTCATGAGAGGCGATGAAGCCTGAGTGTTAGGAACCTTTACACGATTGGTACACGGATTAACATCAAAACCATCAGGAAATATAGTAAAAGGGTTAGTAGGTGGAGGAGCAGGGTTCCAGGAATCTTTAGTAGAAGTTTTCTTAAATATACCTAGGTCTCCGGGATTAGTTCCCTGTTCCTTTTGCTCCTTAGGTAAGGTAGGATACAAAGGCTGAGCAGAAAAAGCAGCTGGCTGATTCAACAAACTAGTGCTAGTTCCCTTAGTACGGCAGAAAACAGTATCCTCCTGATCAGAAGTGCAACCCTCAGGAACTTCAAAACTTCCCTCCTTTAAAACAGGCTGTTGAGTACTATCATCAACACCTTTTGCATAAACAGCATTTTCATCATCCTCTTCTTCAGATTGAAGAGGATCTAAGGCAGTGGCTATTTGATGACAGAGAGTCCACACTTGAAGAGGAACTGTTTCCCCTTTTTGATAAGCTCTTCGCAATGATTTCATTACTAACCTCCATTGCTTAAAATTTAACACATGCCGTCCTTGCGGCTGAAACCAGTTACAATGTTTCTGTACAAGAGAAAAGAGTTCTAGTAACTCGTGGGTCATCACAGATACCCCTGTATTCTTTAACAGGGTCTTCAAAACTTGGGAATATTCCTCTAACCGAGTCGACTGATTACCCATTACCCTGATGATCAAGATTATTTGACTCACCTTATAAGATTCAAGGACTGTCCGACCCAGCAACAACAGTCCTTAGTTCCACGGCACTGATCCAGAGAAGAAGACGATGAGAGAAGACTAGTCAAGCCCCACGTTGGGCGCCATCTGTTGTAATTCAACGTGGAGGTAGACGGTGCCGGGAACGATCCAAAGAAAGATTGGGATCAGGGGACCTCACTCCATGTGGAATGCAGGCAAATTTATTTAGGCTGAAGCTGCTTTTATACTACAAAGCTGATAACAAAAGTAGGACATCTTCTGTTAGTTCCTCTGCATGGCACGTAAGAGCACTGCTGGTTCCTGTATCTCTAGATTAGGGATTTATACAATAACTTCTTAGTGGTGGGTTCATTCCGCTCTGCTTCCTTCCTTTGACGACTGCAATGTGCAGAGTCCTTGGAGACATTTGCTAATGTTTCTTTTCTAGCAAGCATGCTTTTTAGATGCTTAACCCTTTATACTCTGACTCTCAGCATCTTCTCCAACAATAAAGACCTTTTCAACAGGTTTATAAAAGTCATTCATTGTTCACTTTTTCCACATGATTTAGTATGGGATCATATATCAACACATCTGATAGATAAACAAAAAAATTTGTTCAAGGACAGCCAGAAAAACACTTATGTATGTCAGTGTCAAAAATGGATTGAGGGGTGAATAATTTCTTCATTATTCTTCAGGTTTTTCTTTATTTATTATAATTATTATAGAGCTTTGAAAAGGTTTAATAATTATTGAAGAGATGAATGCACACCACTGTGAATATACCAAGGACCAAGTAATGTACACATTGGATAAAAAAGATATTGGTTTAATATATCTCAATAAAACAGACTTTTTAAAAAAAATGTTGGGATGTCAGGAATTGTACTCCCAAGTTGAACCATGGATCTTAGTTATTAGTCGTGTTTCTGAAATGCTCTGGCAATTTTAAAAAATGAATCACAATTCAAGTTTCTTCTGGAGATAGGAACACTGTAAGGTGATATGCCTGTTTATTTTCTGAGGTTGTGGTTTCTGCCCTAGACTTCAAATTTCTGTATGTTCATGTATGAATGACATGCATCACTAAAAATATATACTAAGAGAACATGGGTGGTGAGAGACAAATATGAAGCTCTGGAATTACCTTTTTCTCTAAAGAGGTGTTTCTTTGGTGTTTCTTCATTTTTGGAGGCTAAAATCATGCCTGCATAGAATTTAAGGTGGTACACTCTGCTTGATGGGTTAATTCCTTGAAATTATGAACAATTCCTCTCCCCCATGTTAACTTCTAAACATTTGAGTCACTCTTTGTCATGTTGTGGGCCTTAAAATCCCTTTTTATCTTCTGGGTGTTGGCTAGTCCCTTCATAAGACAAAGGAGAAATTTGGAGGCTGGAAGGTATTTTTATTCTAAGTTCCTGGGTTTTCTTTTGTGTATAGGTGGATTCTTTTTGTTTATATTAATGAGTTTGATTTTATTTCCAATACTTTCTTAAAAATTACAATAGGTTTTAAGAGCAGGTATTTATATATGGATATATACATCACAATCTCTTGCACTCGAGAAGAGCCCTATGTTGTCCAGAAAATCAGGAATGGTTTCCTTGAAACAAAATCCAGAGCCTTCTAAACATTCAGTAAACAATTGTGAAATCATTGAAAAAAATCTCCCCAGAATTATTGATTTACCTATACTCTCTTTTAAAATTAAGTTTTTCTTTAAATCTAATATCCATTTCAGTTCATAATTTCAAAATGAAGACCTTTTCAGCAGCGTTAAAAAAGGCATTCATTGTTTACATTTTCCACACGATGTAATATGGGATCACATATCAATTAAACTGATAGATAAACAAAAAATATTTTTCAAGGACAGCCAGAAAAACCCCTATGTATGTAGTGTCAACAAAAAGAATGAGAAGTATATAATTTCTTCTTTATTCTTCTGGTGTATCTTTATTTTTTATAATTATTTTAGAGCTATTGAAAATGTTTAATAATGATTGAGAGATGAATGCACACCACTGTGAATACACCAAGGACCAGGGAATGTATACATTGGATAAAAAAGATACTGGCTTAATATATCTCAATAAAACAGATTTGTTTTAAGATTATGGAGATATCAGGAATTGTACACAAAGGTTGAGCCATGGATAATAGTTATTAATTATTTTTCACAAATATTCTGGCCAACTTTTCAAAATCAATCACAATTCAAGTTTCTGCTGCAACTGGGACCACAGTAAGGTGTTATGCTTCTTTATTTTCTAAGGTTGTGATTTCTGCTCTAGGCTTCAAGTTTATGTATGGTCATGTATGAGAGATATGCATCACTAAAAATATATATTAAGAGAAAGAGGGTGGTGAGAGAAAAATATGAACCTTTTGAATTAACTATTTCTCTAAATTGGTCTTCCTTTTGTGTTTCTTCATTGTTGGAGTCTATAATCAGGCGTGCATAGAATGGAAGATGGTACAATCTGCTTGTTGGATTATGTCCTTGACTTTTATCAATGATTCCTGTCTCCCATGATATCTTGTAAACATTTCAGTCACTCTTTGTCATCTTGTGGACACTACAAGTCCCTTTTTATCTTCTGGGTGTTGGGAAGTTCCTTCAAAGCCATAGGAGATATTTGGACACTGGGAGCACTTTATACCCTGATTTCCTTGTTTTTCATTTGTGTATATGTGGATTCTGTTTCTCTGTAATAATGGGTTTTATTTTATTTCCAATACTCTCTAAAAAATTAAAATAAGTCATAAGAGCAGGTATTTATATGTGGATACCTGCATCACAATCTATCTGCACTCGAGAATAGCCCAATTATGTCCAGAAAATCAGGAATGGTTTGCTTGAAACTAAATCCAGACCCCTCTAAACATTCAGTAAACAATCATGAAATCATGGAAAAGGATCACAAAATTATCGATTTACCTACACTCCCTATTAAATTTAATATTCTCTTTCATTCTAATAAAGGTTCCAGTTCATAATTTTAAAGTAAAGACCTTTTCACCAGCTTAAAAAAAAACATTCAAAGTTCATTTTCACCACGTGATGTAGTATGAGATCACATAAGAATACAACTGAAAAAGAAGCAAGAAAATTTGTACTAGGACAGCCAGAAAAAGACCTATTCATGTCAGTGTCAACAAATGGATAGAGAGGTGAATAATTTCTTCTTTATTCTTCTGGTTTTTCTTTATTTAGTATAATTATTATAGAGCTATTGAAAATGTATAATAATGATTGAAGAGATGAATGCACACCACTCTGAATATACCAAGGACCAGGTAATGTACAGATTGGATAAAAAAGATATTGGTTTAATATGTCTCATTAAAACAGATTTATTTTAAAAATTGTGGAGTTATCAGAAATTGTAAAACTATGTTGAGTCATGGATAACAGGTATAGGTCGTGATTCAGGAATGCTCTGGCCAGTTTTTTAAAATAATCACAATTAAAAAGATTGTGCCTGAGATGGGAACAGTGTGAGGTGTTATGCACCTTTATTTTTTAGATTGTGATTTCTGCTCTAGACTTGAAGTTTAGGTATATTCATGTAAGACTGATGCATCACTAAAAATATATATTAAGAGAAAGAAGGTGGTGAGAGAAAAATATGAAGCTTTGAAATTACTTATTCCTCTAAAGTGTTCTTCCTTTTGTGTTTCTTCATTGTTGGAGCCTATAACCACACTCGGATAGATGGGAGGGTGGTACACTCTGCTTGTTGAATTAGATCCTTGACTTTTATGAACCATTCCTTTCCCCCATGATATCCTGTAAATATTTGAGTCGTGCCTTGTCACTTTGTGGACTTTAAACTCTCTTTTTCTCTTCTGGGTTTTGGAAAGATCCTTCATAAGACTTAGGAGGAATTTGGAGGATGGTAGTTCATTGTACTCTGAGTTCTTTGGTTTTCATTTGTGTATATGTGGATTCTACTTCTTTGTAATAACGAGTTTCATTTTATTTCCAATAATTCTAAAAAATTACAATATATCATAAGATCAGTTAATAATATATTGATCCTTACATCACAAGCTCCCTGCAATTGAGAACAGCCCAATGATGTCAAGAAAATCAGGAATGGTTTCCTTGAAACAAAATCCATAGCCTTCTAAACTTTCAGTAAACAATTGTGAAATCATGGGAAAAGATGTCCTCAGAATTATCGACTTACTTATACTCGATTTTAAAATTAGCATTTTCTTTTTATCTAATATCCATTTCAGTTCATAATTTTAAAATAAAGACCTTTTCAACAGCTTTAAAAACCAATTCATTGTTCACTTTGTCCATATGATGTAGTATGGGATCAGATATCAATAAAACTGATAGATAAGCAAAAAAAGTTGTTCAAGGACAGCTAGAAAAACACCTATGAATATCATAGTCATCAAATGGATTGAGAGATCAATAATTTATTCTTTATTCTTCTGGTTTTTCTTCATTTATTATACTAATTAGAGAGCTATTTAAATGGTTCAATAATGATTGAAGAGATAAATGCACACATCTGTGAATATACGAAGTCCAGGGAATGTGCACATTGCATAAAAAAGATATTGGATTTATATATCTCAGTAAAACAATTTTGTTTTAAAATCATGGGGATTTCAAGAATTGTACACCCAAGTGGAGCCAAGGATCAGAGTTATTAGTCATGTTTCAGAAATGCTTGGCCAAATTTTAAAAATTAATCACAATTCAAGCTTCTGCTGATGATGGAACCACTGTAAGCTGTTAGGCGCCTTTATTTTCTAAGTTTGTGATTTCTGCTCTAAACTTAAACTTTATGTATGTTCATGAATGATTGATATGCATCACTAAAAATATATAGTAAAGAAAGAGGGTGGTGACAGACAAATATGAAACTTTGGAATTACCTATATCTCTAAATTGGTCTTCCTTTTTTGTTTCTTCATTGTTGGAGACTATAATCAATCTTGCATAGGATGGTGGGGCTTACACTCTGCTTGATGGATTAGGCCCCTGACTTTTATGAACCATTCCTAACCCAATGATACCTTGTAAACATTTGCATCACTCTTTGTCACTTTATGGACCCTACAAGTCCCTTTTTCTCTTCTGGGTGTTGGCAAGTTCCTTCATAAGCCATAGAACAAATTTGGAGGCTGAAAGCTATTTGTACTGAGTTCCTGGGATTTATTATGTATATATGTGGATTAGGTTTCTTTGTAAGAATTTGTTTAATTTTATTTCCAATACTTTCTAAAAATTAAAATATGTCATAAGAGCAGGTATTTATATATGGATACCTGAATCTCAATCTCTTTTCACTCCAGAATAGCCCAATGATGTCCATCAAATCATGAATGTTTTCCTTGACACAAAATCTGGAGCCTTCTAAACTTTCAGTAAACAATCATGAAATCATGGAAAAAGACCCCCTCAGAGTTCCCTATTAACCAATACTCCATTTTAAAATTAATATATTCTTTCAATCTAATATCCGTTTCAGTTCATAATTTAAAATAAACACATTTTCAACAGCTTTAATAATGCCATTCATTGTTCACTTTGTCCACATGATGTTGTATGGGATCACATATCAAAAAAGTGATATATAAACAAAAATTAGTTAATGGCCACCAGAAAAACACCTATGTATGTCAGTTTCAAAAATGGATTGAGAGGTGAATAATTTCTTCTTTATTCTTCTGGTTATTCTTTATTTATTATAATTATTATATAACTATTGGAAAGGTTTAATAATGATTCAAACTATAAATGCACACCACTGTAAATAACCCAAGGACCAGAGAATGTATACATTGGATAAAAAGATATTGGTTTAATATGTCTCAATGAAACAGTTTTGTTTTAAAAATATGTGGGATGCCAGGAATTGTACACCCAAGTTAAGCCATGGATAATAGTTATTAGTCATTTTTCAGAAATGCTCTGACCAATTTTTAAAAATGAATCACAATTGAAATTTCTGCTTGAGGTGTCTATATGGCACCACTGTAAGGGGTTTATGTCCTTTATTTTTTAATGTCATGATTTCTGCTCTAGACTTCAAGTTTATATATGTTCATGAATCATTGATGTGCTTCACTAAAAATATATATAAAGAGACAGAGGGTAGTGAGAGACAAATATGAAACTTTTTAATTACCAGTTTCTTTAAAGTGGTCTTCCTTTTGAGTTTCTTAATTGTTGGAGACTATAGTCTCATGTGAATAGAATGGTGGGCGGTACACTCTGCTTGATGAATTAGGTCCTTGACTTTTATGAACCATTCCTTTTCCCCATGGTATCTTGAAAACTTTTGAGCCACTCTTTGTCAACTTATGGACCCTACCATTCCCCTTTTCCCTTCTGGGTGTTGGCAAAGCACTTCATAAGTCATAGGAGAAATTTGGAGTCTGGGAGCTTTTTGTACTCTGAGTTCCTGGGTTTTCATTTGTGTATATGTGGATTCTGTTTCCTTGTAAGAATGAGTTTAATTTTATTTCCAATACTTTCTAAAATATTAAAATATGTCAAAAGGGCAGGTATTTATATACACATACCTGCATCACAATCTCACTCCCCTTGAGAACAGCCCAATGATATCCAGAAAATCAAGAATGGTTTCCTTGAAACAAAATCAGGAGCCTTCTAAACATTCAGGAAAAATTGTGAAACCATGGAAAAAGATGGCTTCAGAATCATCAATTTACCTACACACCCTTTTAAAATTAACATTTTCTTTCAATGTAATATCTATTACATTTCTTAATTTTAAAATAAAGAACTTTTCAACAGCTTAAAAAGCCATTCATTGTTCACTTTGTCCACATGATGTTGTATAGAATCACATATCAATAAAACTGATAGATAATCAAATAAATTTGTTCAAGGACAGCCAAAAAAAGCACCTATGTAGGTAAGTGTCAACAAATGGATTGGGAGGTGAATAAGTTCTTCATTATTCTTCTGGATTTCTTCATTTTTAATAATTATTGTAGAGCTATTGAAAAGGTTTAATAATGGTTGAAGAGATGAATGCACATCACTGTGAATATACCTAAGATCAGGAAATGAACACACTGGATAAAAAAGATGTTGGTTTAGTAGGTCTCAGTAAAAGTGATTTGTTTTAAAAATCATGGGGATATCAGGAATTATACACCCAAGTTGAGCCATGGACAATAATTATTAGTAATGTTTCAGAAAACATATGCACAATTTTAAAAAATGAATCACAATTCAAATTTCTGATGGAGATGGGAACAATGTAAGGTGTTTGGCCCCATTATTTTCTAAGATTGTGATTTCTGCTGCAGAACTCAATTTTATGTATGTTCATGTATGACTGTTATACATCATTAAATATATATATTAAGAGAAAGAGTGTGGTGAGAGGCAAATATGAAGCTTTGGAATTACTTTTTCCTCTAAAGTCATCTTCCATTTGTGTTTCTTCATTTTTGGAGGCTAAAATCATGCGTGCATAGAATGGAGGGTGGTACACTTTGCTTGATAAACTAGGTCCTTGACATTTATCAACCATTTCTTTACCCCATGATATTTTGTAAACATTTGAGTCACTCTTTCTCACCTTGTGGACAGTACAAATCCTCTTTTCTCTTCTGTATTGGCTACATCCTTCATAAGCCATAGGAGCAATTTGGAGGCTGGGAGATATTTATAAACTGATTTCCTGGGTTTTCATTTGTCTATATGTAGATTCCCTTTCAGTGTAGGAATGAAGTTGACTTTATTTCCAATACTTTCTAAAAAATTACAATATGTCTTAAGAGCAGGTATTTATATATGGATTCCTGCATCACGGTCTCTCTGCACTGAGAACTGCTGAATGATGTCCAGAAAATAAGAAATGGTTTCCTTGAAACAAAATCTGGAATCTTCTTAACATTCAGCAAACAATCAAGAAATCATTGAAAAATAATCATCAGAATTATCAATTTACCAACACTTCCTTTTGAAATTAACATTATCTTTCAGTCTAATATATGTTTCAGTTCAAAATTTAAAATAAAGAGCTTTTCAACAGCTATAAATAAGTCATTCATTGTTCACTTTTTCCACATGATGTAGTATGGGGTCACATATCAATAAAACTGATAGATACCCAAAAATGTTGTTAAAGTACAGACAGAAAAACACCTATATATGTCAGTGTCAACAATTGGGTTGTGAGATGAATAATTTCTTCTTTTTTCTTCTGGCTTTTTAAATTTATTATAATTATTGTAGAGCTATTGAAAAGGATTAGTAATTATTGAAGAGATGAACACACACCACTGTGAATACACCAAAGACCAGGCAATGTTTACATTGGATAAAAAAGTTATGTGTTTAATATATCTCAATAAAACAGATTTGTTTTAATAATCATGGGGATGTCAGGAATTGTACACCAAGTTGAGCCATGGATAATAGTTATTAGTCATGTTTCAGAAATGCTATGGCCAATTTTAAAAAATGAATTACAGTTCAAGTTTCTGCTGAAGATGTGAGCACTGTAAGTTGTTATGCCCTTTATTTTATATGGTTGTGATATCTGCTGTCCACTTCAAGTTTATGTATGTTCATGTATGACTGATATGCATCAGAAAAATATATATTAAGAGAAAGAGGATTGTGAGAGATAAATATGAAGCTTTGGAATTACCTATTTCTCTAAAGTGATCTTCCTTTTGTGTTTCATCATTGTTGGAATTTATATTCATGCGTGTATAGAATGGAAGGCAGTACACTGTGCTTGATGGATTTGATCCTTGAATTTTATGCACCATTCCTCTTCCCCATGTTATCCTGTAAACATTTGAAGCACTCTTTGTCACCTTGTGGATGCCAAAATTCCTTTTTTCTCCTCTGGGTGTTGGCAAGGTCTACCATAAACAATAGGAGCAATTTTGACGATGGGAGCTATTTGTCTTCTGAGTTTTTGGGTTTTCATTTGGTTATATGTGGATTTTGATTCTTTGTAAAAATTAGTTTCATTTTTTTTCTAATACTTTCAAAAAATTACAATAATTCATAAGAGCAGGTATTTATATATGGATTCCTGCATCACAATCTCTCTGCACTCAAGAACAGCCCAATGATGTTCAGAAAATCATTAGTGTTTTCATTGAAACAAAAACTGGAGCTTTCTATACATTCAGAAAACAGTCGTGAAGTCATGGAAAAAGATCTCATTTGAATTACCCATTTAAGTAAACTCTTTTTTAAAAGTAACATTTTCTTTCAATCTAATATCTGTTGTGGCTCCTAATTTTAAAATAAAGACATTTTCAACAGCCTTAAAAAAGCCATTCATTGTTCACTTTTTCCACATGATGTGCTATGATATCACATATCAATAAAATTGATAGATAAAAGAAGCTGTTCAAGGAGAGCCAGAAATCACCTATGTATGTCAGTGTCAACAAATGGATTAAGAGGTGTAAAATTTCTTCTTTATTCTTTTGGATCTTCTTTATTTATTATAATTATTATAGAGATATTGAAAATGTTTCATAATAATTGAAGAGATGAATGCACACCACTGTGAATATACAAAGACCAGTAATGTACACATTGTATAAAAAAGATATCAGTTTAATATGTCTCAATAAAACAGATATTTTTTTAAATGATAGGGATGTCACAAATTGTACACACAAATTGAGCCCTGGATAATTGTTCTTAGTCATGATTCAGAAATATTTTTGCCAATTTTTAAAAAATGAATCTTAATTCAAATTTCTGCAGTAGATGAGACCACTGTAAGGTGTTATGCCCCTTTATTTTCTAAGGTTGTGATTTCTGCTCTAGGCTTCAAATATTTGTATGTTCATGTATGATTAATATGCATCACTAAAAATATATATTAAGAGAAACAGGGTAGTGAGAGACAAATATGAATCTTTGGAATTACCTAATTTTCTAAAGTGGTCTTCCTTCTGTGTTTCTTCTTTGTTGGAGTCTTTAATCATGCATTCATAGAATGAAGGGTGGTATAAACTGCTTGATGGAATAGATCTTTGACTTTTTGAACCATTCATCTTCCCCATGTCATCTTGTAAACATATGGTCACTCTTTGTCACCTTGTGGGCACTACAAGTCCCTTTTTCTTTTCAGGTGTTTGCAAGGTACTTCATAAGTCATAATAGATATTTGGAGGCTGGGAAATATTTGTCTTCTGAGTTCCTGGGTTTTCATTCATGTATGTGTAGATTTTGTTTCTTTGTAAGAATGAGTTTGATTTTATTTCTGATACATTCTAAAAAATTACAATATGTCATAAGAGCTTTTTTTTAAAAAGCCATTCATTGTTCACTTTGTCCATATAATGTAGTATGAGATCACATATCAATAAGATTGATAGATAAACAAAAAAAGTTGTTCCAGGACAGCCAGACAAACACCTTTATAAGTCAGTGTCACAAGTGGATTGATAGGGGAATAATTTCTTCTGTATTCTACAGTTTTTCTTTATTTATTATAATTATTACTGAACTGTAGAAAATGTTTAATAATTATTGAAGAAATGAATGCTCAGCACTGTATATATACAAAGGACTAGGATAAGTACACATTGGATAGAAAAGATATTGTTTTAATATACCTCAATAAAACATATTTATTTTAAATATCACGGGTATATCGGTAATTGTACACACAAGTAGAGCCATGGATAAGAGCAGTCTTGTTTCAAAGATGCTCTTGACAAATTTTCCATTAGTCTTGTTTCAAAGATGCTCTTGACAATTTTTAAAAATGAATTGTAATTCTAGTTTCTCCTGGACATGGAAACACTGGAAAGAGTTATGCCCCTTTATTTTCTAAGGTCAAAATTTATGCTCTAGACTTCAAGGCTCTGTATGTTCATGCATGATTGATATTCATCATAAAAATATATATTTAGAGAAAGAGGGTGGTGAGAGACAAATATGAAGGTTTGTAATTACCCTTTTCTCTAAAGAGGTCTTTTTTGTGTGTTTCTTCATTGTTGGAGGCTATAATCACATGTGCATAGAATGGACGTTGGTACACTCTGTTTAATGGATTAGGTCCTTGACTTTTATGAACCATTCCTCTGCCCCATGATATCTGGTAAACATTAGAGTCACACTTTGTCACCTTGTGGACCCTAAAAGTCCCATTTTCTCTTCAGGGTGATGGCAAGTTACTTCATAATCCATAGGATGATTTGGAGGCTGGGAGCTATTTGTAGTCAGAGTACCTCAGTTTTCATTTGTGTATACTTGGGTTTTGTTTCTTTGTAAGAATGAGTTTGATTTTATTTCTAACACTTTCTTAAAAGTTAGAATATTTCTTAAGAACAGGTATTTATATATGGATCCCAGCATCATAATCTCTCTGCACTCGAGAACAGCCCAATCATGTATAGAAAATCAGGAATAGTTTCCTTGAAATGAAATCTGGAGCTTTCTAAAAATTCACCTAAACAATCGTGAAATCATGGGAAAAGATCTCCTCTGAATTATTGATTTACATACAGTCTCTTTTTAATTTGACATTTTCTTTCAGTCTAATATCCTTCTCAGTTCACAATTTTAAGTTAAAGACACTGTCAGCAGCTTCAAAAAAAGCCACTCATTGTTCTCTTTGTTCACATGATGTAGTATGGGATCACATATCAATAAAACAGATAGATAAAAAAAATTGTTCAAGGACAGCCAGAAAACACCTATGTATGTCAGTGTCAACAATTGGAATGTGAGGTGAATAATTTCTTTTTTATTCTTCTGGATTTTATTAATTTATTGTAATTATTACAGAGGTATTGAAATGGTTTAATACTGAGTGAAGTGATGAATGCACAACATTGTGAACATACCAAGGACCAGGGAATGTACACATTGGATAAAACAGTTATTGGTTTAATATGTCACAATAAAACAGATTTGTTTTAAAAATTGTCGGGACATCAGGAATTGCACACGCAAGTTGAGCCGTAGCTAATTGTTATTAGTCATTTTTCAGAAAGCACTGGGCAATTTTTAAAAATGAATCACAATAACAAGTTTTTGCTGGAGACTGAACCACTGTAAGGTGTTATGCCCCTTTATTTTCTAAGGTTGTGATTTCTGCTCGATACTTCAAGTTTATGTATGTTCATGTATGACTGATATGCATCATGAAAAATATATATAAAAGGAACGAGGGTCGTGAGAGATAAATATGAAGCTTTGGAATTACCTGTTTCTCTAAAGTGATCTTCCTTTATGTTTCTTCAATGTTTAAGGTTATATTCAAGTGTGCATAGAATGGAGGGCGGTACACTCTTCTTGATGGATTAGGTCCTTGTCTTTTATGAACCATTCTCCTCCCCATTGAGATCTTGTAAATGTTTTAGTCACTCTTTGTCAGCTTGTGGACCCTACAAGTCCCTTTTTTTCTTCTGGGTTTGGGCAAGATCCTTCATAAGCCATAGGAGAAATTTGGAGCCTGTGAGCTATTTGTATTAGGAGTTCCTGAGTTTCCATTTGTGTATATGGGGATTCAGTTTCTTTGTAAGAATGAGTTTGATTTTATTTCCAATACTTTCTAAAAAATTACAATATGTCATGAGAGCAATTATTTATATATGGACATCATCATCACAATCTTTCTGCACAAGAGAACGTCCCAATGATATCCAGAAAATGAGGAATGGTTTACTTGAAACAAAATCTGGAGGTTTCTGAACATTCAGTAAACAATCATGAAGTAATGGAAAATGATCTCTTCTGAATTACCGATTTAACTTCACTCCCTTTTAAAATTAATATTTTCTTTCAATCTAATATCTGTTTCAGTTCATAATTTTTTTTAAAAAAGACCTTTTAAAAGCTTTAAAAATGCCATTAATTGCTCGCTTTGTTCTCCTGATGTAGTATAGGATCACATATCAATAAAACTGATAGATTAAAAAAAAGTTGTTCAAGGCCATCCAGAAAAAAACCTGTGTATGTCAGTGTCAACAAATGGATGGAAAGGTGAATAATTTCTTCTTTAACCTTCTGGTTTTTCTTTATTTATTATAATAGTTATAGAGCTCCTGAAATGGTTTAATCATTATTTAAGTGATGAATGCACACCACTGTAAATATGCCAAAGACCAGGGAACGTACTCATTGTATAAAAAATATACGGGTTTAATATGTCTCAATAAAATAGATTTGTTTTAAAAATTGTGGGGTCATCATGAATTGTACACCGAAGTTGAGTAATGGATAATAATTATTGGTGGTGTTTCAGAATTGCTCTGACCAATGTTTAAAAATGAATGAAATTTCAGGTTTTTGCTGGATATATGTATATGGGACCACTGAAAGGTGTTTATGCCCCTTTATTTTCTAAGGTCATGATTTCTGCACTAGACTTTAAATTTATATATGTTCATGTATGATTGATACGCATCACTAAAAATATATATTAAGAGAAAGTGGGTGGTGAGAGAAAATTTTTAAGCTTTGGAGTTACCTATTTCTCTTAAGTGGTATGCCATTTTGTTTTTCTTAATTGTTGGAGACAATAATCATGTATGAATAGATTCAACTGGAGTACATTCTGCTTGATGGATTGGACCTTGACTTTTATAAACCATTCTTCACCCCCATGATATCTTGTAAACATTTCATTCACTCTTTATCACCATGTGGACCCTACAAGTCTCTTTTTCTCTTCTGGTTGTTGGCAAGTTCCTTCATAAGCTATAGGAGAACTTTGAAAGTTCAGAGCTATTTATATTCTGATTTCCTCAGCTTTCATTTTTTTATATCTGGATTCTGGTTCTTTATAAGAATTGAGTTTGATTTTATTTAAAATATTTTCTAAAATATTACAATATCTTATAAAAGCAGGTATTTATATATGGATATCTGCATCACAATCTCTCTGCACTAGAGAACAGCCCAATGATGTCCAGAAAATCAGGAATGGTTTCCTTGAAACAAAATCTGGAGGCTTCTAAGCAATCAGTAAACAATTGTGAAACCCTGGAAAAAAGATCTCCTCTAAATTATCAATTTACATGCACTCACTTTTAAAATTAACATTTTCTTTCAATCTAATGTCAATTTCAGCTCATAATTTTAAAATAAAGACCTTTTCAACAGCTTTAAAAGAGCATTCATTGTTCACTTTGCCCATATGATGTAGTATGGGATGACATCAATAAAACTGATTGATACTCAAAAAAATTTGTTCAAGGACAGCATGTAAAACACTGATGCATGTAATGTCAACAAATTGATTGAGGTGTGAAAAATTTATTTTGGTATTTCTTTATTTATTATAATTATTATAGAGTTTTTTTAAAGATTTAATAATGATTGAAGAGATGAATGCACCCCACTGTGAATATACCAAGGAACAGGTAGAGTACACATTGGATAAAAAAGATATGGGTTTAATATGTCTCAATAAAACAGATTTGATTTAGAATTCATGGGGATATCAGGAATTGTACACCCACTTTGAACCACAGATAATAGTTATTAGTCGTGTTTCAGAAATATTCTGGCCAATTTTTAAAAATGAATCACAATTCAAGTTTCTGCTGGGGATGGGACCAAAGTAAGTTGTTAAGGCCCTTTATTTTCTAAAATCATGATTTCTGCTCTATACTTCAATTTTATGTATGTTCATGTATTATTGACATGCATCACTAAAAATATATATTATGAGAAAAAGGGTGGTGAGGGACAAATATGAAGCTTTGGAATTACCTATATCTCTAACGTGGCCTTTTTTTTTTGTTTCATCATTGTTGGAGGATTTAATCATGCTTGCATAAAAGGGAGGGTTGTACACTCTGCTTGATGTGTTAGTTCTTTGACATTTATGAAGCTTTCCTCTCCCTCATGATTTCTTGTACCCATTTGACTCACTCTTTGTCACCTTGTGGACAAAGTCCCTTTTTCTCTTCTGGGTGTTGGAAAGTTCCTTCATAAACCATAGGAGAAAATTGGATCCTGGAGCCTATTTGTACTCTGAGTTCCTGAGTATTCACTTGTCTATATGTGGATTCTCTGTCTTTGTAAGAATGAGTTTGATTCTATTTCCAAAACATTCTATAAAATTACAATATGTCATAAGAGCAGGTATTAATATATGTATATCTGCATCCCAATCTCTGTGCACTCGAGAACAACCCAATGACGTCCAGAAAACCAGGAATGGTTTAAGTGAAACAAAATCTGGAGCCTTCTAAACATTCAGTAAACAATCAAGACATCATCAGAAAAGTTCTCCTCAGAATTATCGATTTACATAAACTCACTTTTAAAATTAACATTTTCTTTCAACCTAATATCCGTTTCAGTTTATAATTTTAAAATAAAGACTTTTTCAACAGCTTTAAAAAGGCCATTCATTGTTCACATTGTCCTTATGATGTAGTATGGGATCACATATCAATAAAATTGTAGATAAACCAAAAAAGTAGTTCAAGTCCAGCCAGAAAAAAAAGCCTATGTATGTCAGTGTGAACAAATGGGTTGAGATCTGAATAATTACTTCTTTATTCATGTGGTTTTTCTTTATTTATTACAATTATTACAGAGCTATTGAAATATTGAAATGGTTTAATAATGATTGAAGTGATGAATGCACACCACTGTGATTATACCAAGGACCAGGGAATGTACACATTGGATAAAAAACACTACTGGGTTTGTTGGTGCAGGGTTAACAGGTGGGTAGATTAGGAAGGTCAGTTTAGAAAACCCAGGGCTTATAACTGTGAATCTTGTCATCCCATGAGTCCAGACAGTGTAGTGTCATATGCTCCAGCGGGATGGGAAGGAACTAACAGAAAAGATCAAATGGGGGTTGTTAGTGGTCATGGGAACTGTTTTTCATTACCTTACAGTAATGGTCAAAGGACATGGTAAATATCAACAATTATTAAATTGTACCATATAAATTGTAAACTCTAATGTAAACCATTTATAATGTTTAGTAGCTAAGTCTCACTATCTGTATAACAGTTATAACAATGCTACCATCCACAAAACAAAAAAAGTTTTAATATTGAATGGGCAATGGGGAGGGAGGTTGGGTACATGGGGATTTCTACTATTCAGTGTGTTACTTTGCGGTTACCTACATCTTCTTTGAAAACTAAATGAAAATTTGGGTGACACTGGGGCATGACTGGGGAAAGGGGTCACGGTACATACTGGACATCCGACAATGCCGTGATAAAAGGAGAAAAAATGAAAATGAAAAACAATTTTTAAAAAATCTTTTTTTTTCCCATTTTCTTTTTTGAATATCCCAATCACTTAATAATATTTTATTTTTAGTTCTTTTCTTCTGAGTTTCCTTAAATTTTATCTCTTGCATTTAAGCTTATCATTATTATTTCATTTTCCTATTAATTGTATTTGGTTATAATTCAAGTTTCTGCTGAAGATGGGTCCACTCTAAGGTGTTATGCCCTTACATTTTCTAAGGTGATTTCTGCTCTAGACTTCATGGTTATGTATGTTCATGTATGACTGATATGTATCATGAAAAATATATATTAAGAGAAAGAAGGGGGTGATAGACAAATACGAAGTTTAGGAATTACCTATTTCTCTAAAGTGGTCTTTCTTTTCTGTTCCTTCATTGTTGGTGGCTCTAATCAGGTATGCAAAGAATGGAGGGTGGTACACTCTGCTTGATGATTAGTTCCTTGAATTTATGAACCATTCCTTTACCCCATGATATCTTTTAAACACATGAGTCATTCTTTGTCACTTTGTGGACTCTACAATTCCCCTTTCCTCTTTTGGGTGTTGGCTATGAACTTCATAAGTCATATGAGCAATTTGGACGCTGGGATCTATTTGTTTTCTAGGTTCCTGGGTTTTCATTTGTGCACATGTAGATTCTATTTCTTTGTAAGAATGAATTTGATTTTATTTTCAATACCTTCCAAAAATTCCAATGTGTTATAAGAGCAGGTATTTATATATGGATACCTTCATCACAATCTCTCTGCACTCGAGAACCACCCAATGATATCCAGAAAACCAGGAATGGTTTCCTTGAAAAAAATGTGGGGAATTCTAAACATTCATGAAACAATCATGAAATCATGGAAAAAGATGACCTCCGAATTATCCATTTACCTACACTCTCTTTTAAAATTAACGTTTCCTTTCAATCTAATATCCATTTCAGTTCATAATTTTTTTTAAAAGTCCATTTCAACAGCGTTAAAAGAGCCATTCATTGTTCACTTTATCTACACAATGTAATATGTGATCACATATAAAAAAAAAACTGATAGATAAACAAAGAAAGTTTCTCACGGAGATCCTGAAAAACACCCATGTATTTCAGTGTCAAGAAATGGATGGAGAGGTGAATAATTTCTTCTTTATTCTTCTGGTATATCTTTATTTATTATACTTATTATAGAGCTATTGAAAAGGTTTAATAATGGTTGAAGAGATGAATGCACACCACTGTGAATATAACAAGGACCAGGGATTGTATACACATTGGATAAAAAAGATATTGGTTAAATATGTCTCAATAAAACAGATTTGTTTTAAAAATCATGGGATGTCAGGAATTGTACACACAAGTTGAAAAATTGATAATAGTTATAAGCCAGGTTTCAGAAATGATCTGGCCAATTTTTTAAAGGAAATCACAATTCAAGTTTCTGCTTGAGACAGGACCACTGAAAGTGTTATTCCCCTTTATTTTCTAAGGATGATTTTTCTGCTCCTGACTTCAAATTTATGTAAATTCATGTATGATTGATATGCATCACTAAAAATATATACTAAGAGAAAGATGGTGGTTAAAGACAAATATGAAGCTTTGAAATTAACAATTGCTCTAAAGAGGCCTTCCTTTTGTGATTCTTCATTGTTGTAGGTGATTATAACTCATGCATAGAATGGAGGGCTGTACACTCTGCTTGATGGATTAGGTCCTCGATTCTATGATCCATTCCTCACTCCCATATCTTGTAAACACTTGAGTCATTATTTTTCACCTTGTGGACCCTACAAGTCCCTTTTTCTCTTCTGTGTGTTGACCAAGTCCTTCATAAGCAATAGGAGAAAATTGGAGTTTGGGAGCTACTTATACTCTGAATTCCTTGGTTTTCTTTTGTCTATATGTTGATTCTGTTTCTTTGTAAGAATTAGTTTGATTTTATTTCTAATACTTTCTAAAAAATTACTATATGTCATAAGAGCAGTTATTTATGTATGGATGCTTGCATCACAATCCCTCTGCAATGGAGAGCAGCCTAATTATATCCAGAAAATCATAAATGGATTCTTTGAAACAAAATCTGGAGCCTTCTAAACATTCAGTAACCAATCGTGAAATCATGGGAAAAGAGCTCAGAATTATCAATTTACATACACTCCCTTTTAAAATTAACCTTTTCTTTCAATCTAATATACTTTTTAGTTCATAATTTTAAAACAAAGAGCTTTCAACAGCTTTTAAAAAGCCACTCATTGTTCCTTTTTCCACATGATGTAGTATGGGATCACATATCAATTAAATTGCTGGATAAACAAATAAAGTTGTTCAAGGACCGCCAGAAAACCACCTATGTATGTCAGTGCCAATATGGTTTGAGACTTGAGTAATTTCTTCTTTATTCTTCTGGTTTTTATTTATTTATTATAATTATTATAGAGCTATTGAAAAGGTTTAATAATGATTGAACAGATGAATGCACACCACTGTGAATATACCAAGGACAAGGGAATAAACACATTGAATAAAAAAGATATTGGTTTAACATGTCTCAATAAAACAGATGTGTTTTAAAATTGTGGGTATGTCAGGATTTGTATATGCAAAATGAGCCAAGGATAATAGTTATTAGTCATGTTTCAAAGATGATTTAGCCAATTTTTAAAATGAATCACAATTCAAGTTTCTGCTGGAGATGGGAGCACTGTAAGGTGTTATGCCCCTTTATTTCCCTAGGACATGATTTCTGCTCTGGACTTCATGTTTATGTATGATTTATATGCATAACTAAAAATATATATTAAGAGAAAGAGGGTGGTGAGAGAAATATGAAGCTTGGGAATTACTTATTTCTCTAAAGTGGTCTCTTTTTGTGTTTCTTCATTGTTGGAAGGTATAATCACACATGCATATAATGGAGGGCAGTACATTCTGCTTGATGGTTTAGATCTTAGAATTGTATGAACCATTCTTCTCCTTGATGATACCTTCTAAACATTAGAGTCACAATTTCTCAACTTGTGGATCCTACACTTCCTTATTTCTCTTCTGGGTGTTGGAAAGATCCATCAAAAGACAGGAGAAATTTAGAGGCAGGGAGATATTTTACTCTGAGTTCCTGGATTTTCATTTGTTTATATGTGGATTCTGTTTCTTTGAAAGAATGAGTTTGATTTTATTAGCAATAATTTCTAAAACATTAAAATATGTCATAAGATCATGTATTTATATATTGATGCATGCATCAAAATCTCTCTGCACTCGTTAACAGCCCAATGATGTCCAGAAAATCAGGAATGGTTTCCTTGAAATAAAATCTGGAGCCTTCTAAACATTCAGTAAACAATCGTGAAATCATGGAAAGAGAGTTCCTCAAAATTATTGATTTACATGCACTCCCTTTTAAAATTAACCTTTTCTTTCAATGCAATATCCATTTCATTTAATAATTTTGAATTAAAGTCTTTTAAACAGCTATGAATTAGCCATTTGTTGTTCATTTTGTCCACATGATGTAGTATGGGGTCACATATCAAGAAAACTGATGGATAAACAGAAAAAGTTGTTCAAGGACAGCATGGAAAACACAGATGTAGATCAGTGTCAACAAATGGATTGAGAGGTGAATAATTTCTTCTTTATTATTCTTGTTTTTCTTTATTTAGAATAATTATTACAGATCTATTGAAAAGTTTTAATACTGCTTCATGTGTTGAATGCACACCACTGTGAATATACCAAGGATCAGGGAATGTACACCTTGTATAAAAAAGACATTGGCTTAATACATCTCAAAAAAAAAAACAGATTTGTTTTAAAAATCATGGGGATGTCAGAAATTGTACACCCAAGTTGAGCCATGGATAACAGTTATTAGTCGTGTTTCAAAGATAATCTGGCCAATTTTAAATAATGAATCACAATTCAAATTTCTGCTGGAGATAGGACCATTGTAAGGTGTTATCCCCCTTTATTTTCTCAGGTCCTGTTTTCTGATCAGGACTTCAAGTTTATGTATGTTCATGCATGACTGATATGCATTACTAAAATTATATATTAATGAAAGAGAGTGGTGCGAGACAAATACAAAGCTTTGTAATTATGTATGTCTCTCAAGTGGTCTTCCTTTTGTGTTTATTCATTGTTGGAGGGTATAATCACACGCGAATAGAATGGAGGGCTGTACACTCTGCTTGATGGAATAGGTCCTTGACTTTTATGAACCATTCCTCTCCTCCATGATATCTTATAATTATTTGAGTCACTCTTTGTCTCCTTGTGGACCCTACACGTCCTTTTTTCTCTTCTGGTTGTTGGCAAGGTTCTTCATAAACCACTGGAGGAATTTGGAATATGGGATCTATTTGTATTCTGAGTTCCTGGGTTTTCATTTGTCTATATGTGGATTCTGTTTCTTTGTAAGAATGAGTTTAATTTTATTTCCAAAACTTTCTTTAAAAAATACAATATTTCATAAAAACAAGTACTTATATATGGATACCTGCATCACAGTTTCTTGGCACTCAGGAACAGCACAATGATGTCCAGAAAATTAGGAATGGATTACTTCAAACAAGATCCAGAGTCTTCTAAACATTCAGTTAACAATGATGAAATCATGGGAAAAGATCTCCTCTGAATTACGGAATTACCTACACTCCCTTTTAAAATTAACTTTTTCTTTCAATCTAATATCCATTTCAGTTCATAATTTTAAAATAAAGACTTTTCCAAAAACTTTTAAAAAGCCATTCATTCCTCACTTTTTCCTCATGATATAGTATAGGGTCACATATCATTTAAACTGAAAGCTGAACAAAAAAGTTGTTCATTGTTAGAATCATGGCTCTTGACACTTTTGGGGTAGGGAAGGGATGAGCAGTTGAAATACAGGGGCTTCTTTGGGAGTTAGAGGTTGTCCTGAGTACCGTTGTGGCAACGGATGTAGGCCATTTTAAATCAGCACACACCACTCAGAACTGAGTGGGAGAGAGTGTGGTCTACAGTGTGAACTGTGGTCTATGGTTGGTGGCAAGGCTCCAGGATGTGTAAGTTCATTGAGGGTGGTGGGCCACACTTGTGGGAGATGTTTGTGTGGGATGTGGTGGGAGGTGTGGGAGGTGGGCAACATTGGAATCCCAGTGGGTTCAGTGTAATATTTTGGGTAATCTAAGCACCTCTTAAAATATATGTATATATATATATAAATAACATTTTTGTAAGCAAATACACATATATGCATATATATTTATATATCATTTTGCAAATGTTTGTATGTATTGTGAGAATTTTGATTTTTACCCACAATAAAAAAAAAAAGTTGTTCAAAAACAACCAGAAAATCACCTATATATGTCAGTGTCAACAAATGAATTTAGAGGTGAATAATTTCTTCTTTATTCTTTTGGTTTTTCTTTATTTATTATAATTATTATAGAGCTATTGAAAGGTTTGATAATGATTGAAGAGATGAATGCACACCACTGTGAATATACCAAGGACCAGGGAATGTACACATTGGATAAAAAAGGTATTGGTTTAATATGTCTCAATAAAACCAATTTGTTTTAAAATTGTGGGGATGTCAGGAATTGTACACCCAAGTTAGGCCATGGATAATAATTATTAGTCGTGTTTCAGAAATGCCCTGGACAATATTTCAAAATGAATCACAATTCAAATTTCTGCTGGAGATGGTACCACTGTAAGTTGTACTGCCCCTATATTTTCTAAGGTTGTGGGTTCTGCTCTAGACTTCAAGTTTATGGATGTTCAAGTATGACTGATATGCATCACTAAATATATGTATTTTAAAAAGGGTGGAGAGACAAATATGAAGCTTAGAAAATACCTGTTTTTCTAAACTGGTCTTTCTTTGGTTATTCTTCATTTTTGGAGGCTATAATCACGCGTTCAAAGAATGGAGGACGGTACCCTATGCTTGATGGATAAAGTCCTTGATAATAGTGAACAATTCCTCTCCACCATGATATCTTGTAAACATTTGAGTCTTTGGAACCTTTTGGACTGTACAAGTCCCTTTTTCACTTCTGGGGGTTAGAAAAGTCCTTCATAAGTCATAGAAGAAATTTTGAGACTGAGAGCTCCTTGTACTCTGAATTCCTGGGTTTTCATTTGTGTATATGTGGATTCTGTTTCTTTATAAAAATGATTTTGATTTTATTTCCAAAACTTTCATAAAAATTACAATAAGACATAAGAGCAGGTATTTATATATGGATACATACATCACAATCGTGCTGCACTCGAGAACAGCCCAGTAATGTCCAGAAATTGAGGAATGATTTAATTGAAACTAAATCTGGAACCTTCTAAACATTCAGTAAAAACTCGCGAAATCATGGAAAAAGATTTCCACAGAATTATCATTTTACCTTCCCGTCCTTTTAATATTAACTTTTTCTCTCACTCTAATATCCGTTTCAGTTCATAATTTTAAAATAAAGACCTTTTAAGCACCTTTTAAAAAGGCTTTCAGTGTACACTTTGTTCACATAATATAGTATGGGATAAGAAAATAATAAATCTGATAGACAAACAAAAAAGTTGTTCAAGTACAGCCAGAAAAACATCTATGTATGTCAATGTCAATAAATGGATTGAGAGGTGAATAATTTCTTCTTTATTCTTCTGGTTTTTCTTTATTTATTATAACTATTACTGAGCTATTTAAAAGGATTAATAATGATTACAGAGATGAATGCACACAACTGTGAATATACCAAGGACCAGGGAATGTACACATTGGATAAAAAAGATTTTGGTTTATTATGTCTCAATAAAACAGATTTCTTTTAAAAATAGAGGGCATGTCAGGAGTTGTACACCCAAATTGAGCCATGAATAATAGTTTTTAGTCGTGTTTCAGAGATGCTCTGTTCAATTTTTAATAATGAATCACATTCAAGTTTCTGCTGGAGATGTTTGTATGGGCCACTATAAGGTGTTATGCCCCTTTATTTTCTAAGGCTGTGTTTTCTGCTCTAGACTTCAATTTTATACATGATCATATATGATTGATATGCATCAATAAAATATATATTAAGAGAAAGAGGGTGATGAGGGACAAATATGAAACTTTGGAATTACCAGTTTCTCTAAAGTTGTGTTCCTTTTGTGTTTCTTCAATTGGTAGAAGCTCTAATCACATGTTCATAGAATGGAGGGCGGTACACTCTGCTTGATGGATTTGGTCCTTGACTTTAATGAACCATTCCTCTCCCAAATGATATCTTTTTAATATATGAGTCAATTTTTGTCACCTTGTGGACCCTACAAGTCCATTTTACTCATCTGGGCTTTGGCAAGTTCCTTCATAATCCATAGGAGCAATTTAGAGACTGAAAGCTCTTTGGACTCTGAATTTTTGAGTTTTCATTTTTGCATATGTGGATTCCCTTTCTGTGTAAGAATGAGTTTGATTTTATTTCCAATACTTTCTAAAACTCTACAATATGTCATAAAAGAAGGTATTTATATATGGATACCTGCATTACAATCACTCTGTTTTCGAGAAGAGCCTAATGATGTCCAGAAAATCAGGAATGGTTTCCTTGAAATGAAAACCTGAGCCTTCTAAACATTCAGTAAGCATTAATGAAATCATAGAGAAAGATCTCTCAGAATTATCGATTTACCTACACTACCTTTTAAAATTAACATTATCTTTCAATCTAATATCTGTTTCAGTTCATGATTTTAAAAAGAAAACTTTTTCAACAAGTTTACAAAAGCCATATATTGTAAACTTTTTCCATATGATGTAGTATGGGATCACATATAAACAAAATAGATAGAAAAACCAAAAAAGTTGTTCATGGACAGCCAGACAAACACCTATGTATGTCTGTGTCAACAAATGGATTGAGAGGTGAATCATTTCTTCTTTATTATTCTGGTTTTTCTATCTTTATTATTATTATTATAGAGTTATTGAAAATATTTAATAATGAATGAAGAGATGAATGCACACCACTGTGAATATGCCAAGGATCAGGGAATGTACACATTGTATAAAAAAAAATATTGTTTTGATATATCTCAATAAAACAGATTTTTTGAAAAATCAGTGGGATGTCAGGAATTGAACACCCAATTTGAGCCATGGATAAGAGTTATTAGCTGCATTTCAGAAATGCTCTGGTCAATTAAGAAAATTAATCACAATTCAAGTTTCTGCTGAAGATGTGTGTATGGGACCACTTTAAGTTGTTATGCCCCTTTATTTCTAAGGTCATGATTTCTGTTCTAGTCTTCCAGTTTATGTACGTTCATGTATGGTTGGTATGCATCACTAAAAATACATATTAAAAGAAAGAGGGTGGTGAGAGACAAATATCAAGATTTGGAATTACCTATTTATCTAAAGTAATCTTGCTTTTGTGTTTCTTCATTGTCAGATGCTGTAATCACACGTGCATAGAATGGAAGGTAGTACATTCTGCGTGATAGATTAGTTTCTTGACTTTTATGAGCCATTCTTCTCCCTCATGGTATCTTGTAATCATTTGAGTTACTGTTTTTCACCTTGTGGAAAATACAAATCCCTTTTCTCTTCTAGGTTTTGGCAAGATGCTTCATAATCCATATGTGAAATTTGGAGCCTGAAAGCTATTTGAACTCTGAGTTTCTGGGCTATCATTGTGTATCTGTGGATTCTGTTTCTTTGTAAGTATGAGTTTGATTTTATTTCCAATACTTTCTAAAAAACTACAGTATGTCATAAGAGCAGGTATTTATATATGGACACCTGCATCACAGTCTCTCTGCACTCTGGAACAGCTCAACCATGTTCAGAAAATCAGGAATTGTTTCCTTGAAACTAAATCTGATTCTTCTAAATATTCAGCAAATAATCATGTAATTAAGGAAAAATATCTCATAATTATAGACTTACATACACTTCCCTTTAAATTATCATTTTCTTTTAATGTAATTTCGGTTTCAGTTCATAATTTTAAAATAAAGACCTTTTCAACAGTTATAAAAAAGCCATGCATTGTTCACCTTGTCCTCATGATGTAGTACAGGATCACATATCAATAAAACTGATAAACAAAAAAAGTAGTTCAAGGACAGCCAGAAAAACACCTATGTATATCAATGTCAAAAAATGTATTGAGAGGTGAATATTTTCTTCTTCATTATTCTGGTTTTTCTTTATTTACTATAATTATTATAGAGCTATTGAAAAGGTTTACTAATGATTGAAAAGATGAATGCACCCCGCTCTGAATATACCAAGGACCAGGGAATGTACATGTTGGATAAAAAGGTATTGGGTTAATATGTCTCAATAAAACAGATCTGTTTTAAAAATCGTGGGGGTGCCAGGAAATGTACACCCAAGTTGAGCCATGGATAATAGTTATTAGTCATGTTTCAGAAATGCTGTGGGCAATTTTAAAAAATGAATCACAATTCAAGTTTCTTTGGGAGATGGGACCACTGTAAGGTGTTATGCCCCTTTATGTTCTATGACTGTGATTTCTGCTCTAAACTTCAATTTTATGCATGTTCATTTATGACTGGTATGTATCACTAAATATACATATTAAAAATAAAAGGGTGGTGAGAGACAAATATGAAGCTTTGGAATTACCTCTTTTTCTAAAGTGGTCTTCCTTTTGTGTTTCTTCATTTTTGGAGGTTGTAATCATGCCTGCATAGATTGGAGAGCAGTACACTCTGCTGGATTTATTAGGTGCTTGATTTTATGAACCATTCTGCTTCCCCATGATATCTTGTAAACATTTGTGTCTCTCTTTGTCACTGTGTGGAACCTACAAGTCCCTTTTTCTCTTGTGGCTGTTGGCAAGATCCTTCAAAAGCCGTGGGAGAAATATGGACCCTGGGAGCAATTTGTACTCTGATTTCCTGGGTTTTCATTTGTCTATATGTGGATTCTTTTTCTATCTAAGAATGGGTTTGATTTTATTTCCAATACAATTGAACTTTCAATATGTCATAAGAGCAGGTATTTATATATGGATACCTTCATGACAATCTCTCTGCACTCAAGAACAGCCCAATCATTTCCAGAAAATCAGGAATAGTTCCCTTGAAACAAAATGTGGAGCCTTCTCAGCATTCAGTAAACAATTGTGGAGCCATGGAAAAAATACTCTGAATTATCAATTTACATACACTCCCTTTTAAAATCAACATATTCTTTCAATCTAATATCCACTTCAGTTCATAATTTTAAAGTAAAAATCTTTTCAACAGCTTTAAAAAAGCCATTCACTGTTCACTTTGTTCACATGATGTAGTACGGGATTACATATCAATAAAATGGATAGAGGAACAAAAAACTTTTTCAAGGACAGCAGAAAACAAACTATGTGTGTCAGTGTCAAAAAATGATTAAGAGGTGAATAATTACTTATTTATTCTGTTATTTTTGTTATTTATTATAATTATTATACAGATATTCGATAGGCTTACTAATGATTGAAGATATGAATGCACACCACTGTGAATATACCAAGGACCAGGGCATGTACACATTGGATAAAAAAGATATCAGTTTAATATTTCTCAATAAAAGGAATCTGTTTTAAAAATCTTGTGGATGTCAGGTATTGTACACACAAGTTGAACCATGGATAATAGTTATTAGTCATGTTTCAGAAAAATTATGCCCAATTTTTAAAAATGAATCACAATTCAAATTTCTGCTGGAGATGTGACCACTGGAAGGTGTCATGCCCCTTTGTATTGTCAGGTTGTGATGTCTGTTGTGGACTTCAAGATTATGTATGTTCATGTATTAATGATATGCATCACAAAAATATATGTTAAGAGAAAGAGAGTGGTGAGAAACAAATATGAAGTTTTGGAATTACTTATTTCTCTAAAGTGGTCTTCCTTTGGTGTTTCTTCATTGTTGGAAGCTATAATCACGCCTGCATAGAATGGAGGGTGGTACACTTTGTATGATGGATTAGGTCCTTGATTTTATGAACCATTCCTAAACCCCATGATATCTTGTAAACATTTGAGTCACTCTTTGTCACCTTGTGGACCCAACAAGTCCCTTTTTCTTTTCTGATTGTTGGCTAAGTCCTGCATAAAAGATAGAAGAAATTTCAAGGCTCGTACATTTTTGTACTCCGAGCTCCTGGGTTTCATTTTTGTATATGTGGATTTTGTTTCTTTGTAAGAATGAGTTTGATTTTATTTCCAACACTTTCTAAAAAATTGCAATATTTCATAAGAGCACTTATTTATATATGGATACCTACATCACAATCATTCTGCACTGGAGAACAACAAAATGAGGTCTCAAAAATCTGGAATATTTTCCTTGAAACAATATCCTGGGCCTTCTAAATATTCATTAAGCAATCAAAAAGTCACAGAATAAGATCTCAGAATTATCGTTTACCTACAATCCATTTTAAATTAACATTTTCTATCAAGCTAATATCCTTTTAAGTTCATAATTTTAAACTAAAGACATTTTCATCACTTTGAAAAAGCCACTCACTTTGTCCCATTATGTAGTATGGGATCACATGTCAATAAAACTGATTTAAAAAAAAACATTTTTTCAAGGTCAGCCAGAAAAATACCTATGTATGTCAATGTCAACAAAAAGAATGAGAGTTGAAAATTTTCTTCTTTAGTCATCTAGTTTTTCTTTATTATAATTATTATAGTGCACTTGAAAATGTTTAATAATGATTGAGGAGATGAATGCACATCACTGTGAATATACCAAGGAACAGCAAATGTTCACATTGCATAAAAAAGATATTGGTTTAATATGTCTCAATACAACAGATTGGTTTCAAAAATAGTGGTGATATCAGGAATTGTACACTCAAGTTGAGCCATGGATAATAGTTTTTAGTTGTGTTTCAGAAATGCTGTGGCCAATTTTTAAAAATGAATCACAATTCAAATTGCGGCTGGAGATGTGTGTATGGGACCACTGAAAGGTGTTATGCCCTTTTATTTTCTAAGGTTGTGATTTGTGCTCTAGGGTTCTCTTTTATATATGTTCATGTACGAATGATATACATCATTAAAATATATATACTAATTGAAAGAGGGTGGTGAGAGACAATATGAAGCTTTGAAATTTTCTTTTTCTCTAAAGTGTTCTTCCTTTTGTGTTTCTTCATTGTCAGAGGATTTAATCATGCGTGCATAGAATGGAGGGCTGTACACTCTTCTTGATGGATTAGGTCTGTGTCTTTTATGAACAATTCTTTGTCCCCATTTAATTTTGTAAAGATTTGAGTCACTATTTGTCACCTTGTGGACACTACAAGTCCCGTTTTCCCTTCTGTGTGATGGCAAGCTGCTTAATAAGCAATAGGAGAAATTTGGGGGCTTGGAGCTTTTTGTACTCTGAGTTTCTGGGATTACATTTGTTTATATGTGAGTTCTGTTTCTTTGCAAGAATGAGTTTGATTTTATTTGCAACACTTTCAAAAAAATTGCAATATGTCATAAGAGCACTTATTTGTATATGGATACCTGCAACAAAATCATTCTGCACTGGAGAACACCCCAATGATGTCACAAAAATGTGGAATGTTTTCCTTGAAACAAAATCCAGAGCTTTCTATACATTCAGTAAAAAAATCATGAAATCATAGTAAAAGTTCTCCACTGAATTATTGGTTTAACTACACTCCCTTTTAAAATTGACATTTTCTTACAATCTAATATAGGTTTCAGTTCACAATTTTAAAATAAAGACATTTTGAACAACTTTAAAAAAGTCATTCATTGTTCACATTGTCCACATGATATAGTACAGGATCACATATCAATAAAACAGATAGATAAACAAAAAATTATTCAAGCACAGCCAGAAATACACCTATTTATGTCAGTGTCAACAAATGGATTGTGAGGTGAATAATTTCTTATTTAAACTTTGGAATTTCTTTATTTTTTATAATTATTATAGAGCTATTGAAAATGTATAATAATGATTGAAGAGATCAATGCACACAACTGTGAATATACCAAGGACCAGGGAATGTACACTTTAGATAAAAATGATATTGGTTTAATAACTCTCAATAAAACAGATTTGTTTTAATAATCGTGGAGATGTCAGGAATTGTACACTCAAGTTCAGCCATGTATAAGAGTTATTAGTCATGTTTCAGAAATGTTCTGGCCAATTTTATAAATGAATCACAATTCATGTTTCTGCTTGAGATGGGAAAACTATAAGGGGCTATGCCCTTTCATTGTCTAAGGTTCTGATTGCTGCTCCAGACTTCAAGTTTGTGTATGTTCGTGTATGATTGGTATGCTTCACTTAAAATATATATTAAGGAAAAAGGGTGGTGAGAGACAAGTATGAAGCTTTGGAATTACCTATTTGTCTAAAGTGGGCTTCCTTTTTGTTTCTTCATTGTCTGAGGCTTTAATCATGCGTGCATAGACTGGAGGGCAGTACACTGTGTTTGATGGATTAGGTCCTTTACTTTTATGAACCATTCTTTTCCTCTATGATATCTTGCAAACATTTGAGTCAATCTTTCTCACATTGTGCACCCTACAAGTTCACTTTTCTCTTCTGAGTGTTGGCAAGGTCCTTCATAAGCCATAGGAGAAATTTTGATTCTGGATGCTGTTTGTAACCTGAGATCCTAGGTTTTCATTTGTGTATATGTGGATTCTGTTTCTTTGTAAGAATGAGTTTGATTTTATTTCCAATACTTTCCAAAAAATTACAATATGTTATAAGAGCAGGTATTTATATATGGATACCTGCAACACAATCTCTCTGAATTCATGAACAGCTCAAATATGTCCAGATAACCGCAAATTGTTTCCTTGAAAATAAATCCAGAGACTTCAAAACATTCAGTAAACAATCATGATGTCATAGAAAAAAATCTCATAATTATCGATTTACTTACACTCACATTTAAAATTAACATTTTCTTTCAATCTAATATCTGTTTCAGTTCTTAATTTTAAAATAAAGACCATTTCAACAGCTTTTAAAAAGTCATTCATTGTTCACATTGTCCACATTATGTAGTATGGGATCAAATATCAATAAAACAGATAGATAAAACAAAAAAGTAGTACAAGGCCAGCCAGAAAAAGCCTATGTATGCCAGTGTCAACAAATGGATAGAGATCTGAATAATTTATTCTTTATTCATTTGGTTTATCTTTATTTATTATAATTATTATAGAGCTATTGAAATGGTTTAATAATAATTGAAGAGATGAATGCACACCACTGTGAATATACCAACGACCAGGGAATGTACACAGAGGAAAAAAAAATTGATGGTTAATATTTCTCAATACAACAGATTTGTTTTATAAATCATGTGGATGTCAGGAATTGTACACCCAAGATGAGCAATGGATAATAGATATTAGCTGGGTTTCAGAAATGCTCTGGGCAAGTTTTAAAAATGAATCACAATTCAAGTTTCTGCTGGAGATGTGTGTATGAGACGACCGTAAGGTGTTACACCCCTTTATTTTCTAAGGTCGTGATTTTTGCTCCAGACTTCATGTTTATGTATGTTCATGTATGATTGGTTTGCATCACTAAAAATATATATTAAGTGAAACAGGGTGTTAGAGACAAATATGAATCTTTGGAATTACCTAATTCTCTAAAGTTCTCTTCCTTTTGTGTTTTTTCATTGTCGGAGGTTTTAATCAGGCGTTCATAGGATGGAGGGCGGTACACACTGCTTGATGGATTAGATCCTTGAGTTTTTTGAAACATTAATCTACCCCATGTTATCCTGTTAACATTTGAGTCACTCTTTGTAACCCTGAGGACCCTACAATTCCCTTTTTCACTTCTGGATGTTGACAAGGTCCTTCATAAGCCATAGGAGAAATTTGGAGCCTGGGAGCTATTTGTATTCTGAGTTCCTAGTTTTTAATTCGTGTATATGTGGATTCTGTTTCTTTGTAAGAATGTGTTTGATTTTATTTACAATATGTTTTAAAACTTACAATATATATTAAATGAAAGTATTTATATATGGATACTAGCATCTCAAACTCCCTGCACTCAAGAACAGCCCAATAATGTCCTGAAAATCAGGCATAGTTTCCTGAAACAAAATCCAGAGCCTTCTAAACCTTCAGTAAACAATCACAAAATCATGGAAAAAAGATCAACTCTGAATTATCAATTTACATACACTTCCTATTACTATTGACATTTTCTTTCAATCTATTATCCTATCAGTGAATAAATTTAAATTAAAGGTCTTTTCAACAGCTTTAAATAACTCATTCATTGTTCACTTTGTCCACATGATGTCATATGGGATCACATATCAATAAATGTAATAGATAAACAAAAAAAGTTTCTCACAGATGACGAGAAAAAAAATCTATGTATGTCAGCGTCAACAAATGGATTGAGAGGTTAAATAATTTCTTCTATATTCTTCTGGTTTTTCTTTATTTATTATAATTTTAAAGAGCTATTTAAAAGTTTTAATAATTATTGAAGAGATGAATCCACTCCACTGTGAATATACCAAGGACCAGGGAATGTACACATGGATAAAAAAGATACTGGTTTAATATGTCTCAAGAAAACAGATTTGTTTTGAAAATCATGGGGATGTCAGGAATGGTACACCCAAGTGGAATCATGGATAATAGTTATTAGTCATGTTTCAAAGATGTTCTGGCCAATTTTTGAAAATGTATCACAATTCAAGTTTCTGCTGGAGATGGGTCCACTGTGAAGTGTTATGCCACTTTATTTTCTAAGGTCATAATTACTGCTCTAGACTTCAAGTTTCTATATGTTCATGTATGATTGATATGTAACATAAAAATATATATTAAGAGAAAAAGGGTGATGAGTTATAAATATGAAGACTTGGAATTACCTACTTCTCTAAAGAGTCATTCCTTTTGTGTTTTTTCATTGTTGGAGAGTATAAACACACGTGCATAGAATGGAGTGTGGTACAATCTGCTTGATGAATTTTGTCCTTGAATTTTATGAAACATTCCTCACCCCCATGATATCCTATAAACATTTGAGTCACACTTTGTCACCTTGTGGACCCTACAAGTCCTGTTTTCTCTTCTGGGTGATGGCAAGGTGCTTCATAAGCCTTAGGGGGAATTGGAGGCTGGGAGCTAGTCGTGCTATGAGTTCCTCAGTTTTCATTTGTGTATATGAAGTTTCAGTTTCTTTCTAAGAATGAATTTGATTTTTTTCCCAACATTTTCTAATAAATTACAATATGTCTTAAGAGAAGGTGTTTATATATGGATCACAGCATCACAATATCTCTGCACACGAGAACAGCCCAATGATTTCCAGAAAATCAGTAATGGTTTCCTTGAAATAAAATCTGGAGCCTTCTATAGGTTCAGTAAAGAATCCTGAAATCATGGAAAAAGTTGTCCTCTGAATTATCGATTTACATACACTCCCTTTTACAAATGACATTTTTTTCAAGCTAAGATCCTTTTCAGTTCATAATTTAAAAATAAAGACCTTTTCAACATCTTTAAAAAAGCTGCACTATGTTCACTTTGTCCATATGATGTCATATGGATCACATATCAATAAAACTGAGAGATAAACAAAAAAATTTGCTCAAGGAGACCCAGAAAAACACTTATGTAGGTCAGTGTCAACAAATGGATTGAGAGGGGAATGATACTTATTTAATCTTCTGGAATTTTTAAATTTATTACAATTATTATAGTGAGATAGAAAAAGGTTTATAATGATTGAAGAGATGAATGCACACCACTGTGAATATTCCGAGGACATGGGAATGTACACTTTGGATAAAAATGAATTTGGTTTAATATGTATCAATAAAACAGATTTGTTTTAAAAATCATGGGGATGTCAGGAATTTTACACCGAAGTTGAGCCATGGATAATAGTTTTAGTCGTGTTTCACAAAAGTTCTGCTAAATTTTAAAAATGAAACACAATTCAAATTTCTGCTGGAGATCTGTGAATGGGACCATTGTAAATGTTATGTCCTTTATTATCTAAGTTCGTGATATCTGCTCTAGATTTCAAGTTTATGTATGCTCATGTAGGACTGATATGCATAATTAAAAATATATATTTTGTGAAAAAGGGTGGTGATAGACAATATGAAGTTTGGAATTACCTATATCTCTAATGAGGTCTTCCTTTCGTGTTTTTTCATTGCTGGAAGCAATAATCCCATGTGCATAGAATGGAGGGTGGACACTCTGCTTGATGGATTAGGTCATTGCCTTTTATGAACCACTCCTCTCCCTCATGAAACCTTGTAAATATTTGAGTCACTCTTTGTCACCTTGTGATCCCAACAAGCCACTTTTTCCCTTGTGATGTTTCCAAGGTCATTCATTACCCATAGTAAAAATTTGGAGACTGAGAACTATTTGTACTCCGAGTTCCTGGGTTTCATTTGTGTTTATATGGATTCTGTTTCTTTGTAAGAATGAGTTTGATTTTATATCCAATTCTTTATAAAAAATTACAATATGTCATAAGAGCAGGTATCTATATATGGATAACTGCATCACAATCTCTCTGCACTTGAGAACAACCAAATGATGTCCAGAAAATTAGGAATGGTTTCCTTGAAATAAAATCTGGAGAATTCAATACATTCAGTAAACAATCATGAAATCAAGGAAAAAGATCTCTGAATTATCAATTTCTGAAAACACCCCTTTAAAATGAACATTTTCTTTCAATCTAATATACTTTTCAGTTCATAATTTTAAAATAAAGAACTTTTAAATAGATTTTAAGAAACTATTATTGTTTACTTTGTCCACATGATGCAGTATGGGATCACATATCAAGAAAACTGATAAATAAATAAAAAATGCTGTTCAAGTACAAACAGAAAAACACATATGTATGTCAGTGTCCAAAAATGGATTGAGAGGCGAATAATTTCTTCTTTATTCTTCTGGATTTTCTTTATTATTATAATTATTACAGAGGTATTGAAAAGGTTTAATAATGATTGAAGAGATCAATGCACACCACTGTGAATATACCAAGGACCAAGGAATGTAAACATTGTTTAAAAAATATTGATTCAATATGTCTCAAAAACAGATTTGTTTTAAAAATCATGAGGGTGTTAGGAATTGAATACCCAGTTGAGCCATGGGTAATAGATATTAGTCTTGTTTCAGATTTGCCCTCACCAGTTATTGAAATTGAATCACAGTTCAATTTTCTGTGGGAGATGGGGCTATTAAAAGGTGTCATGTCTTTTATTTTCTAAGGTCGTGATTTCTGCTCTAGATTTCAAGTTTATGTATGTTCATTTAGGACTGATATGCATAATTAAAAATATATATTTTGAGAAGAGTGTGGTGATAGACAAACATGAAGATTTGGAATTACATATTTCTCTAAAGAGGTCTTCCTTTTGTGTTTCTTCATTGTTGGAAGCTATAATCACACGTGCATAGAATGGAGGGTGGACACAATGCTTGATGGATTAGGTCCTTGACTTTGATGAACGATTCCTCTCCCCCATGATACCTTTTAAACATTTGAGTCACTCTTTGTCACCTTGTGGATGCTACATATCCCTTTTTCTCTTATCTGTGTTCTCAAGTTTCTTAAAAAGCCATAGGAGAAATTTGGAGGATTGCAGCTAATTTTACTCTGAGATTCATTTGTGTATATGTGGATTCTGTTTCTTTGTAAGAATGAGTTGATTTTATTTCCAAAACATTCTAAAAAATCACAAGATGTCATAAGAGTATGTATTTATACATGGATACCTTCATCACAATCTCTTTGCACTCGAGAACAGCCTAATTATGTCCAGAAAATCAGGTATGGTTTCCTTAAAAGTAAATCCAGACCCTTCTAAACATTGAGTAAACAATTGTGAAATCATGGAAAAAGATCTCAGAATTCTCAATTTACCTACTCCTCCTTTTAAAATTAACATTTTCTTTGAATCTAATAAACCTTCCATTTCATAATTTTAAATAAAGATCTTTTAAACAGCTTTATAAAAGCCATTCATTGTTCACTATGCCCACATGATTTAGTATGGGTTCACATATTAATAAAACCAGTAGATAAACATAGAAATTGTCCAAAGACAGGCAGAAAAACACCTATGTATGTCAGTGTTAAGAAATTGATTGAGAGTTAAATAATTACATCTTTATTCTTATATTTTTTCTTTATTCATAATAATTATTTTAGAGGTATTGAAAAAATTTAATAAGGAATGAAGAGATGAATGCACACCACTGTGATTGTACCAAGGCCCGGGATATGTACACATTGGATAAAAAATATATTGGCTTAATATGTCTCAATAAAACAGATTTGTTTGAAAAATCGTGGGGATGTCAGGAATTTTACACCCAGAGTTGAGCCGTGGATACTTGTTATTAGTCATGTTTCAGAAATGATCTGGCTAATTTTTAAAAAGGAATCACACTTGAAGTTTCTGATGGAGATGGGACCACTGAAGGTGTTACACCCCTTTATTATGTAGGATAGTAATTTCTGTTCTATACTTCAAGTTTATGTGTGTTCATGTATGATTATATGCATCTAAAATATATATTAAGAGAAAGATAGTGGTGAGAGACAAGAAATAAGCTTTGGAATTACCAATTTCTCTAAAGTGGTCTTCCTTTTGTGTTTCTTCATTGTTGGTAGGCTTGATTCACGCATGCATATAATGAAGGCGGTACACTGTGCTTGATGGATTAGTTCCTTGAATTTTATGAATCATTCCTCTCCTCATGAAATCTTGCAAACGTTGGAGTCATTCATTGTCACCCTGTGGACCCAACAAATCACTTTTCTCATCTTGCTATTCACAAGGTCCTTCATAAGCTATAGGAGATATTTGGATCATGGGATCTGTACTCTGATTTCCTGCATTTTCATTTGTTGATATGTTGATATGATTCTGATTCTTTGTAAGAATGAGTTTTATTTTATATCCAGTTTTTTCTATAAAATTACTATATGTCATAAGAGCAGGTATTTATATTTGGATACTTGCATCACAGCCGCTCTGCACTCGTGAAGAGCCCAATGATGTCCAGAAAATCAAGAATGGTATCCCTGAAACAAAATCCGGAGCCTTCTATACATTCAGTAAACAATCATGTAATCACGGAAAAAGATGTCCTCTGAATTATCGATTTACCTATACTCCCTTTAAAATTAACATTTTACTTCTATCAAATATCCATTTAAGATAATAATTTTTACATAAAGATTCAAGAGCTTTAAAAAAAGATTTCATTGTTCACTTTGTCCACATGATGTTGTTTGGGATCACATATCAAAAAAACTGATAGATAAACAAAAAAATTGTTCAGGACAGGCAGAAAAACGCCTTTGTAAGTCAGTGTCAACAAATGAATTGAGAGGTGAATAGTTTCCTTTTCATTCTTCTGGTATTTCTTTGTTTATTATAATAATCATAGAGCTATAGAAAATGTTTAATAATGAATGAAGAGATGAAGGCACACCCCTGTGAATATACCAAAGACCAGGTAATGTACACATTGGAAAAAATATATATATATGTTTAATATGGCTCAATAAAACATATTAGTTTTAAAAAACATGGGGATGTCAGCATTTGTACACCCAAGTGGAGCCATGGATAGCAGTTATTATTCATGTTATACAGATGTTGTGGCTAATTTTTAAAATGAATCGCAATTCAAATTTCTGCTGGAAATGGGACCACAGTAATGTGTTATATCCCTTTATTTTCTAAGCTTGTGATTTCTGCTCTAGGCTTCATGTTTATGTATGTTCATGTATGAGAGATATGCATCACTAAAAATATATATTGAGAGGGTGGTGAGAGACAAATATGAAGTTTTGGATATACCTATTTCTCAAAAGTTTTTTTCCTTTTGTATTTCTTCATTATTGGGGTCTATAATCATACGTTCATATAATGGATGGTGGTAGACTCTGCTCTTTCGAATAGGTCCTTGAATTTTATGAACCATTCCTCACCCCATGGTAACTTGTAAACCTTTGAGTCTTTCTATGTCACATTGTGGACCCTAGAAGTCCCTTTTTCTCATCTGGGTGAAGTCAAGCTTCTTCATAAGCCATAGGAGAAATTTGGAGGATAAGGGTTATTTGAAGTCTGAGTTCCTGGGTTTTCAGTTGTGTATATGTGTATTCCCTTTCTTTGTAAGAATGAGTTTGATTTTATTTCTAATACTTTCTAAAAAATTAAATATGTCATAAGAGCAGGTATCTGTATATGGATACCTGCATCACAAACTCTCTGCACTGGAGAAAAGCCCAATGATGTCCAGATAATCATGAATGTCTCTCTTGAAACAATATCCAGAGCCTTCTAAACATTCAGTAAACAATTGCAAAATCATGGAAAAAGATCTCTTTAGAATTATCGATTTACCTACTTTCCCTTTTCAAATTAACATTTTCTTTCATCTAATATACTTTTCATTTCATAATTATAAAATAAAGACATTTCAACAGCTATAAAAATCCGTTTTTTGTCCACTTTGTCCACACCATGTAGTATGGGGTCACATATCAATAAAAGTAATAGATAAACAAAAAAATTTGTTCACAGATGACCAGAAAAATACCCTATGTATGTCACTGTCAACAAATGGATTGAGAGGTGAAATAATTTCTTCTTTATCTTTCTGGATTTATGTTATTTATTATAATTTTAAAGAGCTATTTAAAGTTTTAATAATGATTGAAGAGATGAATCCACTCTACTGTGAATTACCATGGACCAGGGAATGTACACATGGGATAAAAAAGATACTGGTTTAATATGTCTCAATAAAAGAGATTTGTTTTAAAAATCGTGGGGATGTCAGGAATTGTACACCCAAGTGGAGCCATGGGTAATAGTTATTAGTCATGTTTCAAAGATGCTCTGGCCAATTTTTGAAAATGTATCACAATTCAAGTTTCTGCTGGAGGTGGGACCACTGTAATGTGTTATGTCCCTTTATTTTCTAACGTCATAATTTCTGCTCTAGACTTCAAGTTTCTGTACGTTCATGTATGATTGATATGAGTCATAAAAATATATAGTAAGAGAAAGAGGGTGGTGAGAGATAAATATGAAGATTTGGAATTACCTACTTCTCTAAAGAACGCTTCCTTTTGTGTTTCTTCATTGTTGGAGAGTATAAACACACGTGCATAGAATGGAGTATGGTACACTCTGCTTGATGAATATTGTCCTTGAATTGTTTGAAACTTTCCTCATGCCCATGATTTCCTGTGAACATTTAAGTCACACTTTGTCACCTTGTAGACCCTACAAGTCCAGTTTTCTCTTCTGGGTGATGGTAATATGCTTCATAAGGCTTAGGGGGAGTTGGACGCTGGGAGCTATTTGTATTCTGAGTTCCTCAGTTTTCATTTGTGTATATGAAGGTTCAGTTTCTTTGTAATAAAGAGTTTGATTTTTTCCCAACATTTTCTAAAAAATTACAATATGTCTTAAAAGCAGGTGTTTATATATGGATCCCAGCATCACAATATCTCTGAACATGAGAACAGCCCAATGATTTCCAGAAAATCAGTAGTGGTTTCCTTGAAATAAAATCTGGAGCCTTCTATAGGTTCAGTAAAGAATCCTGAAGTCATGGAAACAGTTGTCCTCTGAAATTATCGATTTACCTACCCTCCCTTTTACAATTGACATTTTTTTCAAGCTAAGATCCTTTTCAGTTCATAATTTAAAAATAAAGACCTTTCCAAAAGCTTTAAAAAAAGCCATTCATTGTTCAATTTGTCCACATGATGTCATATGGATCACGTATCAATAAAACTGAGAGATAAACAAAAAAATTTGCTCAAGAAGACCCAGATAAACACTTATGTAGGTGAGTGTCAACAAATGGATTGAGAGGGGGAATAATTATTCTTTAATCTACTGGAATTTTAAAATTTATTATAATTATTATAGTGCACTAGAAAAAGTTTGGTAATGATTGAAGAGATGAATGCACTCCCGTGATTATTTCAAGGACACGGGAATGTACACTTTGGATGAAAATGAATTTGGTTTAATATGTCTCAATAAAACAGATTTGTTTTAAAAATCATGGGAATGTCAGGAATTTCACACCCAAGTTGAGCCATGGATAATAGTTTTAGTCATATTTCACAAAGGTTCTGCCAAATTTTAAAAATGAAACACAATTCAAATTTCTGCTAGAGATGTGTGAATGGGACCATTGTAACTGTTATATACTTTATTTTCTAAGGTCGTGATATCTGCTCTAGATTTCAAGTTTATACATATCATGTAGGACTGATATGCATTATTAAAAATATATATTTTGTGAAAGGGTGGTGAATGACAAATATGAAGTTTTGAAATTACCTATATCTCTAATGAGGTCTTCCTTTTGTGTTTCTTCATTCTTGGAAGCAATAATTACATATGCATAGAATGGAGGGTGGACACTCTGCTTGATGGATTAGGTCCTTGCCTTTTATGAACCACTCCTCTCCACCATGAAATCTTGTAAACATTTCAGTCACTTTTTGTCACCTTGTGATCCTAACAAGCCACTTTTTCCCTTGTGGTTGTTGCCAAGGTCGTTCATTAGCCATAGTAAAAATTTGGAGGCTGAGAACTATTTGTACTCTGAGTTCCTGGGTTTTCATTTGTGTTTATATGGATTCTGTTTCTTTGTAAGAATGAGTTTGATTTTATATACAATTCTTTATAAAAAATTACAATATGTCATAAGAACAGGTATTTATATATGGATACCTGCATCACAATCTCTCTGCAATTGAGAACAGCTCAGTGATGTCCAGAAAATCAGGAATTGTTTCCTTGAAATAAAATCTGGGGAATTCAATACATTCAGTAAACAATCATGTAATCATGGAAAAAGGTCTCCTCTGAATTATGGATTTACGTACACTTTCCTTTAAAATTAACATTTTCTTTCAATCTAATATAATTTTCAGTTCATAATTTTAAAATAAAGAACTTTTAAATAGCTTTTAAGAACCCATTATTGTTAACTTTGTCCACATGATGTAGTATGGTATCATATATCAAGAAAACTGATAGATAAATAAAAAATGTTGTTAAAGGACAGACAGAAAAACACATATGTATGTCAGTGTCTAAAAATGGATTGAGAGGCGAATAATTTCTTCTTTATTCTTCTGGATTTTCTTTATTATTATAATTATTACAGAGGTATTGAATAGGATTAATAATGACTGAAGAGATCAATTCACACCACTGTGAATATACCAAGGACCAGGGAATGTAAACATTGTTTAAAATATATTCATTCAATATGTCTCAATAAAACAGATTTGTTTTAAAAACAGTGAGGGTGTTAGGAATTGAATACCCAGTTGAGCCATGGGTAATAGATATTAGAATTGTTTCAGAAGTGCCCTGACCAATTTTTGAAATTGAATCACAGTTTAATTTTCTGCTGAATATAGGGTTATTATAGGGTGTCATATCCTTTATTTTCTAAGGTCGTGATTTCTGCTCTAGATTTCAAGTTTATGTATGTTCCTTTAGGACTGATATGCATAATTAAAAATATATATTTTGAGAAAGAGTGTGGTGATAGACAAATATGAAGCTTTGGAATTACATATTTCTTTAAAGAGGTCTTCCTTTTGTGTTTCTTCATTGTTGAGACTATAATCACACGTGCATAGAATGGAGGGTGGACACAATGCTTGATGGATTAGGTCCTTGACTTTGATGAACGATTCCTCTCCCCCATGATACCTTTTAAACATTTGAGTCACTCTTTGTCACCTTGTGGATGCTACAAATCCCTTTTTCTCCTCTCCATATTGTCAAGGTTGTTCAAAAGCCATAGAAGAAATTTGGAGGATGGGAGCTATTTGTACTCTGAGTTCTTTTGTTTCACTTGTGTATATGTGGATTCTGTTTCTTTGTAAGAATGAGTTTGATTTTATTTCCAATACATTCTAAAAAATTACAAGATGTCATAAGAGTATGTATTTATACATGGATACCTGCATCACAATCTCTCTGCACTCGAGAACAGCCTAATTAAGTCCAGAAAATCAGGTATGATTTCCTTAAAACTAAATCTGGACCCTTCTAAACATTGAGTAAACAATCATGAAATCATGGAAAAAGATCTCAGAATTCTCGATTTCCCTACACTTCCTTTTAAAATTAGCATTTTCTTTGAATCTAATAAACCTTCCATTTCCTAATTTTAAATAAAGACCTTTTCAACAGCTTAAAAAAAGCCATTCATTGTTCACTTTGCCCACATGATTTAGTATGGGTTCACATATTAATTAACCAAAAGATAAACCTAGAATTGTTTAAAGACAGCCAGAAAAACACCTATGTATATCAGTGTTAAGAAATGGATTGAGAGTTGAATAATTACTTCTTTATTCTTCTATTTTTCTTTATTCATAATAATTATTATTGAAAAAATTTAATAAGGATTGAAGAGATGAATGCACAGCACTGTAACTCTACCAAGGCCTGGGAAATGTACACATTGGATAAAAAAAAAATTGGATTAATATGTCTCAATAAAACAAATTTGATTTAAAATCGTGGGGATGTCAGGAATTGTACACCCAGAGTTGAGCCGTGGATACTAGTTATTAGTCGTGTTTCAGAAATGCTCTGGCAAATTTTTAAAAATGAATCACACTTGATGTTTCTGATGGAGATGGGACCACTGAAGGTGTTACACCCCTTTATTATGTAGGGTGGTGATTTCTGTTCTGTACTTCAAGTTTATGTATGTTCATGTATGAATATATGCATCACTAAAAATATGTATTAAGAGAAAGAGAGTGGTGAGAGACAAGAAATAAGCTTTGGAATTACCAATTTCTCTAAAGTGGTCTTCCTTTTGTGTTTCTTCATTGTTGGTAGACTTGAATCACGCATGCATATAATGAAGGAGGTACACTGTGCTTGATGGATTAGTTCCTTGAATTTTATGAATCATTCCTCTCCTCATGAAATCTTGCAAACGTTGGAGTCACTCGTTGTCACCATGTGGACTCAACAAATCACTTTTCTCTTCTTGCTATTCACAAGGTCCTTCATAAGGTATAGGAGAAATTTGGATCATGGGATATGTACTCTGATTTCCTGCATTTTCATTTGTCGATATGTGGATTCTGATTCTTTGCAAGAATGAGTTTTATTTTATATCCAGTTTTTTCTATAAAATTACTATATATCATAAGAGCAGGTATTTATTTTTAGATACTTGCATCACAACCTCCCTGCCTTCGTGAAGAGCCCAATGATGTCCAGAAAATCAGGAATGGTTTCCCTGAAATAAAATCCAGACCCTTCTAATCATTCAGTAAACAATCCTGTAATCATGGAAAAAGATGTCCTCTTAATTATCGATTTACCTACACACCCTTTTAAAATGACAATTTTCTTTCCATCTAATATCTTTTTCAGTTCATAATTTTAAATTAAAGACATTTTCAACAGGTTTAAAATGCCATTCTTTGTTCCATCAGTCCACATCATGTAGTATGGGATCACATATCAATAAAACTGATAGATAAACAAAAAATTAGTTCCACGATGACGAGTAAAACAATTATGTATGTCATTGTAAATAAATGGATTGGGAGGTGAATAATTTCTTCTTTTTCTTCTGGTTTTATTTATTTATTATAATTATTATAGAGCTATTGAAAAGGTTTAATAATGATGGAAGACATGAATGCACACCACTGTGAATATGTCAAGGACTAGGGAATGTAAACTTTGGATAAAGAAGATATTGGTTTAATATCTCAATAAAACAGATTTGCTTAAAATTCGTTGGGATGTCAGGAATTGTACACCCAAGTTGAAAAATGGCAATAGTTATTAGTCATATTTCAGAAATTCTCTGGCCAATTTTTAAAAATGAATCTCAATTCAAGTTTCTGCTGGAGATGCAACCATTGTAAGGTGTTATGCCCCTTTGTTTTGTAAAGCTGTGATTTCTGCTCTAGGCTTCAAGTTTATGTATGTTAGTGTATGACTGATATGTATCACTAAAATATATATTAAGAAAAGAGGGTGCTGAGAGACAAATATGAAGCTATGGTTTTCCTATTTCTCTAAATAGGTCTTCCTTTTGTGTTTCTTCATTGTTGTAAGCTATGATCATGCCTGCATAGAATGGAGAGCAGTACACTCTGCTTGATTGATTAGGTTCTTGTCTTTTATGAGCCACTCCTCCCCCCCATGATATCTTGTAAATCTTTGAGTCACTCTTTGTAACCGTTTGGACCTTACAAGTACCTTTTCTATTTGCTGGGTTGGCAAGTGCCTTCATAAGATATTGGATAAATTTGGAGACTGGGATTTATTTATACTCTGAGTTCCTGGGTTTTCATTTGTCTATATGTTGATTCTCTTTCTTTCTAAGAATAAGTTTGACTTCATTTCCAATACTTTCTAAAAAAATTACGATATATCCTAAGAACATGAATTTATATATGTATATCTGCATCACAATCACTCTGCATTCGAGAACAGCCCAATGGTGCCCAGAATATCAGGAATGCTTTCCTTGAAACATAATCTAGATCCTTTTAACAGTCACTAAAAATCATGGAAAAAGATCATCTCAGAATTATCGATTTACCTACACTCCCATTTAAAATTAACATTTTCTGTCAATCTAATATCCATTTCAGTTCATAATATCAAAATAGAGAGTTTTTCAACAGCCTTAAAAAATGATGTCCAGAAAATCAAGAAGTTTCCTTGAAACAAAATATGGAGCCTTCTAAACATTCAGTAAACAATCATAAAATCATGGAAAAAGTTCTCCTCAAAAGTATTGAGTTACCTAATTAACTTTAAAAATTAACATTTTCTTTCAATCTAATATCCATTTGAGTTCAAAATTTAAAATAAAGACCTTTCCAACAGCTTTAAAAAAACCACTCATTGTTCCCTTTGTCCACATGATGTAGTGTAGGATCACATATCTATAAAACTGATAGATAAACCAAAAAAAGTTGTTCAAAGACTGCCAGAAAAACACCTATGTATGTCAGTGTGAACAAATGGATTGAGATGTGAATAATTTCTTCTTTATTCGTATGTGTTTTTTTATTTAAAATAATTATTATAGAGCTAATGAAAGTTTAATAATGATTGAAAAGATGAATGAACATCCCTTTGAATATACCAAGGACCAGGGAATGTATAAATTGATGAATAAGATTGTGGCTTAAAATGACTCTATAAAACAGATTTGATTTAAAAATTGTGGGCACATCAGGAATTGTATGCCCAAGTTCAGCTATGGATAATAGTTAATAGTCATGTTTCAAAAATGTCTGGACAATTTTTAAAAATGAATCACATTCCAAGTTTCTTCTGGAGATGGGACCACGGTAAGTTGTTATGTCTCTTTATTTTCTAAGGTTGTGATTTCTGCTCTAGACTTCAAGTTTATGTATATTTATGTATGACTGATATGCATCACTAAAAGATAAATTAATTGAAAGAGGATGCTGAGAGACAATATGAAGCTTTGGGATTAGGTACTAATCTAAAATGGTCTTCCTATTGTGTTTCTTCATTGTTGGAGGCTACAATCATGCATGCATAGAATGGAAAGTGATTCACTCTGTTTGATGGATTAGGTCCTTGACATTTAAGAACCATTCCACTCCCCCATGATATCTTGTAAACATTTGATTCACTCTTTTTACCTTGTGGACACAGCAAGTTCCTTTTTCTCTTCTGGTTGTTTGCAAATTCCTTCAAAAGCCATAGGACAAATTTGGAGTCTGGGAGTTATTTGTACTCTGAGTTCCTGGTTTTACATTTTGTATATGTGGATTCTGTTTCTTTGTATGAATGAGTATGAGCTTATTTCCAATACTTTCTATAAAATTACAATATGTCTTAAGAGCAGGTATTTATATATGAATACCTGCATCAAAAACTCTCTGCACTCAAGAACCACCTGGTGATGCCCGGAAAATCAGGAAAGGATTCCTTGAAGTAAAATCCAGAGCCTTCTAAACATTCAGCAAACAATTGTGAAATCATGGAAAAAGCTTTCCTCAGAATTATTGATTTACTTACACTCCCTTTTAAAATTTACATTTTCTTTCAATATAATATACTTTTCAGTTCATAATTTTAAGTTATTGAGTTTTTCAACTGCTTTAGAACAGCCATTCATTATTAATTTTGTCCACAAGATGTAGTATGGGATCACATATTAATTAAAATGATACATAAACAAAAATTTGTTCAAGGACAGCCAGAAAAACACGTATGTATGTCAGAGTCATAAAATTGATTGAGAAGTGAATAACTTCTTGATTCTTCTGGGTTTTTTTATTTATTATAATTATTATAGAGCTTTTGAAAAGGTTTAAGTATGATTTAAAATATTAATGCACACCACTGTGAATATACCAAGGACCAGGGAATGTACACATTGGTTAAAAAAGATATTGGTTTAATAAGTCTTAATGAAACAAATTTGTTTAAAAATCTTGGGGATATCAGGAATTGTACACTGAAGGTGAGCCATGGATAATAGTTATTAGTCATGTTTCAGAAATGCTCTGGCAATTTTTCAAAATGAATCACAATTCACGTTTCAGTTGGAGATGGGACCATTTTAAGTTGTTATGCATGTTTTTTTGGTAAGGTTATGATTTCTGCTCTGGACTTCAAGTTCATGTATGTTCATGTAGGATTGATATGCATCACTAAAAATATATATTAAGAGAAAGAGTATGGTTATAGACAAATATGAAGTTTTAGAATTACCTATCTCTAAAGTAGTCCTCCTTTTCTGTTTCTTCTTTTTGGGGGGCTATAATCATGCCTGCATAGAATGGAGGAAGGTTCATTCAGCTTGATGTATTAGGACCTTGATTTTATGGACCATTCCTCTCCCCCAAGATATCTTTTAAGCATTTGAGTCACTCTTTATTACCTTGTGGACACTACAAGTTCCCTTTTCTCTTCTGGGTGTTCGCAATGTCCTTTAGATGCCATAGGAGAAATTGGAGGCTGGGAGCTATTTGTACTCTAAGTTCCTGGGTTTTCATTTGTGATTATGTGGATTCAGTTTCTTTGCAAAAATGAGTTTGATTTTATTCCAATACATTCTAAAAATTTACACTATGTCATGAGACCAGGTATTTGTATATGGATACCTGCATCATAATCTCTTTGCACCTGAGAAAAGCCCAATGATGTCCAGACAATCAGGAATGGTTTCCTTGAAACAAAATCCCAAGCCTTTGACCATTCAGTAAACAAACACGAAATCATGGAAAAAGATCATCCCTGAATTACCAATTTACCTACATACCATTTTAAAATTAACATTTTTTTTCAACCAAGTATAGAATTAAGTTCATAATTTTAAAATAGAGATATTTTCAACAGCTTTAAAAAATCCATTCATTGTTCACTTTGTCCACATTATGTACTATGGGTTCACATATCAATCAAATTGATAGATAAAAAAATGTTGTTCAAAGACAGCCAGAAAATAATCTATGTACGTTAGTGTCAACAAATGTATTGAGAGGTGAGTAATTTCTTCTTTATTCTTCTGGTATTTCTTTATTTAATTTATTTTGAATAGGTTTAATAATTATTGAAGAGATGAATGCTTACCCTTGTGAATATAACAAGGACCAGGGAATGTACATATTGGATAAAAAATATACTGGTTTTATATGACTCATTAAAACTGATTTGTTTTTAAAAATGTGGGGAAATGAGGAATTGTGAACTGAAGTTGAGCCATGGGTAATAATTATTTGTGGTGTTACAGAAATGCTTTGGCCAATTTTTCAAAATGAAACACACTCCAAGTTTCTGCAGGAGATGGGACCACTGTAAAGTATTATGCCACTTTATTTTTTAAGGCTGTGATTTCTGGTCTACACTTCAAGTTTATGTATGTTCATATATGACTGATATGCAACAATAAAAATATATATTAAGAGAAAGAGGGTGGTTAGAGAAAATTATGAAGCTTTGGAAGTACCAATTCCTCTAAAGTGTTCTTCCTTTTGTGTTTCTTCATTGTTGGAGGCTATAATCATTCCTGCATAAAATGGATGGTGGTACACTCTGCTTGATGGATTAGGTCCTTGTCTTTTATGAACCATTCTTCTCCCCAATGATATCTTATAAACATTTGAGTCACTCTCTTTCACCTTGTGGATCCTAGAATTCTCTTTTTAACTTCTGGGTGTTGGCAACATCCTTCATAAGCAATATGGGAACTTTGAAAGCTGGTAGCTGTTTGTACTGTGTGTTTCTGGATTTTCATTTGTGTATATGAGGATTCTGTTTCTTTATAAGAATGAGTTTGATTTTTTCCCAGTGCTTTCTAAAAAATTATATTATGTCATAAGAGCAGGTATTTACATATGGATACATGCATCACAATCCCTCTGCACCTGAGAACAGCACAATGATATCCAGTAAATCAGAATTGGTTCCTGGGAAACAAAAATCAGAGCCTTTTAAACATTCAGTAAATAATTGTGAAATCATGGAAAAAGATCTCCTCTGGATTATCAATTTACATACACTCCCTTTTAAAATAAACATTTTCTTTCAATCTAATATCCATTGCAGTTCCTAAATTTAAAATGAAGACATTTCAACAGCTTTAAAAAAGCAATTTTTGTTCACTTAGTCCACATGATGTAGTATATGATCATGTATCAATAAAACTTATAAATAAACCAAAAAATTTCTTCCCAGACAGCCAGAAAACAACTATGTAAGTCAGTGTCAACAAATGGATTGAGGGGTGAATAATTTCTCCTTATTATTCTGGTTTTTTGGTATTTATAACAATTAATATAGGCTATTGAAAAGATTTAATAATGATTAAAGAGATAAATGCACACCACTGTTAATATACCAAGGACCAGGGAATGTACACTTTGGAAAAAAGCGATATTGGTTAATAAGTCTCAATAAAACAGATTTGTTTTAAAAATCATAGGGATGTCAAGAATTGTACACCCAAGTTGAGCCATGGATATTAGTTATTAGTCGTGTTTCTGAAATTCTCTGGCAATTTTTAAAAATGAATCAAATTTCAAGTTTTTGCTGGAGATGGTACCATTGTAAGGTGTTATGCCCCTTTATTTTCTAAGGTTGTGATTTTTGCTCTAGACTACAAGTTTATGTATGTTTATGTATGACTGATATGCATCACTAAAAATATATATTAAGAGAAAGTGGGTGGTGAGAGACAAATATGAAGCTTTGGAATTACCTATTTATCTAAAGAGGTCTTCCTTTTGAGTTTCTTCATTGCTGGAGTCTAAAATCATGCCTACAAATAATTGAGGGTGGTACACTCTGCTTGAGGGATTAATTCCATGGTTTTATGAACCATTACTCTCCCCCATGTTATCTTCTCAACAATTGAGTCACTGTTTGTCATGTTGTGGAACCTACAAGTCCCTTTTCTCTTCTGGGTTTTGGAAACAGCCTTCATAAGACAAAGGAGAAATTTGGAGGCTGGAAGCTATTTATAATCTAAGTTCCTGGGTTTTCATTTGTGTATATGTGGATTCATTTTCTTTGTAATAATGAGTTTGATTTTATTTCCAATACTTTTTTAAAATTACAATGGGTCATAGGAGCTGTAATTTATATATGGATACATGCATGTCAATCTCTCTGCACTGGTGAACAACCCATTGTCCAGAAAATCAGGAATGGTTTTCTTGAAACAAAATCCAGAGCCCTCTAAACATTCAGTAAAAAATCGTGAAGTCATGGAAAAAGATCTCACCAGAATTATAGATTTACCTACTCACCCTTTTAAAATTAAGTTTTCTTTCACTCTAATATCCATTTCAGATCATGATTTTAAAATAAAATCCTTTTCAGCAGCATTAAAAAAGCCATTCATTGTTCACTTTGTCCACACGAAGTAATATGGGATCACATACCAATAAAACTGATAGAAAAACAAAGAAGTTGCTCATGGACACCCAGAAAAACACCTATGAATGTCAGTGTCAACAAATGGATTGAGAGGTGAATGTTTTCTTCTTTATTCCTCTGGTTTTTCATTATTTATTATAAATATTATAGAGCTATTTAAAAGGTTTAATAATGTTTGAAGAGATGAATGCACACAACTGTGAATATACCAAGGACCAGGGAATGTACACATTAGATAAAAAAGATATAGTTTTAATATGTCTCATAAAACAGATTAGTTTTAAAAATCGTGGGTATGTCAGGAAATGTACACCCAAGTTTAGCCTTGGTTAATAGTTATTAGTCATGTTTCTGAAATGCTCTGGCAAATTTTTAAAATGAATCACAATTCAAGTTTCTGATGGAGATGTGTGTATGGGACCACTGTAAGTTGTTATGCCCTTTATTTTCTATGGTTGTTATTTCTGCTCTACACTTCTAGTTTATGTGTGTTTATGTATGACTGATATGCAACACTAAAAATATATATTAAGAGAAAAAGGGTAGTGAGACACCAATATGTATCTTTGGAATTGCCTATTTCTCTAAAGTGGTCTTCCTTTTGTATTTTTTCATTGTTGGATTTTATAATCACACGTGCATAGAATGGAGGTCGGTACTCTCTGCTTGATGAATTAGGTTCTTGACATTTATAAACCATTCTTCACCCCATGATATCTTGTAAACTTTTCAGTCACTCTTTATCACCAGGAGGACCCTACACGTCCCTTTTTCTCTTCTGAGTTTTGGCAAGGTCCTTCATAAGCCATAGGAGAAATTTGGAGGCTGAGAACTATTTGTACTCTTACTTCTGGATTTTCATTTGTTTATATGTGGATTCTGTTTCTTTGTAAGAATGAGTTTGATTTTAGTTCCAATACTTTCTAAAAAAATACAATAGGTCATAAGACCAGATAATTATATATGGTTTCCTGCATCACAATCTCTCTGCCCATGAGAATGTCTCAATGATATCAAGAAAACCAGGAATGGTTTCCTTGAAACAAAATCTGGAGCCTTCTAAACATTCATTATATAGTCGTTAAACCATGCAAAAAGTCTACTCAGAATTATCAATTTACCTACACTCCCTATTTAAATTTAAATTTCCTTTAAATCTAATATCCATTTCAGTTCATATTTTTAAATTAAAGACCTTTTCAATAGCTTTTCAAAAGTCATTTATTGTTCACTTTGTCCACATGATGTAACATGGGATCAGATATCAATAAAACAGATAGATAAACTAAAAAAAGTTGTTCATGGACAGCCAGAAAAACAACTAGGTATGTCTGTGTCAACTTTTTTATTGAGCATTGAATAATTTCTACTTTATTCTTCTGTTTTTTCCTTATTAATTATAATTATTATAAAGTTATTGAAAAGGTTTAATAATGATTCAGAGATTATTGCATGGCACTGTGAATATACCAAGGACCAGGGATCGTATACATTGGATAAAAAAGATATTGGTTTAATAACTCTCAAAAAGCAGATTTTTAAAAAAATTATGGGGATGCCAGGAATTTTACACCCAAGTTTAGGCATAGATAATAGTTATTAGTTGTGTTACAGAAATGCTCTGCTCAATTTTTCAAAATGAATCAAAATTCAAGTTTCTGCTGGATTTGGGACCATTTTAAGATGTTATACCCCTTTATTTCTAAGGCTGTGATTTCTGCTCTGTACTTCAATATTATGTATGTTCATTTATGATTGATATGCATCACTAAAATATACATTAAGAGAAAGAGGGTGGTGAGAGACAAATATGAAGCTTTGGAACTATCTATTTCAATAAAATGGTCTTCCCTTTGTGTTTCTTCATTTTGGAGGCAATAAACCCCCTGCATATAATGGACAGCAGTACACTCGGCTTGATGGCTTAGGTCCTTGAATTTTATGAACCATTCCTCTCCCCCATGATATCTTGTAAACATTTTTGTCATGCTTTGTCACCTTATGGATCCTACTAGTCCCTTATTCTCTTCTGGGTGTCAGCAAGGTCCTTCTTATATTATAGGAGAAATTTGGAGCTCTGTAACTTTTGTTTTCCGAATTCCTGGGTTTTCATTTCTATATATGTGCACTTGGTTTCTCTGATAGAATGATTTTATTTTTATTTCCAATACTTTCCAAAAAATTACAATATATCATAAGAGCAGGTATTTATATATGGATACGTGCATCACTAGCTCTCTGCACTTGAGAACAGACCAAGGATGTCCAGAAAATGAGGAATGGTTTCCTTGAAACAAATCCAGAGCTTTCTAAACATTCAGGAAACAATAATGAAATTATAGAAAAAGATCTCCTCAGAATTATTGATTTACCCAAACTCTCTTTAAAATTAAAATTTTTTTTCAATGTAATATTAGTTTCATTGATTTTTAAAATAAAGACTTTTTCAACATATTTAAATAAGCCATTCATTGTTCAATTTGTCCACATGAAGTAGAATGGGTTCACATATCACTAAAACTGTTAGATATAAAAAAAAAGTTGTTCAAGGACAACCAGGAAAAGACCTATATATGTCAGTATCAACAAATGGATTGAGAAGTGAATAATTTCTTCTTTATTGTTCTCATATTTCTTTATTTATTAGAATTATTATAGAGCTATTGAAAAGGTTTAATAAGGTTTGAAGAGATGAATGCACACCACTGTGAATATACAAAGGACCAGGGAGTTTACATATGGAATAAAAAAGATATTGGTTTAATATGTTTCAATAAAACAGGTTTGTTAAAAAAAATCTTGCGTATTTCAAGAATTGTACACCCAAGTTGAGCAATGGATAATAGTTATTAATTGTGTTTCAGAAATGCTCTGGCCAATTTTTAAAAATGAATCACATTCAATGTTCTGCTGGAGATTGGACCACTGCAAGGTGCTATGCCCTTGTATTAGTCAGCCAAAGAGGTGCTAATATGAAAGATCAAAAATGGGTTGGTCTTTATAAATGGTATTTATTTGAACCAAAGTTCAATGCCACGTGTTGGAGCAAGACAGCTGCTGATGCTTGCCAGGGTTCAGGCTTCTTGGGTTCCTCTCTTCCCAGGGCTACATTTCTCTCCAGGCTTAGCTCCTGTTTCCTCCACAAGGTCAGCTGTAGACGATCAGGTGAATGGCTCACTTCCCTTCTCCTGGGGCCTTCTTTCCAACATCAAAACTGCTTCAACTTTGTTCTTTGCCTTGCCTTTTATATTCGATTCCACACCCACCAAGGGGTGGAGTTCAATGCCCTACTGATGTGGCACACTCAATGCCCTAATCATAACATAATCATGCCCAGATTAACAGATGAGCTTACAAGCATGATCCAATTATATTTTTGGAATTCATAATTACATCCAACTGCCCAACTGCAACAATCCACCCTCTGAATTCCAAAAATACATTACAATGTTCAAAAATCTTTAATCAGTAACAATGCAAGTACAAAATCATATCATAATTGTTTTAGAGATATAAAGTTCATCTTGAGGCAAAATCCCATCTGCTGTAGACCTCTGAAACTTACAAAACCTTTTAACTGCTTCCAATACACAATTGGAAAGAAAAATGATAAACATTTTCAATATCACAAGAAGAAATTGGGATGTTAACCATCAGTCATGGATCCTCTACAGTTCAGTAAACCTGCAGGGCATCCTCCATTCAGTCCTCCATTTTCTTAAGAAGATGGTTTCTTCTCCTTGGGGCCACATGGGGACCCACCCTTTCAACTGGCTTGCCCAATGGCTATTTTCTTGGCTCCATCCTCATGAAGCACCTGTGTGCTGACCAAGCTTCACACCTCACCCTCCAAGAGTGTTGGCATTATTGCCACAACTTACCCAATCTTTGGGTTAGAGTCTTAGCCACCCCTAGTACAGTGAGGTGAAGATAACATTTCCCCTAACTTTTGACATACAGGCTCAATCCTCTCAGAGCAACGGGTTGACCACCTGACCTTCCCTAACCTTTGGCATACAGGTTCAACCCTCTCAGAGTAATGGGTTGAACACCTGGCCTTCTCTAATCCATGGGGTACAGGTATACCCTTCTCAGACCTATGGGTTTTTTACCTTAACCTCCCTAATCTTTGAGGAATGTGCTCCACACTCCCTGCACCCTGGGATGGCAAAACTCTCCCAGAACATTGGGTGGGGGCATCCACCCTCTTCAACTGCTGGGAAAAACTCACCCTCTCTGTACATATGTGTGGCCTCCTCTCCTGGCCCAAGGAGATGTCTTAATCCAAGATCTCTGCTTCCACAGTTTTCTTCTTAAAGCTGTTTCTCCTTCAATCTCTCCTTTCCATGTCCTCTTTTGTCCAAGCTGACAGTGGTTTTGTTCATACAGCTCTCTCAAAAACTTTGTTGGTTTAGCATGTAGGAAGCAGGAGTCCAAGCCATCAGAGAGTAAGTCTTTCCACAAGTCTTTCCGAGATAACTTCATCTTCAATTCTGATTTCCAAGTTCCAGGTTTAGCTAAGTCTTCAAATGGGGTGCTTTGATCTGGGAATTTTATTTCCACAAACTTGGAATTTCCAGAATCAGTTTCTGTTTTCTTTGTGCCCAAAAGTTCAGTCCTTAGTGTATTTTGCTCATCTAGTATTTTGCTATAAGCTGCAAGGAGAATCCAAGCCACATTATCTGGGTTTACTTTGGAAAGTTCTTCAGCTAAACGCTCCAGTGCACCATTCTCAAATTCTGTCTTTCATATAACACCTGGAGTTAATCTTGCTAAGTTCTCTGCAACTTTCAAGCGTGGATCATCTTTCCTCCAGTTTCCAATAATAGTTTCATCACTTACTTCTAAGACATCATAAAAAGTCTCTCTAGTGTCCATATTACTATCAACAGTCTCTTCCAAGTGATCTAGGCCTTTTCCATGAAGCATTTCCAATTCCTCCAAAAAATACCCCTTAATGGTTTATAAAACCATTCCAACAATTTGTTAATTACAAAAGGACTGCCCCACTCCTTGGTACCAAATTCTGTATTAGTCAGCCAAAGGGGTGCTAATGTGAAATATAAAAAAATGGGTTGGTCTTTATAAAAGGTATTTATTTTGGGGTAGAATTCCACAGATACCAGGCCATAAAGCATTGTCTCTTCTCTCACCAAAGTTCATTGCCACATGTTGGAGCAAGACAGCTGCCAATGCTTGCCAAGGTTCAGGCTTCTTGGGTTCCTCTCTTCCCAGGGCTGCATTTCTCTCCAGGCTTAGCTCCTGTTTCCTCCACAAAGTCAGCTGTAGATGATCAGGTGAATGGCTCACTTCTATTCTCCTGGGGCCTTCTTTCCAACATCAAAATTGCTTCTCTAAAACTGCTTCAACTTTGTTCATTGCTAGCCTTTTATATTTGATTCCCCACCCACCAAGGGGTAGAGCTGAATGCCCTACTGATGTGGCACACTCAATGCCCTAATCATAACATAATCATATCCAGATTATAGATCAGTTTACAAGCATGATGCAATTATATTTTTGGAATTCATAATTACATCAAACTCCCCAACTGCATTCTCCCTTTATTTTCTAAGGTTGTGGTTTTGGCTCTAGACTTCAAGTGTATGTATGTGCATGTATGATTGATATGCATCACTAAAAACATATATTAAGAGAAAGAGGGTGTTGAGAGACAAGTATGAAGGTTGGGAATTACCTATTTCTATAAAGTGGTCTTCCTTTTGTATTTCTTCATTGTTGGATGCTGTATTAGTCAGGGTTCTCTTGGGAAACAGAATCAGCAGGAGATATCTGTGAATAATATGGAACTCTAAAAGAGTTTCTCACATGACCGTGGGGACGCATAAGTCCAGGTTCCTCAAGCAAGCTGCAAACCAGGGGCTCCGATGAAAGCCCGATGAAAGGTTGTTGATGAGTCTCTGGGAGAAGTTGCCTGTCCAACGACAAGCTGGGAAATTCTCTCTGAATGTTGAAATCACTTCCACTTTTAAGTCATTCAACTGATTGGATAAAAGCACCACCCATTGATAATGTAATCTCCCTGATTGATGCAGATGTAATCAGCCATCCACGCAGTAAACTCACTGGTGATCGAAGTCCATAAATGCTCTTGTATTACAATTAGCCTAGTGCTTGCTGGAACAAACACCTGGACACTTGGCCGAGTTGACACATTAGCCTAACCATCACAGTCCACCCCTTGTCAACTCGGCAATCATACACATTACTCTAAACCATACTTAGTCTTTAAGTATAAACAATAACAGACAAGCATACATATATATTTCTGCCTAACAATGTTCAACTCTCCTGCGTACATCCGGAAATGCATTAATTCCCTACAGAACAGGGTGCAAGTCCTTGGATGATAGTCACTCTTAAACTCAACATCCTTAAATATTATAATGTGGGATTAATACAACTTTTCATGATAGCAGAAAAGATCGGGGAAGAAAACAAAGAAATTCATTTTGTGTACATATACAATCATACTCATAACGAAACATGGAAAAAGGGTTCATGACCATTACAGTCCTCGTTTCTGTAACTGGTCATGTGGTCGAAGTTCATATTTATCACTACTTTCTTCCACTACCCATTCCATATTCCCGTTACCTTCAGCAAGCACTTCAGCTGGCCGTAGTTCTTTGCCTGGTGGGGTGACCCAAACTTTCATTCCCGAAGATTCTGGGCCATTGTTAGTCCTGCTTGAATTGGTTTGTTGCAATTTTCCATTGACTTTAATCACAGGGCATGGCAGGACTAGGAGATACCCTAAAGGATCCCCTGCATTCCAGGCAAACTCTTCTTTATCCCCATTATGTAGATGTAGTCCTATTTCCCCTTGATAGTCAGGATCAATAACCCCAGCCAGTACAGTAATTCCCTTCTTTGCCTGTTGATTCACAAGTAAGAGGAGCCCAAAGTGGCCAGGTGGCAGTCTTAACTTCCAGTTCAATGGAATCACTGTTATGTTCCCAGGTGGCAGCACTCCTCCTCTTGGGACTAAACCCTGTAGACCAGCAGAGCTTAAGGTTTCAGGGACAGGAAGCAAAAATTTTCCTAGTGGGTCACTAGGGATAATAGTGAATGGTGCCACTCCCATTTCCACCCCTTGATTCCTGGACCCATGAATCCTGGCTATGGGAGAAACAGCACCATAGAGAGGACGCTGAATAAGAGCATACACAGCATCCTGGAGAACATTGCCCCAGCCCTGCAAGGTATTGCCACCTAGTTGGCGCCATAATTGAGTCTTTAAAAGGCAATTCCACCGTTCTATTAATCCAGCTGCTTCAGGGTGATGGGGAACATGGTAAGACCAGTGAATTCCATGGGCATGTGCCCATTCCCACACATCATTTGCTGTGAAATGGGTTCCTTGATCAGAAGCAATGCTGTGTGGAATGCCATGGCGGTAGATAAGACATTCGGTAAGTCCACGGATGGTAGTTTTGGAAGAAGCATTGCGTGCTGGAAATGCAAACCCATAGCCAGAGTATGTGTCTATTCCAGTTAAAACAAATCGCTGCCCCTTCCATGATTGAAGTGGCCCAATGTAGTCCACCTGCCACCAGGTAGCAGGCTGGTCACCCCGAGGAATGGTGATATATCTGGGGCTGACTGTGGGTCTCTGCTGCTGGCAGATTGGGCATTCAGCAGTGGCTGTAGCCAGGTCAGCCTTGGTGAGGGGAAGTCCATGTTGCTGAGCCCATGCATAACCTCCATCCCTACCTCCATGGCCACTTTGTTCATGAGCCCATTGGGCAATGACAGGAGTGGCTGGGGAAAGAGGCTGAGCATTAGCCACAGAGCGGGTCATCTTAACCACTTGATTATTAAACTCTTCCTCTGCCGAAGTCACCCTCTGGTGAGCATTCACGTGGGACACAAATATGTTCATGTTTTTTGCCCACTCAGAAAGATCTATCCACATAGCTCTTCCCCAGACCTCCTTGTCACCAATTTTCCAATCATGTTCCTTCCAGGTCCCTGACCATCCAGCCAAACCATTGCCAACAGCCCATGAATCAGTGTACAAACGCACCTCTGGCCATTTCTTCCTCCAAGCAAAATGAACAACTAGATGCACTGCTCGAAGCTCTGCCCACTGGGAGGATTTGTCCTCACCGCTATCCTTCAAGGATGTCCCAGAAAAGGGCTGCAGTGCCATAGCCGTACACTTTTGGGTGGTACCTGCATATCGTGCAGAACCATCTGTAAACCAGGCCCGAGTTTTCCCATCCTCAGTCAACTGATTGTTAGGGACTCCCCAAGAGGCCAAAACTGTGGGCTGGGAAAGAGAAGGTAACATGGCAGGGGTGGTGACCATGGGCATTTGGGCCACTTCCTCATGTAACTTACTTGTGCCTTCAGGACCTGCTCGAACCCTATCTCGTATATACCACTTCCACTTTATTATGGAGTGCTGCTGTGCACGCCCAACTTTATGGTTTGGTGGGTCAGACAATACCCAGCTCATGATAGGCAACTCAGGTCTCATGGTAACTTGATGGCCCATGGTTAAGCGTTCAGTCTCTACTAAGGCCCAGTAGCAAGCCAAAAGCTGCTTCTCAAAAGGGGAGTAGTTATCTGCAGAGGATGGCAAGGCTTTCCTCCAAAGTCCTAAGGGTCTGCGTTGTGATTCCCCTATAGGGGCCTGCCAAAGGCTCCAGACAGCATCTCTATTTGTCACTGAAACTTCCAGCACAATTGGATCTGCTGTATCATATGGTCCAAGTGTCAGTGCAGCTTGCACAGCAGCCTGGACCTGTCGCAGGGTTTCCTCTTGTTCCAGTCCCCAATCAAAACTAGCAGATTTTCTGGTCACTCGGTAAATGGGCCGCAGTAACACACCCAAGTGAGGAATGTGTTGTCTCCAAAATCCAAAGAGGCCAACTAAGCGTTGTGTCTCCTTTTTGGTCGTAGGAGGGGCCAGGTGCAATAGCTTATCCTTTACTTTCGAAGGGATATCTCGACAGGCCCCACACCACTGGACCCCTAGAAATTTCACTGACATGGAAGGACCCTGTATTTTTGTTGGATTTATCTCCCATCCTCTCTCACGCAAATGCCTTACCAATAAATCTAGAGTCTTTGCTACTTCTTGCTCAGTAGGTTCTATCAACATGGTATCATCAATATAATGGACCAGTGTGATGTCTCGTGGGAGGGAGAGACGATCAAGGTCCCTGCGGACAATATTATGACATAGGGCTGGAGAGTTGATATACCCCTGAGGCAGGACAGTGAAAGTATACTGCTGGCCTTGCCAGCTGAAAGCAAACTGTTTCTGGTGGTCCTTACTAATGGCAATTGAGAATAAAGCATTTGCCAGATCAACAGCTGCATACCAGGTACCAGGGGAAGTGTTGATTTGCTCAAGCAATGATACCACATCTGGGACAGCAGCTGCAATTGGAGTCACCACCTGGTTAAGTTTACGATAATCTACTGTCATCCTCCAAGATCCATCTGTTTTCTGCACAGGCCAAATAGGAGAGTTGAATGGGGATGTGTTGGGAATCACCACCCCTGCATCCTTCAAATCCTTGATGGTGGCACTAATTTCTGCAATACCTCCAGGAATCCGGTATTGCCTTTGATTTACTATTTTGCTAGGCAGGGGCAGTTCTAGAGGATTCTACTTGGCCTTTCCAACCATAATAGCCCTCACTCCATGAGTCAGGGATCCAATGTGGGGATTCTGCCAGTTACTGAGTATGTCTATTCCAATTATGCATTCTGGAACTGGAGAAATAACCACAGAATGGGTCCGGGGACCCACTGGACCCACTGTGAGACGGACCTGAGCTAAAACTCCATCAATCACCTGACCTCCATAAGCCCCTACTCTGACTGGTGGACCACAGTGACATTTTGGGTCTCCTGGAATTAATGTGACTTCTGAGCCAGTGTCTAATAATCCCCGAAATGTCTGATCATTTCCTTTTCCCCAGAGCACTGTTACTCTGGCAAAAGGCTGTAGGTCTCCCTGGGGAAATGTGGGAGGAAGATTAACTATACAAATTTTTGGCAGTTTAACAGGATCCTTCCCCAAGGGGACCCGGCCTTCCCCTCATTCAAGGGGCTCTGGGTCTGTAAACTGTCTCAAATCTGGGAACTGATTAAGGGGCCGTGATTCTCTGCGTCTGTAATTAGAGTTAGGATTTTGTTCACTTGACCTAGAACTCTTCTGCTTATACAGATCCAGAAGAAATCTAGTAGACTGCCCGTGTATTTCACTTCTGGGTACCCCATGATCTATTAACCAACACCATAACTCCATGCGACTCAGACTATTCTGTGTGCTGTTTTGAATCTGTCTTTCATTGCAGTAGCCACACCTACCTTGGCTTTGTTGATTAACTGCCGATACTTGACTTTTACCGGGCCTTGATCCAATCATCCCCATAATATTTAAGGATTCCAATTCCATTACATCCCCCCTCTACAGTAATATCTGGACTGCAGAGAAGAGCAACCACAGAGCTCTTCAGAGAAGATGGAGTTAGTCTTACAAATTTATTCCTCACAGTCCTGGTTAAAGGTGTGTCCTCTGGACATTCCTGGGGTGGGTGGGCAGGTCTCAAGTGGTAAATCCATTCTAGCATTCCAATCTCTCTAAGCCTTTGAATCCCCTCATCTACTGTATGCCACGGCAAATCAGGCATCTCAACATCAGACATGCTAGGCCATCGTTTGGTCCATGCTTCAGTCAGCCACCCAAACAAACTGTTAGAGCCCTTTCTAACTCCTTGAGCTACAGCGTTGAATCCAGAATTTCTGCTTAGTGGGCCCATATCAATAAATTCAGCCTGATCCAACTTTATATTCCTTCCACCATTATCCCATACCCTTAGTATCCATTCCCACACATATTACAGTTTCCTCTGTAATTCTGCTACTCGTACAATGAGAGACTGCGTTTGATTCTCATATATCTCAAGTCCCAATGATGTCCAGAAAATCCCAAATGGTTTCCTTATATCAAAATCTGAGCCTTCTAAACACTCACTAAACAATCATGAAACCATGGAAAACGATCTCAGAATTATCGATTTACCTACACTCCCTTTTAAAATTCACGTTTACTTTCAGTCTAAAATCCATTTCAGTTTATAATTTTAAAATAAAATCCTTTTCAACAACATTAAAAATCCATTCTTTGTTCACTTTCTCCACATGATATAATATGGGATCCATTATCAATAAAACTGAGAGACAAAAAAAAAAACTGTTCAAGGACAATCAGTAAAACACATATGTATGTTAAGTGTCGACAAATGGATTGAGAGGTGAAAATTTTCTTCTTCATTCTTCCAGTATTTCTTTATTTATTATGATTATCTAAGGCTATTGAAAAGTTTTAATAATGATTGAAAAAATGTATGCAGACAACTATGAATATACTGGCCAGGGAATGTACACATTGGATTAAAAAGAACTTGGTTTAATATGTCTGAATAAAACAGATTTTTTTAGAAAACTGTGGGGATGTGAGGAATTGTACACCCAAATTGAGCCATGGATAGTAGTTATTAGTCATGTTTCAGTAATGCTCTCCCAATTTTTAAAAATTAATAAAATTTCAGGTTTTTGCTGGAGATGTGTATATGGGAGTAATGAAAGTTGTTATCCCCCTTTATTTTCTAAGGCCATGATTTCTGGTCTAGACTTCAAGTTTATATATATTCTTGTATGATTGATATACATAATTAAAAATATATATTAAGAGAAATTGTGTGGTAGAGACAAATATGAAGCTTTGGAACTACATATTTCTCTAATGTGGTCTTTCTTTTTTGTTTCTTAATTTTTGGTGACTATAATCATGTGTGAATAGAATGGAGGTTAGTACACTATGCTTGATGGATTAGATCCTTGGACTTTCTGAAGCAATCCTCTCTCTCGTGATATCTTGTAAAGATATGAGTCACTCTTTGTCACCTTGTTGACCCTACAAGTCCCTTTTCTGGGTGTTGACAATACCCTTCACAAGCCATAGGAGAAATTAGGAAGCTGGGAGCTATTTGTACAGTTGGTTCCTATGTTTTCATTTGGGTCTATGTGGATTCTGTTTCTTTGTAAGAATGAGTTTGATTTTATTTCAAATATTTTCAAAAAAATTAACATATGACAAAAGAGAAGGTATTTATATATGGATAACTGCATCTAAATCTCACTTCAGTCCAGAACAGCATAATGATATCCAGAAATTCAGGAATGGTTTCCCTGAATCAAAATCTGGAGCTTTCTAATCATTTAGCAAACAATCATGAAATCATGGAAAAATATCTCCTCAGAAATATCAATTTACCTATGCTCTCCTTTAAAATTAACATTTTCTTTCAATCTAATATACTTTTCAGTTCCTAATTTTTAAACAAATATATTTTCAAAAGCTTTAAAATGCTTTTTTTCTTCACTTAGTCCACATTTATTAGTATGGGATCACCTGTCAATAAAACTGATAGGTAAACAAAAAAAGTTGTTCAATGACAGCCAGAAATCACCTATGTATGTTAGTGTCAACAAATGGAATGGGTGGTGAATAATTTCTTCTTTATTCTTCTGGTTTTTCTTTACTTATTATAATTATTATAGGGTTATTGAAAATGTTTCATAATGTTTGAAGAGATGAATGCACACCACTGTGATTATAACAAGGGCCAGGTAATGTACACATTGAATAAATAGATATTGGTTTAATATATCTCAATAAAAGAGAATTGTTTTAAAAATTGTGGGGATGTCAGGTATTATACATCCAAGTTGAGCCATGGATAATAGTTATTAGTCATGTTTCAGATCTGCCCTGGCTAAGTTTTAAAAAAGAATCACAATTCAAATTTCTGCTGGAGAAGGTACCACTGTATGGTATTATGCCCCTCTTTTTTCTAAGGTTGTGATTTCTGCTCCAGACTTCAAATTTATTTATGTTCATGTATGACTGATATGCTTTAGTAAAAATATATATTAAGGGAAAGATGGTGGTGAGAGACAAATACGAAGCTTTTCAATTTCCTATTTATCTGAAATGGTCTTCCTTCCTTGTTTTTTTAATTGTTAGAGTCTAAAATCAAGTGAGTAAAGAACGCAGGTCAGTACACTCAGCTTGATGGATTAAGTCCTTGACTTTTAAGGACCACTCCTCCCCCCATGATAGCTCATAAACATTTTTTGTTTTGTTTTGACTTTTTTTTTCCATGAACTCTTGCATAATTTTCTATTTTCACTGTTTGTAAAAAAAAAAAGTGTTTACCCCAACCACCTTTTTCTTCAGAAAAAAATCCAATTGTTATTATGGAAAAATATGTAAACATATATAATAAAAAGAATAATAGAATTAACCCAGTGTACCCATCACCAACTTCAGCCATGATCAGTACCTAGCTAGAAGTTTTAAGTTACAGACACTTTTAAAAAAAGAAAACTGCAATAGCATGGTATACCTGAAAAAAATTTTTAACAGTAATCCTTTATATCTTCTGTTATCATACATAGTTAGATATACAAAATACATATATACAAACATTTATGTTTAGGTATGTGTTTATGTTTCAGTTTGCTTGAATCAGATTCTAAATAAGTACTGTACATTGCAATTGGTTGATATATCTGTCGTTTCTTTCATCTTTAGTTTCTTCCTCCTCTTTTTTTTTTCCTTTAATTTTTGTTGAAGAAATTGAATCATTTCACCTATAGTTTCTCACAATCTCGATTTTGATGATTTCCTCTCCATAGTATTATGGGATATATCACTCTGACTTTTGTGTTTCCTGCAAATTGATATTAGGAATAAAAACAGGTTTTATTGAATTCTGTTTTTTGGCCTATGTTTTTTGGGGAGGGGCAAGACTACTTTTCAGGTGGTGGGATACTTCTATCAAGAGTTTTGGAATGTCTTTTAAAGCTATTAATAGTTATTTTTTTTAGTTTCTTTTTTTTAACTTTATTTTGTGCATTTAATAATTTAAAACATAAGCAATTAAAAACTAAAAAGTAAACACAGATGAATAAATATATACATTACTCAATTAAATGTAATGGATACATGCAAATTTTTTTGCTTTTTTTTGTGTGTGAATCAAACAATATATTACACAATATATTTGGTTCATAGTAATGGATTCATACAGTATTTGTCTTTTGTGTCTGGCTTGCTTCATTCAACATAATGTCCTCCAGGTTCATCCATGTTGCCATATGCTTTATGACTTCATTTCTTCTTACAGCTGCATAATATTCCATTGTGTGAATAGACCACAGTTTGTTCATCCATTCATCTGTTGATGGACACCTGGGTTGTTTCCAACTTTTGGCAATGGTGAATAATGTGGCTATGAACATCGGTGTGCAGATGTCTGTTCGTGTCACTGCTCTCAGTTCTTCTGGGTATATACCCAGTAGTGGTATTGCAGGGTCACATGGCAAGTCTATATTCAACTTCTTTAGGAACTGCCAAACAGTCCTCCATACTGGTTGTACCATCCTGCATTCCCACCAACAGTGAAGAAGTGTTCCTATCTCTCCACATCCTCTCCAACACTTGTAGTTCTCTGTCCTTTTAATAGTGGCCATTCTGATAGGTGTGAAATGATATCTCATTGTAGTTTTGATTTGCATCTCCCTAATCATGAGTGATGTTGAGCATTTCTTCATGTGTTTTTTTGCCATTTGTATTACTTCTTTGGAGAAATGTCTATTCAAGTCTTTGTCCCATTTTTTAATTGGGTCATTTGTCTTTTTGTTGTTGAGTTGTAACATCTCTTTATATATCCTGGATATTAAACCCTTATCAGATATGTGATTTCCAAATATTTTTTCCCATTGAGTTGGCTGCCTTTCACCCTTCTGAAAAATTCCTGTGAGGTGCAAAAGTGTTTAAGTTTGAGGAGGTCCCATTTATCTAATTTTTCTTTTGTTGCACGTGCTTTGGGTGTGAGGTCCAAGAAACCACCACCTACTACAAGGTCTTGAAGATGTTTGACTACATTTTCTTCCAGTAGTTTTATGGTCCTGGCTTTTATATTTAGATCTTTGATCCATTTTGAGTTGATTCTTGTATAGGGGGTGAGATAGGGGTCCTCTTTCATTCTTTTGGTTATAGAAATCCAGTTCTCCCAACACCATTTGTTGAAGAGACTGTTTTTTCCCATCAGCGTGAGCTTGGTAGGTTTGTCAAAAACCATTTGACTCTATAGGTGAGGGTTTATTTCTGGATTCTCAATTCTATTCCACTGATAGATATGTCTATCTTTATGCCAGTACCATGCTGTTTTGACCACTGTAGCTTTGTAATATGTTTCAAGGTCAGGCAGTGAAATTCCTTCCACATTGCTCTTCTTTTTTAGAATAATTTTGGCTATTCGGGTGCACTTACCTTTCCAGATGAATTTGGTAATTGCCTTCTCTAATTCTGTAAAGTAAGCTGTTGGGATTTTGAATGGTATTGCATTGAATCTATAAATCAGTTTGGGCAAGATTGACATCTTCACGATATTTATTCTTCCAATCCATGAACACGGAAGGTCTTTCCATTTGTTTAGGTCTTTTTAAATTTCTTTTAGCTTTGTGTTATAATTTTCTGCATATAGGTCCTGTGCTTCCTTGGTTAAATTAACTCCTAGGTATTTGAGTCTTTTGTTGCTATTGAAAATGGAATTTTCCTCCTGATTTCCTCCTCAGATTGTTCAGTACTAGTGTACAAACACATTACTGATTTTTGCGTGTTGATCTTATATCCTGCTACTTTGCTGAACTCATTTATTAGTTCAAGTAGCTTTGTTGTGGATACTTCAGGATTTTCTAAATACAGGATCATGTCATCTGCAAACAGTGAGAGTTTTACTTCCTCTTTTCCTATTTGAACACCTTTAATTTTTTTGTCTTGTCTAATTGCCCTCGCTAGAACTTCTAGTACAATGTTGAATAACAATGGTGACAGTGGTCATCCTTGTCTTATTCCTGATCTTGGGGGGAAAGCTTTCAACCTTTCTCCATTGAGTATGATGTTGGCTGTGGGTTTTTCATATATGCCTTTTATCATATTGAGGAATTTTCCTTTTATTCCTATCTTTTGAAGTATTTTGATCAAAAAAGGATGTTGGATTTTGTCGAATGCCTTTTCTGCATCTATTGAGATGATCATGTGTTTTTTTTCCTTCAATTTGTTAATGTGGTGTATTACATTGATTGATTTTCTTATGTTGAACCAGCCTTGCATACCAGGAATAAATCCCACTAGGTCGTGATGTACAAGTCTTTTGATAAGCTGTTGGATTCGATTTGCAAGTATTTTGTTGAGAATTTTTGCATCTATGTTCATGAGAGAGATTGGTCTGTAATTTTCTTTTCTTGTGGAATCTTTATCTGGCTTTGGTAGTAAGGTGATATTGGCTTCATAAAATGTGTTGGGTAATTTTCCCTCCTCTTCAATTTTTTGGAAGAGTTTAAACAGGATTGGTGTTAATTCTTTTAGAAATGCTTGGTAGAACTCACCTGTGAAGCCATCTGGTCCTGGACATTTCTTTGCTGGGAGATTTTTGATGATGGATTCAATCTCCTTAATTGTGATTGGTTTGTTAAGTTCTTGTATTTCTTGTTGTGTCAGTGTAGGTTGGTTATGAGTTTCTAGAAATTTGTTCATTTCATCCAGGTTGTCTAGTTTGTTGGCATATAGTTTCTCATAATATCCTCTTATGATTCTTTTTATTTCTGTGAGGTCATTTGTAATTTCCCCCCTTTCATTTCTGATTGTATTTATTTGCATCTTCTCTCTTTTTTCCTTTGTTAGTCTAGTGAGGGGTTTGTCAATTTTATTGATCTTCTCAAAGAACCATCTTTTGGTTTTGTTGATTTTCTCTATTGTTCTTTTGTTCTCATTTTCATTTATTTCTGCTCTAATCTTTATTATTTCTGTCCTTCTTTTTGCTTTGGGATTGGTTTGCTGTTCTTTTTCTAGTTTCTCAAGTTGTTCAGTTAAATCTTTGAGTTTAGTTCTTTCTTGTTTCTTAATATAGGCATTTAGGGCTATAAATTTCCCTCTCAAGACTGCCTTTGCTGTATCCCATAAGTTTTGATATGTTGTGTTCTCATTTTCATTTGTCTCAATATATTTACTGATTTCACTTGCAATTTCTTCTTTGACCCACTGAATATTTAGGAGTGTGTTGTTCAGTCTCCACACATTTGCAAATTTCCTTTTTTCCTGTCTATTATTGATTTCTAGTTTCATTCCATTATGATCTGAGAAGGTGCTTTGTATAATTTCAAACTTTTTATATTTATTGAGAGCTGTATTGTGACCTAACATGTGGTCTATCCTGGAGAAAGATCCATGGGCACTTGAGAAGAATGTATAACCCGCTGAGTTTGGATGCAGTGTTCTGTATATGTCTGTTAGGTCTAACTTGTTTATCATATTGTTTAAGTTCTCTGTTTCCTTGTTGACCTTCTGTCTAGTTGTTCTATCTAATGATGTGAGAGGGGTGTTGAAGTCCCCAACGATTATTATAGAAATGTCTATTTCTCCCTTCAGTTTTGCCAGAGTTTATCTCATATATTTTGGGGCACCCTGGTTGGGTGTGTAGATATTTATGACTGTTATATCTTCCTGGAGGATCATCCCTTTTATTAATATATAATGGTCTTCCGCATCTCTTATTACTTTTTTGCATTTGAAGTCTGTTTTGTCTCATATTAGTATAGCTACCCCTGCTCTTTTCTGTTTACTATTCGCGTGGAGTATCTTTTTCAAACCTTTTACTTTCAGCCGGCTTGTAACCTTCTGTCTGAGGTGAGTTTCTGTAAGCAGCATATGGATGGCTCATGTTTTTTTATCCATTCTTTCAGCCTGTATCTTTTGATTGGGGAAGTTAATCCATTCACATTCAATGATATTACTGAAAATGCACTATTTATTTCCTCCATTTTATTTTTTGGTTTTCATATGTCATCTTATTTTTGTCTTTCTTTTTACTCTTTTGGTTATCCTTTCTGCTTTTCTTTCTTCTATACTCTCCTCCAAGCCTCTCTCTCCTGTCTTTTTCTTTCAGGTTCTAAGGCTTCCTTTAATATTTCCTGCAAAGGTGGATTCTTTTTTGCAAACTCTCTTAGTTTCTGTTTGTTTGTGAATACTTTATATTCACCTTCATATTTGAAGGACAGTTTTGCTGGATAAAGAATTCTCGGCTGGAAGTTTTTCTCTTTCAGATTCCTAGTTGTATCATACCATTGTCTTCTTGCCTCCATGGTATCTGAAGAGAAATCTGCACAAAGTCTTACTGGACATCCTTTGTACGTGTTTGTTTGTTTCTCTCTTGTTGCTCTGAGAATTTTCTCTTTATCTTTTACATTTGACATTCTGAATAATATGTGTCTTGGCATAGGTCTATTGGGATTTATTCTCATTGGGGTACGGTGTGCTTCTTAGACATGTAAGTTCATTTCTTTCGTGAGAGTTGGGAAATTTTCAGCTATTATTTCCTCAAATACTCTTTCTGCCCCTTTTCCTTTCTCTTCTCCTTCTGGAACTCCCATGACACGTATGTTCTTGCGTTTTGTGTTGTCATTCAACTCTCTGAGCCCCTGCTCAATTTTTTCCATTCTTTTCTCTCTCTGTTCTTTTCTCTCTTCAATTTTAGCTGCTCTGTCTTCATTATCACTTATTCTTTCTTCTATCATTTCGAGTCTGCTGTTGTATGCTTCAAATTTATTTTTTACTTTACCTATTGTGTCTTTCATTCCCATGAACTCCGTTTCTTTTCTGTTCATGATTTCAAAATCTTCTTTACGTTCGTGCAATGACTTCTTGAAGTCTTTAATGTCTTTAGCTATATTCTCTTTCATCTCATTAATTTGATTTTTGGAAATGTGTGCTCATCTCACTGATTAGTTCTCTCAAATTCTGCATCTCTTCTGGGACTTTGCTGTATTCCTTTTCTTGGGCCATGTCTTCTATTTTCTTAGTATGGCTCATAAATTTTTTCTAGTACTTAGGCATCTGGTTTCTTTGTATTTTACTTAGATGCTGTATCTCTTTCTCTTTTATGAGGTTTTAGTGGCAGGAGGCTGTGAGTTACCACCACTCTTTGATTTTTGGCTCAACCTTGATTGTTAGGATTGTTCTGCTGGTTACTCAAAACTGGGCACTGGACCCAGTAATTGGTTGTAGAGTCGTTTCCTAGGGCCTTGGGCAGGGAGGCTATAGAGGCCAGGAAAAGTCTCTCTTACTTATTAATTTACTTATATGCACTTCCTTGGTCTGCCAGGAGATGGCGCTTGTTGGCAGCTCTCAATTCAATGCCTGGTCGGAGCATATTTGTTGTGACACAGGCCAGATCAATGTGCTAGAGCTTCCTGTCTGGGGGCTAGGAGCCCTGTGATTCAAACTTTCTGAGACAGTTCTCCAGACTTCTCTTGTAGCACCCCCCTTTTCCCAGCTAGGAAATATTTCCACTCCCTTCTGAATCCTCAACAATCATTCCCTGTTAGTAGAGGAGGAGATTGGGAGTTTTGTATATCTTTAGCCCCTTGTAGGCTCCAAGGCAAACAATGGCGCAGCCCCAACCAGCCTGGAAGGGCTCTCGGGACAGGGCAGACCAAACCTGGGAGTCAAAAGCAGGGTCAGCCCCAGGCTCTCTCTCCCCTCTCCCATGGTGTCCTCAACAATTAGTCCAGGCTAGAAGAGGGGGAGGTTACAAGGGTCAGATTTCCCCAGTCCTTTCTAGGCTCCCAGGGCAAACTGCCATGTGGAAGGGTCCGTGGGGCTCTGCAGCCCAAATTTCAGGTCAGAACCTGAGTCAGCCTAAGGCTGTGTCCCTCTATCTCCCCTTTCCGGGAGTGGCAGATCCCTGAAGCCCCCTTTGTCTGTGGTCACAGGCCCAGGGGCCCGAGAATTCTGAAGAGTGTGTGGGAGGGTGCCAGCAGCAGCAGAAGCTACTTCTGCTATTTGCAACTCACAGTTCTGTAGTCACTATTTCCCTCTTCTGTCCCTCTCTCCTCTGGGTGGTGTGCAGCCTCCACCTGCTGTCCTAAACCCTAGAAGATCTTTTTAGGGGCTGTTTCAGCTTGTCCTCTAGCTATTTTTCAGGAGAATAGATTCCCGTGTCTTACTAGTCTGCCATCTTACTCATAAACATTTGAGTCACTCTTTATCACCTTGGGGACATTATAAGTCCCTTTTTGTCTTCTGGTTGTTGGCAGGTCTTTCATAAGCCATAGAATAAATTTGGAGCCTGGGAGCTATTTGTATTCGGAGCTCCTGGGTTTCTATTTGTATATATGTGGATTCTGTTTCTTTGTAAGAATGAGTTTGATTGTATTTCCAATACTTTCTAAAGAGTTACAATATGCATTAAGAGCAGATATTTATATATGGATATCTGCAACACTTTCTGTCTGCACTTGAGAACAGCCCAATGATATCCAGGAAATCAGGAATGGTTTCCTTGACACAAAACCAGAGCCTTCTAAAATTCAGTAAACAGTCATGAAATCATGGAAAATTTCTCCTCAGGATTATTCGATTTATCTACACACACTTTTTAAATTAACACTTTCTTTCCATTTAACATCAGTTTCAGTTCATAATTTTAAAATAAAGACCTTTTCAACAGCTTTTAAAAAGCCATTCATTGTTCACTTTGTCCACATGATATAGTATGAGATGACATTTAATTAAAATTGATTGATAAACTCAAAAAATTTGCTCAAGGACATCCAAACAGATCCTATATGTGTCAGTGTGAACAAACGGATTTAGAGCTTAATTATTTCTTATTTATTCTTCTGGTATTTCTTTATTTATTATAATTATTGTAGTGTTATTGAAAAGGATTAATAACACTTGAAGAGATGAATACACACCACTGTGAATATACCCAGCTCCAGGGAATGTACATATTGCATAAAAAAGATATTGGTTTAATATTTCACAATAAAACATATTTGTTTAAAAAATCTTGGGGATGTCAGGAATTATAAACCCAAGTAGAGCAATGGATAATAATTATTAGTTATGTTTCAGAAATACTATGGCCAATTTTTAGAAATGAACCATAATTCAAGTTTCTGCTGGAGATGGAACCACTGTAAGTTGTTATAACCCTTTATTTTCTAAGGTTGTGATTTTTGATATAGACTTCAAGTTTATGTATGTTCATGTATGACTGGTATGCATCACTCAAAATATATATTAAGAGAAAGAGGGTGGTGAGAGACAAATACTAAACTTTGTTATTACCTATTTCTCTAAAGTGGTTTTCCTTTTGTGTTTCTTCATTGTTGGAGGCTATAATCACACGTGCATAGAATGGAAAGTGGTACACTCTGCTTGATGGATTAGGTCCTTGAAATTTATGAACCATTCCTCTCCACTATGATATCGCATAAACATATGAGTCACTCTTTGTCACGTTGTGGATGCTACAAATCCTCTTTTCTTTTTTGGGTGATAGCAAGACATAGGAGAATTTGGAGGCTGGGAGTTATTTGTACTCTGACTTCATGGGTTTTCTTTTGTCTATATGTGGATTCTGTTTCTTTGTAAGAATGTGTTTGATTTTATTAGCAACAGTGTCTAAAATATTACAATATGTCTTTATAACAGATATTTATATATGGATACCTGCATCACAATCTCTTTGTACTCAAGAACAGCCAAGTGATGTCCAGAAAATCAGGAATGGTTTCATTGAAACAAAATCTGGACCCTTTTAAACATTCAGTAAACCATCGTGAAATCAATGAAAAAGATCTCCTCAGAATTATCAATTTATTTACACTTCCTTTTAAAATTAACTTTTTCTTTCAATCCAATATACATTTTAGTTCATAATTTTAAAAGTAAAACCTATTCATCAGCTTTTAAAAAGGCTTTCATTGTTCACTTTGTCCACACGATATAGTATGGGATCACATATCAATAAAACTGAAAGATAAACAAAAAAGCTCTTAAAGGACAGCCAGAAAACACCTAAGTATGTCAGTGTCAACACATGGATTGAGACATAAATAAATTCTTCTTTATTCTTCTGGTATTTCTTTATTTATTATAATTAGTATAGAGCTTTTGAAAAAGTTTAATAATGATTGAATAGATGAGTGCACACCACTGTGAATATACCATTTACCAGGGAATGTACACATTGGATAAATATATATTGGTTTAATATGTCTCAATAAAACACTGGTTTTAAAAATTGTGGAGATGTCAGGAATTGTACACCCAAGTTGAAACATGGATAATAGTTAAAAGCCATGTTTCAGAAATGCTATGGCAAATTTTTAAAAATGAATCACATTTCAAGTTTATGCTGGAGACGGGACCACTGAAAGGTGTTATGCCCATTTATTTTCTAAGGTTGTGATCTCTGCTCATGAATTAAAGTTTATGTAAATTCATGTATGATTGATATGCATCACTAAAAATATATATTAAGAGAAAGATGGTGGTTGGAGACAATATGAAGCTTTGGAATTACCAAACTCTCTAAAGAGGTCTTTCTTTGGTGATTCTTCATTGTCGGAGGCAATTACACTCATGCATAGAATGGAGGGTAGTACACTCTTCTTGATAGATTAGGTACTTGACTTTTATGATCCATTCTTCTCCCCCATGAAATCTTGTAAACACTTGACTCATTCTTTGTCACCTTGTGCACCCTACAAGTTCCTTTTTCTCTTCTGTGTGTTGGCCACGTCCTTCATAAGCAATAGGAGAAATTTGGAGGTTGGGAGCTACTTATACTCTGAGTTCCTGGGTTTTCTTTTGTCTATATTTAGATTCTGTTTCTTTGTAAGGATTAGTTTGATTTTGTTTCCAACACTTTCTAAAAAATTACTATATGTCATAAGAACAGTTATTTATGTATGTATACCAGCATCACAATTTCTCTGACTTGGAAAACAGCACAATGATGTCCAGAAAATCAAAAATGGATTCCTTCAAACAAAATCTATAGCCTTCAAAACATTCAGTAACCAATCGTGAAATCATGGAAAAAGATCTCCTCAAAGTTATCGATTTACGCACAATCCCTTTTAAAATTAATCTTTTCTTTCAATCTAATATACATTTTAGTTCATAATTTTAAAACAAAGACCTTTCCAGCCGCTTTAAAAAAGCCATTCATTTTTCCTTTGTCCACATATTGTAGCATGGGATCACATATAGTAAAAACTGATAGATAAATGAAAAAAGTTGTCAAAAGACAGCCAGAAAAAAACCTATGTATGTCAGTGTCAACAAATGGATTGAGAGGTGATTAATTTCTTTATTGTTCTGGTTTTTCTTTATTTATTATTAATTACTTTAGAGCTATTGAAAAGGTTTAATAATGATGGAAGAGATGAATGCACACCACTGTGAATATACCAAGGCCAGGGAATATACACATTGGATTAAAAAAGATATTGGTTTAATATGTCTCAATAAAAGAGATTAGTTTTAAAAATCATGGGATATCAGGAATTGTACACCCAATTTTAGCCATGGAAAACAGTTATAGGTCATGTTTCAGGAATGCTCTGGCCAATTTTTAATAATGGATCACATTCAAGTTTCTGCTGGAGATGTGTGTAAGGGGCCACACTAAGGTATTATGCCTCTTTATTTTCTAAGGCTGTGTATTCTGCTCTAGACTTCAATTTTATACATGTTCATTAATGATTGATATGCATCAATAAAATATATTAAGAGAAAGAATGTGGTGAGAGACAAATATGAAACTTTGGAATTACCTTTTTCTCTAAAGTGGGTTCCTTTTGTGATTCTTCATTGTCGGAGTCCCTAATCACGTGTGCATAGAATGGTGGGTGGTACACTCTGCTTAATGGAGTAGGTTAATCCATTAGGTTATGAACCATTCCTCTTCCCCATGATATCTTGTAAACATTTGATACATTATTTGTCACTTGTGTATCCTACAAGTCCCCTTTCACTTCTGGGTGTTCGAAATTTCCTTCATAAGCCATAGGAGAAATTTGGAGGTGGAAGGTTTTGGAATCTGAGTTCCTGTGTTTTCATTTATGAATATTTGGATTCGGTTTCTTTGTAAGAATGAGTTTGATTTTATTTCCAATGCTTTCTAAAAAATTAGAGTATGTCATAATAGCAGGTATTTATACATGGATCCCTGCCTCTCAAACTCTGCACTTGGGAATAGCCCAAACATGTCCAGAAAATAAGGTATGGTGTCCTTTAAACAAAATCTGGACCCTTCTAAACATTCAGTAAACAATCATGAAATCAAGGAAAAAGACTTCCTCTGAATTTATCAATTTAGGTAAACTACCTTTTGAAATTAACTTTTTCTATCAATCTAATATTTGCTTCAGATCATAAATTTAAAATAAAAGCCATTTCAACACTTTTACAAAAGCCCTTCCTTGTTCACTTTGTCCACATGATGTAATATGTGATCCCATATCAATAAAACTGATAGATAAACAAAAAAAAAAAATTGTTAGAGGACAGCCAGAAAAATACCTATGTATGTCAGGGTCTACTAATGGATTGAGAGGCAATTAATTTCTTATTTATTCTTCTGGATTTCTTTTTTATTATAATTATTAAACATAAGGAAACTCAGGGAAAAAAAAGAGAAGAAAAAAAACAAGAAAAAAAAACCAAATAATCAAACAAACAAAAAAATCAAAACAGAATATAATTAGCGGATTGGGACTTTCAAAAAAAATGGGCAAAAAAGCAAAGGAAATGCCATATATATATATATATATATATTCTTTTTTTTCCCCCTTCTCTTTTCATTTTTTTCCTTCCTTTTATCACTGTGTTATTGGATGTCCAGAGTGCTGTGACATATTCTCCCTCTCAATCCCCATTGTCTCTCAATTTTTCATTTAATTTTCAAAGAAGTTTTAGGTCACAGCAAAGTCTCACATGGAGTGCTGGAGACTCCCAGATACCAAACCACCCCCCCTTCCCCACCCCATATTAACCCCCCCTTTTTTTTGGATGTTAGCATTGTTATAACTGTTATACAGAAAGCGAAATATAGCAACTAAACATTGTCAATGAGTTACAGTATAGTTTACAATTTAGATGATAGTTTAATAATTTTGATGATATTTACCATGTCCTGTGTCCATTACTGTAAGGTAATGAAAAACCTTCTCCATGACCACCAAACACCCCATTAGATCTTGACTGTTCCCTTCCTCCCAGCCCCCCAGGACCCATGATACCACCCTATCCCGACCCATGGAAAGTCAAGATTCACAGTTACATGCCCTGGGGATTTGAACCTGCCCTTCCTAATCCACCCACCCACCAGTGCTGCACCACCAAACCCAGGAACACCACCACTCATCTGCCCCATCGCCAAACATGCAACCACACTTTATCCCTTTACCATAGATTATGTCCATATGGTTGATGGCTCAAAGCCTGCTCTTCTCTTACTCTCCCTTGTTAACCTATCTTTCAGACAATGGTTCTCAGAGACTGCTCACTTTCCTCAGTTCAGATCAGTGAGGTCATATACTGTTCATCCTTCAGTGCCTGGCTTCCTTCACTCAACATAAGGTCTTCAAGATTCATCCACGTTATTCCATGTGTTAGCACTTTGTTCCTTCTTACAGCTGAGTAATATTCCATTGTATGTATATACCACATTTTGCTTATCCATTCGTCTGTTGATGGCCACCGGGGCTGATTCCAACTTTTGGCAATGGTGAACAGTGCTACTTTGAACATTGGTGCGCATATATCTATTTGTGTCTTTGCTTTCAGTTCTTCTGGGTATATACCCAGCAGTGAGATTGACAGAATTGGACTCAAATAAGTCCTCCCTGCACATGGTTCATCAGTCCCTTCTATTTAAACCTATATGTGATGCAGAAGTTTTTAGGTATACTTCCAGAGACAGAAGCCTCTGGCCTATCTATGTGCCAGGTGTGCGTGGAATCTCGGTGGAGCTGCAACTCCTACCCTACAGCTCAATGGACTCATCCAAGTCACATGGTGAGGAGACAACGATGGGCAACGGCCATCCCATGGAATGGAGAGGGCCTGCATCTGCAGGAAAGATCATCCCACCCACCATATACATGAGATATAAGCCCTCTCTCACTTGGAGGTGTAGTGGACATCACCATCCCAGTCCCCTCACGATTGGAGGAAAAGCTATGGGCTAGAGTGGACTTGATGGTATTCTGTTGTACACATATGGTGATTCTAGCAATGGAAGAAATTATAACAATGAGATGGAAAAAATAATTATTAAAAAGCTTTTGAAATGGTTTAGTAATTAATGGAAGAGAAAATGCACACCACTATGAATATATCAAGGACCAGGGAATGTACACTTTGGATAAAGAAGTTATTCATTTGATATGTCTCAATAAAACAGTTTTTTTGAAAATTGTGGGGACTTCAGGAATTGTACACCCAAGTGGAGACATGGATACTAGTTATTAGTCGTGTTTCAAAGATTCTCTGGACAAATTTTAAAAATAAATCACAATTCAAGTATCTTGCTTGAAGTGTGTGTATGGGTCCACTGTGATGTGTTATTCACCTTTATTTTCTAAGATTGTGATGTCTGCTCTAGATCTCAAGTTTCTGTAGATTTATGTATGACTGATATGCATCACTAAAAATATATATTAAGAAAAAGAAGGTGGTTTGAGATAAATATGAAGCTTTGGAATAACATATTTTTTTAAAGTGGTCTTCCTTTTGTTATTCTTCATTGTTTGAGGTTATAATCACCCATGCATACAATGGAGGGTGGGACACTCTGCTTGATGGATTAGGTCATTGAATTTTATGAACCATATATCTCCCCCATGATATCTTGTAAACATTTAAGTCACTCTTTTTCACCTAGTGTACCCTACAATTCCCTTTTCCTCTTATGGGTGTTGGCAAGGTCCTTCTTAAGCCATAGAAGAAATTTGGAGGCCTGGAACTATTTGTACTCTGAGTTTCTGGGTTTTCATTTGTCTATATGTGGATTCTGCTTCTTTGTTAGAATGAATTTGATTTTGTTTCACAAACTTTCTTAAAACTTTCAATATGTCATAAGAGCAGGTACTTATATATGTCTACCTGCATCACAAACCCTCTGCACTCGAGGATAGCCCAATGATGTCCAGAAAATCAGGAATGATTTCATTGAAACAAAATCTGCAGTCTTTTAATCATTCAGTAAACAATCATGAAATCATGGGAAAAATCTCCTCAGAATTATCGATTTACCTACAAACCCTTTTAAAATTAAAGTATTCCTTCAATCTAGTATCAGTTTGAGTTCATAATTTTAAAATAAAGACCTTTTCATCAGCTTTAAAAAGCCATTCATTGTTCACTTATTCCACATTATGTAGTATGGGATCACATAACAATAAAACTGAAAGATAACCAAAAATTAGTTCAAGGAGAGCCAAAACACACCTATGTAGGTTCGTTTTAATAAATGGATTGAGAGATGAATAATGTCTTCTTTATTCTTCTGGTGTTTCTTTATTCATTTTAATTATAATAGAGCTATTTAAAAGGTTTAATAATGATTGAAGTAATGAATGCTCACCACTGTGAATATACCAAGGGCCAGGGAATGTACACATTGAATTAAAAAATATTGGTTTAATATTGCTTAATTAAACAGATTTGATTTAAAAATCATGGGGTTGTCAGGAATTGAACAAGCAAATTGAGCCATGGATACTATTGATTAATCGTATTGCACAAATGCTTTGGCCAATTTTTAAAAATGAATCACAATTCAAGTTACTGCTGGAGATGGAAACACTGTAATTTAGTGTGCCCCTTTATTTTCTAAGTTTGTGATTTCTGCTCTATATTTCAGGTTTATTTATGTTCATGTATGAAAAATATGCATCCCTAAAAATATATATTAAGAGTAAGAGGGTGCTGTGAGTCAAATATAAATCTTTGGAATTATCGATTTCTGTAAAGTGGTCTGCTTTTTGGTTTCTTCATTGTTGGAGGCTGTATTCCCGTTTGAATAGAATGGAGGGTGGAACAAACTGATTGATGGATTAGGTCATTTACTTTTATGAATGATTCCTCTCCCAATGTTATCTTGTAAACATTTGAGTCACTCTTTGTTACCTTGTGGACCCTACAAGACACTTTTTGTCTTCTGCATGTTGGTAAGGTCCTTCATAATCCATAGGAGAAATTTGGAGGCTGGGAGCTATTTGTACTCTGAATTCCTGGGTTTTCATTTGTGTATATGTGGATTCAGTTTCTTTGTAAGAATGAGTTTGATTTTACTTCCAATATTTTCTAAAAACTTACAATATTTCATAAGATCAGGTATTTATATATGGATTCCTGCATCACATTCTCTCTGCACTCAAGAACAGCTCAATGATGTCCAGAAAATTGGGAATGATTTCCTTCACTAAAAGTCCAGATCCTTCTAAACATTCAGTAAATCATCATGAAATCATGGAAAAAGATCTCCACAGAATTATCAATTTATGTTCCCTTCCTTTTAATATTAACTTTTTCTTTCACTCTAATATCTGCTTCCGTTCATAATTTTAAAATAAAGACTTTTCAGCACCTTTAAAAAGGCCTTTCATTGTTCACTTTGTCCACACTATATAGTATGGGATCACATATCAATAGAACTGATAGATGAACAAAAAAAGTTGTTCAAGAACAACCAGAAAAACACCTATGCATGTCAGTATCAACAAATCCAGTGAGAGATGAATAATTTCTTCTTTATTCTTCTGGTTTTTCTTTATTTATTATAATTACAGAAGATCTATTAAAGAGGTTTAGTAATGATTGGAGAGATGAATGCACACCACTGTAAATATACCAAGGACGAGGGAATGTACACATTGGATAAAAAAGATATTGGTTTAACATTCTCAATAAAACAAATTTGTTTTTAAAATCGTTTTGATGTCAATAATAGTACTCCCAAGATGAGCCATGGATAATAGATATTAGTTGTGTTTCAGAAATGTTCTGGTCAATTTTTAACAATGAATCATAATTCAAGTTTTTGCTGGAGATGGGACAATTGTAAGGTGTTATGCCCCCTTATTTTCAAAGTCTATGATTTCTGCTCAAGGCTTCCATATTATGTATGTTACTGTATGATTGATAGGTAAAATTAAATTATATATTAAGAGAAAGAGGGAGGTGAGAGACAAATATTAAACTTTGGAATTACCTATTTCTCTAAAGTGGTCTTCCTTTTGTGTTTCTTCATTGTTGGATAATATAATCATGCATGCATAGAATGGAGGGCGGTACACTCTGTTTGATTAATTAGGTACTTGGCATTTATGAACCACTCCTCTCTCCATTATACCTCGCAATCATTTGAGGCACTCTGTTTCACCTTGTGGCCTCTATAAGTTCCTATTTCTCTTCTCAGTGTTGGCAAGGTCCTTCATAAGCCATAGGGGAAATTTGGAGTCTGGGAGCTTTTTGTACTGATTTCATGATTTTCCATTTGTGTATATGTGGATTCTGTTTCTTTGTAAGAATGAGTTTGATTTTATTTCCAATACATTCTTAGAAATTACAATATGTCATAAGAGCAGGTATTTGTTTATGGTTCCTTGCATCACAATCTCTCTGCACTCGAGAACAGCCTTATGATGTCCAGAAATTCATGAATGGTTTCCTTGAAACAAAATCCAGAGACTTCCAAATTTCCAGTAACAATTGTGAAATCATGGAAAAGGATCTCCTCTGAATTATGGATTTTCCTATACTCCCTTTTAAAATTAACATTTTCTTTCCATCTAATATCTGTTTCACTTCACAATTTTAAAAGAAATATGTTTTCCACAACTTGAAAAACTATGAATTGTTCACTTTGCCACATGATATCGTATGGGATCACATATCATTAAAACTGATAGATAAACAAAAAAAGTTGTTCCAGGACAGCTGGAAAAACACCTTTTTATGTCAGTGTCGACAAGTTGAGAGGTGAATAATTTCTTCTTTATTCTTCTGTTATTTATTTATTTATTATAATTATTATAGAGCTATTGAAAAAGTTTAATAATGATTGAAGAGATGAATACACACCACTATGAATACCAAGGACCAGGGAATGTATATATAGGATAACAAAGATATTGGTTTAATATTTCTCAATAAAACAGAGTTGTTTTAAAAATCGTGTTGATGTCAATAATTGTACACCCAAGATGAGCCACGGATAATAGTTATTAGTCCTGTTTCAGTAATGTTCTGATCAATTTTTAACAATGAATACAATTCAAGTTTCTGCTGGTGAAGGAAGAAACTGACACCTAAATGAATTTCAGATGAACCCACGAGGTGAGAACACATGCCTGGAACTGAACGCAGTTCCTGACCTAGTCAGATCGTGGGAAAGAAACATAATGGGAACTTAAAACCATTCCTTATCTTTCTAAAAGAATAGGGAGTATAAGTAGGAAGGTCAATGTGCTTGCATGAGAAAAGAGTCACTGCTTAAAAACATAATAATAAAGCCTAGCTATTTTTAGATGCTATATAAATCAGTCATGATACTGAATGAATAAAAGATAGAGTCACAGCAACCTCGATGCTGTTCTGACTGAGCGAGCTGCAGCCCTCTGCTTCAACTACATCAACTTGTCTGACTCTTCCTTTGCGCTTCACACTGATAACAACATATTGGCACCCAATACGTGAGGCTCAAGCTGAGTTGGGAATCGGTTGACCGAATGGAGGTTTAAGTACTGCCGGGTTGGTTCGCAGAGCCATGAGGAGAAGCGGAGATCCTGGGTAATTCCCCGTCACAGATTGATGAGTATGGGGGAATTTTAAAATCCCTTCTGCAATGTTCAGGGGTGAGGGCTAAAGAACATGTCATACGGTACCTGTTACGCTTGATACAGTGGCATTTTTTGTTTTTTTTTTTTCCTTCAAAACAAAACCAATTAAATCCTAAGGTTTGGCAGGATGTGGGGAAGGCTCTTAAAACAGCTCATCAGCATGGAGAAATTGTCTCGGCTGATGTGTGGGTTGCTTATCAGCAAATTGCTCTGATTATACGACCTTTTCAGAGTGAGGAGGGCTTGCCGCAAGATTCCGGTCCTGATAAAGTTGACGTGTCTACCTCTCCAATCCCTGTGGATTCTCCAGGACATAAGGAGTCGATTTCTGAGGGGGTTGAGGAATGGCCTACGCCACCCCCTCTTGAGCCACCAAGGCTGGTAGATGTAGTCAACAAGATAGTAACTCAACCTGATCTTAAAGAAATGTTTATCCTAATATTGGTTTTTAATAATGCTAACAATGAGTGTAAAAAGTCTTTATCTTCAATAAAGGCAAATAGAAGTAGTTTACAGAATTATATAAAAATATGCCAAATCATTGGGCCTAATACCTATAACATGAACCTTCTTGCAGCTGCTCTAAAGGGATGTAGTCCTATGACTAATAATTTAAATTGCTCTAAATGTGGGAAATCAGGTCATATGAAAAAACAAATTGCTAAGCCAAAACTAGTGTAAAAGCTCCATTTAGCAGCAGTAATAAGTCAATACCAACTCATTTGCGTCCAAAATGCCAAAAAGGATTACAATGGGTCAAAAAATGCCATTCTAAGTATCATAAAAATGGCAGCCTCATTAATAAGTTGGGAAACTTCCAAGTGGGCCTTGCTCAAGGCCCTTAAACAAATAATACGAGCACATTTCCCAGCCTTGCTCAAATCTACCCAGTCAGCAATAGAGCAGTTCACTCTGGCCTGTAACAGAACTTAAGACAGTTACCAAAAGCAGTATAGCTGTTGATCCTTCCTCAGCTGAAACTAAGTTCATTACTCCTTCACTGAGTATACCCAAAATTAAAAATAGGAATTAAAGGGCCTATCCCAGAAATCTGAACTATGAGTCTAAGTGTACTCCTAAAGAGTAGTAATTCAAAATATACATGTTAAATATCTGTATAAACTGCTAAATTAGAGCTTAACTGCATTTATGCTGTTTAAGTTGTCCTAGCTGGTTGCTAATTATGAACAAAAGTGTTTCAAAGAACAAGAACACAGATTCCAGAGAAAACCTTAAAAACAGTAAAATAAAAAATATGAAATGATGAAGGGCTTGAAAACAGCTGTACCCAAGGAGTAAAAATTATAGGTAAAATTAGTAAACTTTATGTTTCTGTTAGTGTGTCATAATTCTTTTTGTATTTGTCTCTTTGTTTAGTGTCAATGTATATTTTAATACCTCTGGATGGTAATATTAAATTGATAAATGAAGATTATTATAAGAGCGCTATTCAAATGGTCAAAAGATAAATAAGCCCTTATATTAATAAATAAATATGGATATTGGTTTAAAATAATAAAAATAGTTATACTCAAATTAAATTATTATTCTAACAAGTTTGTTTAATGTTGATGGTAATTATATGTGATCAAAAGTTTGTTTGGAAATAGTTTCCAAAATCATTGTAATAACTTAAGTATGGAAGGTATATAATATGTGCTTTTATTATTAAAGAAAAGAAAGTAATTTTATCCTAAAATAAAATATCTAGTTATTAAAACAAAGTAAACTGTGGGACATAAAAAAGGAATTTTTGTGGTCAAAGCTAACTGAAATTTAAGCAGTCTATCAATAAAAATTTAAAAAGATTTAATGTCAAACAATGTAATAATATGAAGTTGAGGTTTTATTCTTTCTCAAAGTTTCTCAAGTCAATAGTCTGTTTTACTCAAGGTTTACAAAGTTTTTCTCCTAAATTATCAGTATGCAATAAAAAAAAATCTGTTTTATCAGAATAGCTTCTTGTACTTTAACCTTATCGTTCCCATGGAGAAACAGATCTTATCACTTTTAAAAAGAACACAATGTTCAAACCTGCTTTCTCAAAGTCAAATCCTGAAAAGTATCTTTCATTTCAAACTGTTGCAAATGATTTAGTCTTTTACCTAGAAAAATGTGAAATACTAAAAATAGTTAAATTCATGTGATATAAGTTGAATGAAGTATTTTTAAAACTGCTGTATAATTAAACTAAATTTTCTAATTTTATAACAACTAAAGTTATATGAAAAAAAGTTCATATGAATACTTTGAAAGTGTATAAAATTCCTGAAAATATAATATTGTTTCAATTTAATATTAAATAAAATATAATATTATTAATCATAACTTTTAGTTATAATCACAAAAGGAAAGCAGCCATTAGAGGTTGCCAGAGTAGATCATAACAGTAAAATATAGTAAAATAAAATAACACCCCTGTCACATGCAGTGGTCCCAAATTTTGCTAGTTTGTTGCAAAAAATTAATATCCAGTTATGCTACTATCACTTTATTTTAAAACTTGCTAAAGCTTTCTTTAATATTTTCTTAAACAAGTCAAGCCAGCCCATATTCCCCTTCCTGTAAAATAGCCAACAATTATTAAGTTTATATTCAGCACTTTCAGCAACAGCCCCAATTCTAATTATAATGTTAATAACAAAAGCAATGCAAGTATTAAAGTTACAAGTATTACCCCACAGCCCAAATAGAAAATATTAATTTGTTTTTACCTATGCCTTAAACTATACAAAATAAAGAAATTGAGATCATTCTAATCATGCTACTAAAAATCTTAAATGCTTAAAAAATAAGTTTATTCATTGGATGTCTATTGCTGTATAATCTACTATAGTTATGAATTGTGTATAACATACTTAAATACTAATCAAAACTTTAATAAAATACATTGCATACATAAGTAAGTAATTTAATGATGTGTTACACATAAAGGTGTTCTATTAAGTATATATATATAAATCTCTTGTTTTGAATTTGAACAGTCCTGAAACTGAATGTATTAAGAAAAAGTTTGATAAGTATTGTTAAGACCTAAAGTAAAACATCATGCAGAAAACCTTGTTAACCTACAAACCAATGCCTTGCTAGATAACACTTTTCACATTTCAGGAAAAATATTGGAAATTAAATTAGTAAGCACATCAAAGATATTTTGTAACAAATTTAAAAAGATAAAATGCATTTCAACAGGTGTTGGATTCCTCCCTGGGGGAGCTGGCCACTCTCCCAGGGATTAATGCATATAACTTAAAATGTACTGTTCAAGGAGTGATGTATTACTTCCTGAGGAGGCTGGCTCCTTCCTTGGGAATTAGCAAAATACTCACAAGTTGGCATCTATAATATCAAGTTCATTAATCCTAAACACAGTCAACCAAAACTCTAGTATCAGTTGCTACTTCAACATTTCTCAGCTAAATGCTAAATATTGTTAAGTATATATATATATATATATATATATATATATATATATATATATATATGACTGCTCTATTTATCTTTAATTCTGTAACTTTGTTCAATATTGACTTAATCTTTTAATTGGATATCTTATTTATGTTTCTCACCCTAATTGTCAGTATAAGCTTATTAAACTAAATATACATATTAAATTATCTTGTGTCTATTTAAGACTTTAGCCAAAAATAAACCAAGTATATCAGTGTATCCCCTGATTTACTAAGCATGTGAATGTATGTATACTTATAAAAAATTAACAGTTAAACCTCTATTTATAAATGCTACAAAAACAAAAAAAAGGGAAAATGGTGAGGTGCAAGAACATTTATATCAAGCATTATTTTAAGCCAAAGGTCAGAATCATATACATCTGCAGCAGAGCATTTCTGGCAGAAATCAGGCAAAAATACAGAAACAAATATTAGACAAGTAGTTTATAAAAAGCATAAAAGTAATAATATGTGGGAAAAGGCAGAAGTTAAGTTAGGATATAGGGTCAAGCTTTTGCTCTTATCATTACAGATAAAGGAAACCAGCTTTGGGTCCTGTCCAAATGTCTGAAACCTAGACATAAATAAGCTGAAGAAGCTAACACAAGAAGCAAAAAAGATGGTAACTTATAAAAGTCAGAATGTCACTCTAACACAGTTATTCTTTGCTATGCTTACCTTGACAACCATAGCAGTAAGTAGTGCACCTTCACATAATTATACATATTGGGCTTATATTACTAATTCAACTCTTTTAGAATTGTTCCCTTGGGACAAATCCTACCCTGTTTATATTAATTAGTCTTTTCACTTTCCTGGGCCCATTGAGTCTCGCCTTCCTCTAAAAACTGAAAAGGAAGGGAAATTTATTGAAAATTTAACCTTACCTTTTCTTGAATGACCTTTCTGCATAGAATCCATTGATCCATGTATACTGTCCCAAAATCATAGTACAAAGTGATAAATGGCATACATGTCATGTTTCATATGAGGTTGTGCTCTTTAATAATTCCTATAGAATTGTAAAGAATCAGGCCCTTATAGAGATATTGAAAACTAATGTAAATACAGCCATAAGTTGAAAAATTAGTAATTTAACAAAGAAAACTAATGAAAACTATCATTATTTTTAGAATTTGGGAGTCATCATAAGTATAAATATGTCACTAAATTGGACTCATCAGGGAAGATTTAACCCACAACTATGGAACACTGAACTTAACAAAGCTAAAAATTATTTTGGGGAATTAACCCAATTTTTGAATGGCAAGGCAGTAAAACTAATACTACCAGTTTAAAAAGAAAATCCATTTAATTTCTTAAAATATGTGTACAGGGATACCACTGTTTTATCATTGAAACAGTGAGCATTAATCAAACATGGTTTTTCTGCAGTAATTGCTCCTTTTACACTTGTGTATCAGAATCATTTTACAGGAGAATTCTACTGCAGTTCTAATGGGAAAACAGCATTGTGGAATATGGTTTCCAGGTCGCATGAGTCACTGCTGGCACTCTTTCCCTGAGAGCCAAATCCTTTGGCACCTTCTAAATCATTATTTGAGCAGAACAACACATTTAGTTGGATTAATTATAGCTGCTGTATTAGGGCTTATAAGTATTATTACCACAGCTGCTGTTGCAGAAATCGCCCTACATGAGAATGTCCAAACACAACAATATGTTAAAAATTGGCATCATAATGCTAGTGTGCCATGGCATAGTCAGGCATATATAGGTGAGCAAACTAATAATATGATTATTGACTTAGAGATGGCTATTACACAAATGGAAGATCAGATATATAATCTAAATTTAAAACAAGATTTGAAGTGTGATTGAAATTAAAGTGTTTTTGTATCACTCCTCTCCCATACAATGATTCCTATTATGAATGAAAAAAAAATCATTTAATAAGTCACCACACAGATTTATCTATAAGAATTACAGAATTGCAAAGGAAGATTTTATGCATGTCTCAGAATCAACTTACTACACTTCCAGGTAGCAAATTTTGGCAATCAGTGACAGATCAATTGAATAAAATAAACCCCTTACATTGGTGGAAATCAATCTCTGTACTTGCTAACTTCGGTGTGGTGACCATTGGTGCTCTGCTACTCTTAACTGTATTATGAGGCATTCACAAAGTCCTGTTGTCCTGCATTAACAGGGCTGAAAAAACCAGCCATGCCAACAACTTGATTCTGCTTAAAACACTTAACTCTCAAACCCCTGTCCATGGCAGCTTGGCTGGTGGCCAGAAATGGGTAAGACCTTCAGAAGAAGGCCACCTAATACAAACACAGTCACCCTAAACAAAAAACAAAAAAGGGAGAATTGTTGGAGAAGATAATGAGAGTCAGAGCATAAAAGGTTAAGCATTCAAAAAGCATGTTTGCTGGCAGAGAAACATTAGTAAATGTCTCCAAAGACACTGCATATGCAGCTATCAGTGGGAGGAGGCAGAGTGGAATGAATTCATCACACAGATGTTATTGTCTGAATTCCCAAGAAAGATTGTCTAGAAACTCAGAAACATTCTAAATATTCAGTAAACAATCATGAAATCATGGAAACAGGTAGCACTCTCATGCACCAAGCTGAGAAACTAGTGAAGAATTCCCTACCTTTGTTAAAACGGCATAAGGAGAATCAAAGCATAAGTACACATGCAAATGATTCCATCACCTGGCATGGGGGAGGATTTACACCACCTAATCCTTTCAGGGTGGGACATCCCACTCAACTGCATCTGTGGAAACTAGCTTCGGCTTTTCACTCTGTTAGTTCTTGGTGGGGTCACATTTCAAATATAAGTACAAATTATATTCTTAACTTTATTCATAATAATACAGAATGGGTTAGAGCTTGTGTGCATCTTCCTTATGTTTTATTATTGGGTAATATTACTTGGAATAATAGTAATGGAGCAATAGAATGTCTGAACAACTGCTCTTTATATACATGTATTAACAGCTCTATTAGTTTCCCAAATACCTCTAGTCTTTACATCTTAAGAACAAGAATTGGAGTATGCTTACCTGTACAGATGAATCAAGAATGGCAAAAAACTCCAGTTATGGGGATATTGACTTAAATATCTAAAATATTGTTGAAAAGGGCAAGAAGATTCATAGGAATGTTAATAGCTGTAATTATGGGTATTATAGCTGTAACAGCAACAGCGGCTGCTGCAGAAATAGCCCTTCAACAAGGAGTGCAAACTGCTGACTTTGTGCGAACATGGCAACAAAATTCAGAACAGTTATGGGAAACTGAAAGACAAATAGATTCAGAAATACATGAAGATTTAGCGGACTTAAGACAAACTGTTATTCTGTTAGGAGATCTGATTCAAGCTATGAAATTACAAATGAAAATGAAATGTCACTGGAATCAAACATCTTATTGTATTACTCCTGTGCTTTACAATGCAACTGAGTTTCCTTGGGACTCAGTGAAAAACATCCTTTAAATCATGATAATTTAACTGAAGAAATCTTATGTTTGCAACAGAAGATACATCAGATATTTGCAAAATAATTACAAGCTATGACTGAAGAACAGATTTTAAAAGCGTTAATGAACGGTTTAGAACAATTGCATCCTAAAGAATGGTTATATGGTTTGTCAGGATCTGTTATGTTCATATGTATAACTGTATTAATATTGTGCTTTTTATATTGTTTAGTCTGCAGAAGATAGAGACAACTAAACCAATTAATGTACCAGCAGTCTGCTACAGCACACATCATGCTATTTCAATTTAAAAAATAAGGGGAAATGAAGGAAGAAACAGAAGCTAAATGAACTTCAGATGAACCCATGAGGTGAGAACGCATGCCTGGAACTGAACGCAGTTTCTGGTCTAGCCAGAATATGGGAAAGAAACATAATGGGAACAGAAATCAGTTCCCTATATTTCTAAAAGAATAGGGAGTACAAGTAGGAAGGTCAATGTGCTTGCATAAGAAAATAGTCACTGCTTAAAAACCATAATAATAAAGCCTAGCTATTTTTAGATGCTATATAAATCAGTCATGATACTGAATGAATAAAAAATAGGGTCACAGCAACCTCGGTGTTGTTCTGCATGAGCGAGCTGCAGCTCTCTGCTTCAACTACATCAACTTGTCTGACTCTTCCTTTGCACCTCACACTGATAACAACATGCTGGAGATGTGTTTATGGGGCCACTGTGAAGGCTTATGCCCCTTTATTTTCTAAGGACATGATTTCTGCTCTAGACTTCAAGTTTATGTATTTTCATGTATGATAGATATGGATCACAAAAATATATTTTTTAAGAGAAAGAGGGTGGTAAGAGACAAATATGAAGCTTTGGAATTTCCTATTTCTTTAAAGAGTCTTCCTTTTGTGTTTCTTCATTGTGGGAGCCTATAATCACGTGTGCATAGAATGAAGGACGGTACACTCTCCTCGATGGATTAGGTCTTTGAATTTTATGAACCATTCCTCTCCACCATGTTATCTTGTAAACGTTTGAGGCACTCTTTGTCAGCTTGAGGTCCCTACAAGTCCCTTTTTCTCTTCAGTGTGTTGGCAATATCGTTCATAAAATATAGGAGAAATTTGGAGTTTGGGGGAAATTTTTATTCTGAGTTCCTGGGTTTTCATTTGTGTGTATGTGGATTCTGTTTCTTTGTAGGATGACTTTGATTTTATTTCCAATACTTTCTAACAAATTACAATAGGTCATGGAGCAGGTGTTTATATATGGATACCTGCATCACAGTCTCTCTGCACTCAAAAACAGCTTAATGATGTAAAAAAATCAGGAATGGTTACCTTGAAACAAATCTGGAGCATTCTAAATATTCAGTAAACAATCATGAAATCATGGAAAAAGAACACCTCAGATGTAACAATAAACCTACACACACTTGTAAAATTAACATTTATTTCAACCTAATATCCGTTTCAGTTCATAATTAAAAAAAAAACTTTTCAACAGCTTTAAAAAGGCCATTCATTGTTCGCTTTGTCCACATGATGTAGTATGGGATCACATATCAATAAACTGATATATAAACAAAAAAATTTGTTCAAGTACCGCCAAAAAAAAAAAAAATACAATGTATGTGAGTGTCAACAAATGGATTGGGAAGTGAATAATTTCCTCTTTATTATACTGGTTTTTCTTTATTTATTATAATTATTATAAAGCTATTGAACAGGTTTAATATTGATTGAAGAAATGAATGTGTACAACTGTGAATATACCAAGGACCAGGGAATGTACACATTGCTTAAAAAGTCTTTGATTAATATCTCAATAAAAGAGGTTTTCTTTAAAAGTTGTGAAGATGTCAGGAATTGTACACCCAAGTTGAGCCATGGATGATAGTTATTACTCATGTTTCAGAAATGCTCTGGTCAATTTTTAAAAATGAAGTACAATTCAACTTTCTGTTGGAGATGTGTGTATGGACTATTGTAAGGTGTTAAACACTTATAATTTCCAAGGTTGTGATTTCCGTTCTAGACTTCAAGTTTATGTATGTTCATGTATGACTGAAATGCATCACTAAAAATATATATTAAGAGAAAGAGTGTGCTGAGAGAAAAATATGACATTTTGGAATTACCCATTTCTCTAAAGTGGTTTCTTTTTGTGTTTCTCCATTGTTGGAGGCTGTACTCACACATGCTTACAATGCATGGCCGTACACTCTGCTTCATAGATTAGGTCCTTGACTTTTATGAACCACTCTTCTCCCCCATGATATCTTGTAAACATTTGAGTCACTCTTTGTCACCTTGGGGCCCTAAAAGTCCATTTTTCTCTTCCAGGTGTTGGCAAAGTCCTTCTCAAGCCATAGACGAAATTTGGAGGCTGGGAGCTATTTGTACTCTGAATTCCTGGGTTTTCATTTGTATATACATGGATTTTTTTTCTTTTTAAGAATGAATTTGATTTTAGGTCCAAAAATTTCTTAAAAATTACAATAATTCATAAGACCATGTATTTATATAAGGATACCAGCATCACAATCACTCTGCACTTGAGAACTGCCCAAATATGTCCAGAAAACCAGGAATGGTTTCCTTGAAACAAAACCTATAGCCTTCTAAATATTCAGTAAACTACTGAGAAATCATGAGAAAAGATCTCCTCTGAATTATCAATTTTCAAACATTACCTTTTAAAATTAACATTTTGTTTCCATCTATTATCCATTTCAGTTCATAATTTTAATATAAAGACTTTTTCAACAAATTTTAAAAAGCCATTCATTGTTCCCTTTGTCCACATGATGCAGTATGAGAGCACATATCAATAAAACTTTTAGATAAACCAAAAAAGTTGTTCAAGGACAACCAGAAAAACACCTATATATGTCAGTGTCAACAAATGGATTGAGAGGTAAATAATTTCTTCTTTATTCATTTGGTTTTTCTTTATTTATTATAATTATTACAGAGCTATTGAAAGGTTTACTAATGATTGAAGATTTGAATGCACACCACAGTGAATATACCAAGGACCAGGGAATGTAACTTTTGTATTAAAAAGATATTGGTTTAATATGTCTCAATAAAACACATTTGTTTTAAAAATCATTAGGATTTCAGGAAATGTACACCCAAGGTGAGGCATGAATAATAGTTATTAGTCATTTATCAGAAATTATTTCACCAATTTTTAAAAATGCATCTGAATTCAAGATTCTGCTGGAGATAAGACCACTGTAAGGTGTTATGCCCTGTTGTTTTCTAAGGTCTTGATTTCTGCTCTAGATTTCAAGTTTATGTATGTTCATGTATGATTGATATGCATCACTAAAAATATACATTTAGAGAAAGAGTGTGGTGAGGGACAAGTATGAAGCTTTGGAATTACCTATTTCTCTAAATTGATCTTTCTTTTGGGTTTCCTCATTGTTGGAGGCAATAATCACAAGTGCATAGAATGGAGTTTGGTGCACTCTGCTTGATGGATTTGGTCCTTGACTTTAATGAACCATTCCTCTCCCCAATGATATCTTATAAATATTTGAACCCCTCTTTGTCACCTTGTGGAACCTACAAGTCCGTTTTTCTTATCTTTGCTTTGGCAAAATCCTTCATAAGCCATAGGAGCAATTTGGAAGCTGGGAGCTCTTTTGACTCTGATTTCCTGGGTTTTCATTTGTGCATATGTGGATTCCCTTTCTGTGTAAGAATGAGTTTGATTTTATTTCCAAAACTTTCTAAAAAATTACAATATATCATAAGAGCAGGTATTTATATATGGATGCCTGCATCACTATCACTCTGCATTTGAGAAGAGCCTAATGATGTCCAGAAAATCAGGAACAGTTTCCTTGAAATGAAAACCTGATCCTTCTAAACATTCAGTAAGCAGTAATGAAATCATAGAAAAAGATCTCAGAATTATCGATTTACTTACACTCCCTTTTCAAATTAACAGTATCTTTCAATCTAATATCCATTTCAGTTCATAATTTTTAAAATAAAAACCTTTTCAACAGCTTTACAAAAGCCATACATTGTTCACTTTTTCCACATGATGTAGTATGGGATCACTTATAAACAAAACTGATAGATAAACCAAAAATGTTGTTCAAGGACAGCCAGACAAACACCTATGTATGTCTGTGTCAACAAATGGATTGAGAGGTGAATAATTTCTTCTTTATTCTTCTGGTTTTTCTTTCTTTATTATTATTATTATAGAGTTATTGAAAATGTTTTATAATGATTGAAGAGGTGAATTGCATACAACTGTGTATATACCAAGGGCCAGGGTATGTACACCTGGATAAAAAATAAATTGGTTTAATATGACTCAATAAAACAGATTTGTTTAAAAAATCTTGGGGATGTCAGGAATTGTACCCACAATGTAGCCATGGATAATAGTTGTTAGTCATGTTTCAGAAATGCTCTGGACATTTTTTGAAAATGAATCACAAATCAATTTTCTGCAGGAGATGGAACCACTCTAAAGTGTTATACCCCTTTCATTAAGAAGGATGGGATTTTTGCTCTAGACTTCATGTTTATGTATGTTCATGTTCGTCTGATATGCATCACTTAAAATATATATTAAGAGAAATATTGTGGTGAGAGACAAATATGAAACTCTGGAAATGCATATTTCTCTAAAGTGGTCTTCCTTTTACATTTCTTCATTGTTTATTGCTATAATCACTTGTGCATAGAATGGACGGTGGTACACTGTGCTTGATGTATTAGGTCCTTGAGTTTTATGAAACATTCCTCTCCCCCATTATATCTGTTTTACATTTGAGTCACTCTTTATCACCTTGGGGATCCTAGAAGACCCCTTTTCTTATCTGGGTTTTGGTAGGTCCTTTAAAAGCCATGTGTGAAATTTGGAGTCTGGGAGGTATTTAAAATCTGAGTTCCAGGGTTTTCATTTGTTTATATGTAGTTTCTGTTTCTTTGTATGAATGAGTTTGATTTTATTTCCAATATATTATAAACAAAAATATGTCATTAGGGACAGGTGTTTATATATGAATACCTGCATCACAATCCCTCCGCACTCAGAACTGCCCAATGATGTCCAGAATATCAGGAATAGTGTCCATGAAAAAAAATTGAGCCTTCTCAAACATTCAGCAAGCAATAGGGAAATCATGGAAATTGATCTCCTCAGATTATCGATTTACCAACACTCCCTTTTAAAATTAACTTTTTATTTAAATTTAATATCCATTTCATTTCATAATTTTAATATAAGACATTTTCAAAAGCTTTAAAAAAGCCATACATTCTTCATTTTGTCTACATGATGTGGTATGGGGTCATATATCAGAAAACAGAATAATAAGCAAAATAAGTTGCTCAAGGACAGCCAGAAAAACACCTCTGTACGTCAGTGTCAATAAATGCATTGTGAGGTGAACAATTTCTTCTAGTATTTTTTTATTTATTATAATTATTATAGAGCTATTGAAAAGGTTTAATAATGATTGAAGAGATGAATGCACACCACTGTTAATATACCAAGGACCAGGCAATGTACACATTGGACAAAAAAGATATTGGTTTAATATTACTCAAACCTATGTGTTAAAAATTGTGGGAAAGTCAGGAATTGTACACCCAAGTAAAGCCATGGATAATAGTTATTAGTCATTTTGCAGAAATGTTCTGGCCAATTTTTAAAAATGAATCAATTCAAGATTCTGCTGGAGGCTGATAGACTGTAAGATATTTTGTCCCTTTATTTTCTAAGGTTGTGATTTCTGCTCCAGATTTCAAGTTTATATATGTTCATGTGTGACTGATATGCATCACTAAAAATACATATTAATAGAAAGAGGGTGGTGAGAAACAATATGAAACTTTGGACTTACCTATTTCTCTACAGTTGTCAACCATTTGGGATTCTTCAGTGTTGGAGGCTATAATCATGCGTGCAAAGAATGGAGGGTGTTACACTCTGCTTGACAGTTTAGTTCCCTGATTTTTATGAACAATTCCTCACCCCCACGATATCTTGTATACGTTTGAGTCACATTGTCAACTTGGGAATCCTAAAAGTCCCTTTTTATATTCTGGGTGTTGGTAAGGTCCTTCATAAGCTATTGTAGAAATTTGGAGATGGGAATCTAATTGTACTCTGAGTTCCTGGGTTTTAATTTGTGTATTTTTGGATTTTGTTTCTTTGTAAGAATGAGTTTGAATTTATTTCCAATACTTTATAAAAAAATTACAATATGTCATTAGAGCATTAATTTATATATGAATACTTGCATCACAATTTCTCTGCAGTCGAGAACCACTCAATGATGTTCAGAAAAGAAGGAATGGTTTCCTTGAAACAAATTCTGGAGAATTCTAAACATTTAGCAATCATTTGTATAAGCACAGAAAAAGATATCCTCTGAATTATCAATTTACCTGTATTCCCTTTAAAATTAACATTTTGTTGCAATCTAATATACATTTCAGTTCATAATTTTAAAATAAAGACATTTTCAACAGCTTTAAAAATGCCATTCATTGTTCACATTGTCCACATGATGTAGTATGGAATCACATATCAATAAAACTGATAGATAAACAAAAAAAGTTGTTTAAGGACAGGCAGAAAAACACCAATGTATATCAGTGTCAACAAATGCATTCTGAGGTGAATGATTTTTTATTCTTCTGTTTTTTCTTAATTTATTATAATTATTACAGAGCTATTGGAAAGGTTTAATACTGATTAAAGAGATGAATGCACAACACTGTGAATATACCCAGGAACAGGGAACATATACATTGGTTAAGAAAAGTATTGGTTTAAAATGTCTCAATAAAACAGATTTGTTTTAAAAATCATGGGGATGTCAGCAATTTTACACTTACTTAGAGCCAGGGATCATAGTTATTAGTCATATTTCAAAAATGATTTGGTTAATTTTTTAAAATGAATGACAATTCAAATTCCTGAAGGAGTTGGGAGCACTCTAAGCTGTTATGGCCTTTAATTTTCTAAGGTTGTGATTTCTACTATAAATTTCAAGCTTATGTATGTTCATGTATGACTGACAGGCATCACTGAAAAATATATATTAAGAAATAGAGCTTAGTGAGAGACAAATATGAAGTTTTGGAATGAACTGTTTCTCTAAAGTGGTCTTTTTTTGTTTCTTCAGTTTTGGATGCTTAATCATGCATGCATAGAATGGAGGGTAGAACACTCTGCTTGATGGATTAGGTCCTTTAATTTTAAGAACCATTACTCTACCCCAAATATCTTGTAAACATTTGAGTCACTCTTAGTCACCTTTGGCCCCTACAATTCCCTTTTACTGTTCTGGGTTTTGGCAAGGTCCTTCATAAGCCATAGGTGAAATTTGGAGGCTGGTAAATATTTGTACTCTGAGTTCTTGTGTTTTCATTTGAGTATGTGTGGATTCTATTTCTTTGTAAGAATGATTTTGATTTTATTTCCAACACTTTCTAAAAAAGTTCAATATGTTATAAGAACAGGTGTTTATGTATGGATACCTGCATCATAATCTCTCTGCATGGGAGAACAGCCAAATGATGTCCCAAAAATCCATAATTGTTTCCTTGAAACAAAATCTGGAGCCTTCTAAACATTCATAAACAACCATGAAGTCACAGAAAAAGTTCTCCTCTGAATTATCTATTTACCTATATACCCTATTATAATTGACATTTTCTTTTTTTTTTTTTGAATATCCATTTCAGTTCATAATTTTAAAATAAAGATCTTTTCCACAGCTTTAAAGAAGCCAATAATTGTTCACTTTATCCACATGTTGTAGTATGGAATCACATATCAATAAACCTGATAGATAAATTAAGCTGTTCAAGGACAGTCAGAAAATCACATATGTATGTCATTGTCACAAATGGATTGAAATGTGAATAATTTCTTATTTATACTTTTGGAATTTCTTTATTTATTATAATTATTATAGGGCTTTTGAAAATGTATTATAATGATTGAAGAACTGAATGCACACAACTGTGAATATACCAAGGACCAGTGAATGTACACATTGGGTAAAAAAGATATCGGTTTAATACCTCTCAATAAAAGAGATCTGTTTTAAAAATCGTGGAGATTTCAGGAATTGTACACCCAAGTTGAGCCATGGATAAGTGTTATTAATCATGTTTCAGAAATGTTCTGGCCAATTTTTAAAATGAATCACAGTTCAAGTTTCTGCTTGAGATGGGACCATTGTAGGGTGTTATGCCCCTTCATTTTCTAAGATTCTAAATTCTGTTCCAGACTTCAAGTTTGTATATGTTCATGTATGAATAGTATGCATCACTAAAAATATATATTAAGGGAAAAAGTGTGGTGAGAGACAAGCATGAAACCTTGGAATTACCGATTTCTCTAAAGTGGTCTTCCTGTTCTGTTTCTTTGTTGTTGGGGGCTATAATAATGCATGCATAGATTTGAGGGCAGTACACTCTGCTTGATGGATTAGGTCCTTGACTTTTATGAACCATTTCTTTACCACATGATGTCTTGGAAACATTTGAGTCACTCTTTGTCACCTTGTTGACCCTACACATCCCTTTTTCTCTTCTGAATGTTGGCAAGGTCCTTCAAAAGCCATAAGAGAACTTTGGAGGCTGGGAGCTATTTGTACACTGATTTCCTGAATTTTCATTTGTGTTAATGTGTTTTCTGATTCTTTGAAAGAATGAATTTGTTTTTATTTACAAAATCTTCTAAAATATTAAAATATGTCTTAAAAACAGCTTTTATATATAGATACCTGCATCACAATTTCTCTGCACTTGAGAACAACGCTATGATGTTTAGACAACCAGTAATGTTTTTCTTGAAACAAAATCTTGGGCTTTCTAAATATTCAGTAAACAATCATGAAATAATGTAAAAAGATCTCCTCAGATTTATCAATTTACCCACACTCACTTTTAAAATTAACATATTGTTTCAATCTAATATCCATTTCAGTTCATAATTTTAAAATAAAGAGCTTTTCAACAGCATTAAAAGAGACATTCATTGTTCACTTTATCCACATGATTTAGTACAGGGACACATATCAATAAAACTGATAGATAAACAAACTAAGTTGTTCAAAGACAGTCAGAGAAACACCTATGTAGGTCAGTGTCAACAAATGGATTCAGAGGTGCATAACTTCTGTATCCTAGTTTTTCTTTATTATAATTAATATAGTGCTCTTGAAAATATTTAATAATGATTGAGGAGATGAATGAGGAGGTGTTTCGGTAAAAATCCTGAAATCATGAAAATAAATCTCCTCTGGATTATCGATTTGCCTACACTCCCTTTTAAAATTCACATTTTCTTTCAATGTAGTATGGGATCATATAACAATAAAACTGATAGTTAAACAAAAAAGGTGTGCATTGAAAGCCAGAAAAACAGCAATGTATGCCAGTGTCAACAAATGGATTGAGAGGTGAATAATTTCTTATTTATTATTCTGGTATTGCTTTATATATTATAATTATAATAGAGCAATTGAAAAGGTTTGATAATGATTGAAGAGATGATTGCACACCACCGTGAATATATCAAGTACCAGGGAATGTACACATTGAATAATAAAGATATGGGTTTAATATATCTCAACAAAACAGATTTGTTTTAAAAATCATGGGGATGTCAGAAATTTTACACCGAAGTTGAGCCATGGTTAATAGATATTAGTCGTGTTTCAGAAATGCTCTGGCCAATTTTTAAAAATGAATCACAATTCAAATTTTTCCTGCAGCTGTGTTTATGGTACCACTGTATGGTGTTATGCCCCTTTATTTTCTAAGGTCCTGATTTCTGCTCTAGTCTTCAAGTTTATGTACGTTCATTTATGATTGATATGCAACACTAAAAATATATATTAATGGAGAATGGGTGGTGAGAGACAAATATGATGCTTTGGAATTACCTAATTGTCTAAAATGGTGTTCCTATTGTGTTTTTTCTTTGTTGGAGGCCATAATTATGCATTCATAGAATTGAGGGGGGTACACATTAGCTGATGGATTAGTTCCTTGACTTTTCTGAACCATTCCTCTTCCCCATGATATCTTTTAAACATTTGAGTCACTCTTTGTCACCTTGTGGACACTACAAGTCCCTTTTTCTCTTATGTGTTTTGGCAAATTCGTTCATAAGCCATAGGAGAAATTTGGAGGCTGTGCGCTATTTGAACTCTGAGTTCCAGGGTTTTCATTTGTGTATGTGTGGGTTCTATTTCTTTGTAAGAATGAGTTTGATTTCATTTCCATTCATTTCTAAAAAATTGCAATATGTTATAAGAGCAGGTATTTATAGATGGATACATGCATCACAATCCCTCTGTTCTAGAGAAATGCCCAATGGTGTCCAGAAAATCAGGAATGATTTCCTTGAAACAAAATCTGGAACCTTCTAAAGATTCAGTAAACAATTGTAAATTCATGGAAAATGATCTATTCAGAATGATCGATTAACCTACACTTCCTTTTAAAATTAACATTTTCTTTCAATCTTACATCTGTTTCAGTTCATAATTTTAAAATAAAGACCACTTCAACAGCTTTTAAAAAGCCTTTCATTGTACACTTTGTCCACCTAATGTAGTATGGGATCACTTATCAATAAAACTGAAAATAAAAAAAAGAAAAGTTGTACCAGGACAGCCGGAAAAACATTTAATTATGTCAGTGTCAACAAATGGATTTAGAGATGAATAATACCTTTGTATTTTTCTGGTTTTCTTTATTATAATTATTATAGAGCTATTGAAAAAGTTTAATAATGATTGAAGAGATGAATGCATAGCATATATGAAGGACATTGGAATATACACATGGGATAAAAAAAATATTGCTATAATATATCTCAAAAAATCCATTTTGTTTTAATAATCATGGGTATATCAAGAATTTTACACCCAAGTGAAGCCATGGACAATAGTAAGCAGTCATGTTTCAAAGATGCTCTGGCCAATTTTTAAAAATGAATCACAATTCAAAATTACGCTGGAGATGGTTCCACCGTAAAGTGTTAAGCGTCTTTATTTTCTAAGGTCGTGAATTTCTGCTCTAGACTTCATGTTTATGTATGATTGATATGCATCACTAAAGATATATATTAAAAGAAAGAGGGCAGTGAGAGACAAATATGAAGCTTTGAATATACCTATTTCTCTAAAGTGGTCTTCCTTTTGTGTTTCTTCATTTTTGGAGGCTATAATCACATGTGCATAGAATGGAGGGCGGTATACTCTCCTTGATGAATTAGGTCCTGACTTTGATGAACCATTCCTCCCCCAAAGATATCTGTAAACATTTGAGTCACTCTTTGTCACTTGTGGAACCTCCAAGTCCCTTTTTCAGTTCTGGGTTTTGGCAAGGTCCTTCCTAATGCGAAGGAGAAATTTGTATGCTGGGAGCTTTTTGTACTTTGAGTTCTGGGGTTTTCATTTGTGTATATGTGGATTCTGTTTCTTTTTAAGGATGCGTTTGTTTTATTTCCAATATTTTCTTAAAAATTACATTATGTTATAAGAGCAGGTACTTATATATGGATACCTGCATCACAATCTCTTTGCACTAGAGAGCAGCCCAATAATGTCCAGATAATCAGGCATGGTTTCCTTGAAAAAAATCTGGAGCCGTCTGAACATTCATGGAAGTCATGGAAAAGATCTCAGAATTATCCATTTACCTACACTCCCATTTAAATTTGACATTTTCTTTCATTGTAATATCTGTTCCGATTCAAAATTTTCAGATAAAAACTTTATCATCAGCTTTAAAAAAGCCATTAATTGTTCAAATTCTCCAGATGATGTAGTATGGGATCACATATCAATAAAGCTTATAGATAAACTATATATGTTGTTCAAGGACAGCCAGAAAAACACCTATGAATATCAGTTTCAACAAATGGATTGATTGGTGAATAATTTCTTATTTATTCTTCTGGTATTTCTTTATTCATTATAATTATTATAAAGCTATTGAAAAGGTTTAATAATGATTGAAGAGATGAAGGCACACAAGTGTGAATAAACCAAATCAGGGAATGTAAACGTTGGATAAAAGATCGTGGTTTAAAATGTCTCAAAGAAACATACTTGTTTTAAAAATCGTGGGGATGTAAGGAATTGTACACCCAAGTGTCTCCATAGAAAATAGATATAAATCGTGTTTCATAAAAGGTCTGACCAATTTTTAAAAATGAATAACTGTTTAAGTTTCTACTGGAGATGTGTCCATTCTAAGGTGCTATGTCCCTTTATGTTCAAAGACTATGATTTCTCCTCTAAATTCAATTTTATAGGTGTTTATGGATGACTGATATGTATCACTAAAAATATATATTAAGAGTAAAACGGTGGAGAGAGACAAATATGAAACTTTGGAATTACCTCTTATTCTAAATTGGTCTTCCTTTTGGGTTCCTTCATTGTTGGAGGCTGTAATCATGCCTGCATAGATTGGAGTTCAGTACACACTACTGGATTGATTAGGTCCTTAATTTTATGACCCATTCTTCTCCCACATGATATCTTGTAAACATTTGTGTCTCTCTTTGTTACCATGAAGATCTTACAAGTCCCTTTTCCTCTCCTGGCTGTTGGCAAGGTCCTTCAAATGCTGTGGGGAAATATGGACCCTGGGAGTAATTTTTACTCTGAGTTCCTGGGTTTTCATGTGTTTATATTTGGATTCTTTTTCTATCTAAGAATGAGTTTAATTTTATATCCAATACCTTCGAACTTAAAATATGTCATAAGAGCAGGTATTTATATATGGATATCTGCACCACAATCTCTCTGCCCTCGAGAATAGTCCAATCATGTACAGAAAATCAGGAATGGTTTCCTTGAAACAAAATGCAGAATCTTCTAAGCATTCAGTAAACAATCGTGGAATCATGGAAAAAATTCTCTGTATTATCAATTTACACACACTCCCTTTTAAAATCAACATTTTATTTCAATCTAATATCCATTTCAGTTCATAATTTTAAAATAAAGATATTTTCAACAGCTTTAAAAAAAACCATTCATTGTTCATTTTGTTCACATGATGTAGTATGGGATCACACATCAATAAAACTGATAGATGAACAAAAAAAGTTGTTCAAGGACAACCAGAAAAAAACCTATGTATGTCAGTGTCAAAAAAGATTGAGAGGTGAATAATTACTTATTTATTCTTCTGGTATTTTTTTAAATTTATTATAATTATTATACAGCTATTCAATAGGTTTACTAATGATTGAAGAGATGAATGCACACATCTGTGAATATACCAAGGGCCAGGGAATGTACACATCAGAAAATAATGATATACATTTATTATATCTAAAGAAAAGGAATTTGTTTTAAAAATCCTGGGGATGTCAGGAATTGTACACTGAAGTTGAGCCATGGATAATAGTTATTAGTTCTGTTTCAGAAAAGCCTCTGGCCTTTTTTTAAAAATGAACCACAATTCAAGTTTCTGCTGGCGATATGACCACTGAAAGGCGTCATGCCCCTTTATATTGTAAGGTTGTGGTTCCTACTCTGGACTTCAAGATTATGTATGTTCATGTATGAATGATATGCATCATAAAATTATATATTAAGAGAAACAGGGTGGTGAGAGACAAATATGAATCTTTAGAATTATCTATTTCTCTAAAGAGCTCTTCCTTTTGTGTTTCTTCATTGTTGGAATCTATAATCATGCCTGCAGGGAATGGAGGGCCATACATTCTTCTTGATGAATTTTGTCCTTAAATTTTATGAACCATTTATCACCCCCATTATATCTTGTAAACATTTGAGTCACACTTTGTCATCTTGTGGACCCTACAAGTCCCATTTTCTCTTCTGGATGATTGCAAGGTGTTTCATAAACCATAGAGGGAATTTGGGTCTGGGAGCTATTTTTACTCTGAGATCCTCGGTTTTCATTTGTGTACATGTGGATTTGTGTACATGTGTACATGTGTTTCTTTGTAAGAATGTTTGATTTTTTTTCCCATCATTTTCTAAGAAATTACAATATGTCTTAAGAGCAGGCATTTATATGGATCCCAGCATCAAAATATCTCTGCACATGAGAACAGCCCAATGATGTCCAGAAAATCAGGAATGGTTTCCTTGAAATAAAATCTGGAGCCTTCTATATGTTCAGTAAACAATCCTGAAATCATGGAAAAAATCTCTGAATTATCGATTTACGTACACTCTCTTTAAAGTGACATTTTCTTTCAAACTAATATACTTTTCAGTTCATAATTTAAAAATAAACACTTTTTCAACAGCTTTAAAAAATTATTTTAATTGTTCACTTTGTCCACATAACATCATATGGATCACATATCAATAAAACTGAGAGATAAATAAAAAAAGTTGTTCAAGGACACCCAGATAAACACCTATGTAGGTCAGTGTCAACAAATGGATTGAGGGGATTAATTCCTTCTTTATTATTCTGGAATTTTAAAATTTATTATAATTATTATAGAGTGATAGAAAAAGTTTAATGATGATTGAAGAGATGAATGCACACCACTGTGAATATTCCAAGGACATGGGAAGGTACAAATTGGATAAAATTGAATTTGGTTTAATATGTCTCAATAAAACACATTTGTTTTAAAAAGCAAGGGAATGTCGGGAATTTTACAACCAAGTTTAGCCATGGATAATAGTTATTAATTGTAGTTCACAATTGTTCTGCCAAATTTTAAAAATGAAGCACAAATTTCTGCTGGAGAGTGTGAATGGGACCACTGTAAGCTGTTGTGTCCTTTATTTTCGAAGGTCGTGATATCTGCACTAAATTTCAAGTTTATGTATGCTCATGTAGGACTGATATGCATAACCAAAAATATATATTTTGAGAAAGAGTGTGGTGATAGACAAATATGAGGTTTTGGAATTATCTATTTCTATAATGAGGTGTTCCTTTTTTGTTTCTTCATTGTTGGAGGCAATAATCACACGTGCGTAGAATGGAAGGCAGACACTCTGCTTGATGAATTAGGTCCTTAACTTTCCTGAACCACTCCTCTCCCCCATGAAATATTGTAAACATTTGAGTTACTCTTTGTCACCCTGTGTACCCAACAAGCCACTTTTTCTCTTGTGGTTGTTGCCAAGGTCCTTCATGAGCCATAACAAAAATTTGGATGCAGAGAACTATTTGTACTCTGAGTTCCTGGGTTCTAATTTGTGTATATATGGATTCTGTTTCTTTGTAAGAACGAGTTTGATTTTATATCCATTTCTTTCTAAAAAATTACAATATATCATAAGAGCAGGTATTTATATATGGATAACTGCATCACAATTTCTCTTCACTTGAGAAAAGCCCAATCATGTCCAGAAAATCAGGAAGGTTTCCTTGAAATAAAATCTGGAGACTTCAATACATTCAATAAACAATCATGAAATCCTGGAAAAAGATCTCTGAATTATCGATTTACGTACACTCCCTTTTAAAATAAACATTTTCTTTCAATCTAATATACTTTTCAGTTCATAATTTTAATATAAATAACTTTTAAATAGCTTCAAAAAAGTCATTCACTGTTAACTTTGTCCATATGATGTACTATGGGATCACATATCAATAAAATTGATAAATAAAACATGTTGTTCAAGGACAGACAGAAAAACACCTATGTATGCCAGTGTCCACAAATGGATTGAGAGGTGAATAATTTCTTCTCTATTCTTCTGGATTTTCTTTATTATTATAATTATTATAGAGGTACTGAAATGGTTTAATAATGATTGAAAAGATCAATGCACACCACTGTGAATATACCAAGGACCAGTGAATGTACACATTGGTTGAAAAATATTGGTTTAACATGTCTCAATAAAACAGATTTGTTTTAAAAATCATGGAGCTGTTAGGAATTGAACACCCATTGAGCCATGGGTAATAGATATTAGTCTTGTTTCAGAAATGTCCTGACCAATTTTTGAAAATTAATCACAGTTCAATTTTCTGCTGGAGATGTTTCCATTATAAGGTGTCATGTCTTTTATTTTCTAAGGTTGTGATTTCTGCTCTAGATTTCAAGTTTATGTATGTTCATGTAAGACTGATATGCATAACTAAAAATATATATTTTGAGAAAGAGGGTGGTGATAGACAAATATGAAGCTTTGCAGTTATCTATTTCTCTAAAGAGTTCTTCCTTTTGTATTTCTTCATTGTTGGAGGCTATAATCACACGTGCATAGAATGGAGGGCCAAAACTCTGCTTGATGGATTAGGTCCTTGACTTTTATGAACCACGCCTCTCACCCATGATATCTTGTAAGCATTTGAGTTACTTTTGTCACCTGGTGGACCCAGCAAGTCCCGTTTACTCTTGTGGTTGTTGCCAAGGTCCTTCATGAACCATAGAAAAAATTTGCAGGCTAAGAGCTATTTGTACTCTGAGTTCCTGAATTTTCATCTGTGCATATATGGATTCTGTTTCTTTGTAAGAATGAGTTTGATCTTATTTCCAATACTTTCTAAAAAATTACAATATGTCATATGAGCAGGTATTTATATATGGATACGTGCATCACAAGCTCTCTGCCTTTGAGAACAGCCCAGTGATGTCCAGAAAATCAGGAATGGTTTCCTTGAAATAAAATCTGGAGACTTCAATACATTCAGTAAACAATCGTGAAATCATGTAAAAAGATCTCTGAATTGTCAATTTATGTACACTCCCATTTAAAATAAACATTTTCTTTCAATCTAATATACATTTCAGTTCATAATTTTAAAATAAAGAACTTTTTAACAGCTTTTAAAAAGCAATTCATTGATCAATTTGGCCACATAATGTAGTATGTGATCACATATCAGTAAAACAGATAAATAAATAAAAAATGCTGTTCAAGGACAGACAGAAAACACCTATGTATGTCATGTCCATAAATGAATAGAGAGGTGAATAATTTCTTCTTCATTCTTCTGGATTTTCTTTATTTATTATAATTATCATAGAGGTATTGAAAAGGTTTAATAATGATTGAAAAGAACAATGCACACCACTGTGAATATACCAAGGACCAGGGAATGTACACATTGGTTTTTAAAAAAATTGGTTTAAAATGCCTCAATAAAAATATATTAGTTTTAAAAATCATGGGGCTGTCAGTAATTGAACACCCAGTTGAGCCATGGGTAATAGTTATTAGTCCTGTTTCACAAATGCCATGACCAATTTTTGAAAATGAATCACAGTTCAATTTTCTACTGGAGATGGGACCATTGTGAGTTGTTATGCCCATTTATTTTCTAATTTCGTGGTTTCTGCTCTAGATTTCAATATTATGTATGTTCATGTATGATTGGTATGATCACTAAAAATATATATTAAGAAAATGAGGGTGATGAGAAACAAATATGAAGCTTTGGAATTACCTATTTTTCTAAAGTGGTCTTCTTTTGTTTTTCTTCATTGTTGGAGGCTATAATCACATGTGCATACAATGGTGGGCGGTACACTCTGACTGATGGATTAGGTCCTTGACTTTTATGAACCTTTCCTTTCCCCATGATATCTTGTAAACATTTGAGTCACTCTTTGTCACTTTGAAGGCACTACATTTCCCTTTTTCTGTTCTGGTTGTTTGCAATGTCTTTCATAAATCGTAGGAGAAATTTGGAGGCTGGGAGTTATTTGTATACTGAGTTCCTGGGTTTTCATTTGTCTATAGGTGGATTTTGTTTATTTGTAAGAATGAGTTTGATTTTATTTCCAATAATTTCTAAAAAATTACAACATGTCTTAAGAGAAGATATTTATGTATGGATACCTGCATCACAATTTCTCTGCACTCGACAACAGTCCAATGATATCCAGAAAATCAGTAATGATTTCCTAAAAGTAAAATCCAGAGTCTTCTAAACATTCAGTAAACAACCATGAAATCTTGGAAATAGATCTCTGAATTTTCAATTTATGTGCACTCCCTTTTAAAATTAAAATATTCTTTCAATCTAATATCAGTTTTAGTTCATAATTTCAAAATAAAGACCTTTTCACCAGCTTTAAAAAAGCCATTCATGTTCTATTTGACCACATTATGTAGTATGGGATTACATATCATTAAAACTGATAGATAAACAAAAAATATGTTTAAGGACAAACAGAAAAACACCTATGCAGGTCAGTGTGAAAAAATGGATTGAGAGGTGAATAGTTACTTCTTAATTCTTCTGGAATTTCATTATTTATTATAATTATTATAGCACAATTGAAATGTTTAATAATGATTGAAGAATTGAATGCACACAGTTGTGGATATACCAAGGACAAGGGAATGTAAACATTGGATAAAAAAGTTCTTGGTTTAATATGTCTCAATAAAAGAGATTTTTTAAAAATATCAGAGGGATGTCAGGAATTATACACCCAAGTTGAGCTATGGATAATATTTATTAGTCATGTTTCTGAAATGCTCTGGCCAATTTTAAGAAATGATTCCCAATTCAGGTTTCTGCTGGAGATGTGTGTATGAGACCACTATAAAGTTTTATGCCTCTTTATTTTCTAAGGTCATGATTTCTGCTCTAGACTTGAAGTTTATGTATGGCTATGTATGACTGATATGCATCACGAAAACTATATATTAAGAGAAAGAGGGTGGTGAGAGTCAAATATGAAGCTTTGGAATTATCTATTTCTCTAAAGCTGTCTTCCTTTCGTGCTTCTTCATTGGAGGTTATGATAATGTGAGTATTGAACGGAGGGCAGTACACCGTACTTGATGGAACAGGTCCTTGATTTTTATGAAACATTTCTCTCCCCCATGACAACTTGTAAATGTTTGAATCACTCTTTGTTGCCTTGTGGACCTGACAAGTCCCTTTTCTCTTCAAGGTGATGGCAAAATCCTTCATAACCCATAGGAGAAATTTGGAGGCTGAGAGATATTTGTACTCTGAGTTCCTGGGTTTTCATTTCTGTATATGTGGATTCTGTTTCTTTGCTAGAATGAGTTTGATTTTATTTCCAATAGTTATAAAAAATTACAATATGTCGTTAGAGCAGGTTTTTATATTAGGATACCGGCATCAAAATCTCTCTGCACTTGAGAAAAGCCCAATGATTTCTAGAAAATCAGGAATGCTTCCCTTGAAACAAAACCCAGAGACTTCTAAACATTCAGAAAACAATCATGAAATCATGGAAAAAGAACTCCTCAGAATTATCAATTTACCTACACATGCTTTAAAATTAACATTTTCTTTTAATACAATATCGGTCTAAGTGCATAATTTTAAAATAAAGACCTATTGAACAGCTTTAAAAATGCCAATAATTATTCTGTTTGTCCACATAATGTAGTATAGGATCACATATCAATAAAACAGAGAGATAAAAAAAGTTGTTCATCAAGAATGACAATTTAGAGGAAATGGACAAGTTTCTAGGAACTCACAAACAACCTACGTTGATGAAAGAAGAAATAGATGAAATCAACAGTCCAATTACAAGTAAAGAGATAGATTCAGTCATCAAAAACTTCCCAACTAAGAAGAGCCCAGGAACAGATGGCTTCACAGCTAAATTCTACCAAACATTCCAAAAAGAGCTAACACCAATTCTAATTAAGCTCTTCCACAAAATAGAAATAGAAGGAATATTGCTTAAATCATTCTGATGCCAACTTTACCCTAATACCAAAACCAAATAAAGATACCACAAGAAAGGAAAATTACAGACAAATTTCTCTAAAGAAACTAGATGCTAAAATCCTCAACAAAATACTTGCTGATTGCATTCAACTACATATCAAAAGGGATGACCAAGTGAGTTTCTTCCCAGATATGCAAGGATGGTTCAATATAAGAAAATCAATCATTGTAATACACCACATAAGCAGATTGAAAGAAAAAAATCACATGATCATCTCTATAGATGCAGAAAAAGCATTTGACAAAATACAGCACTCTTTCCTCATAAAAAAACTACAAAAGATAGGAATAGATGGAAACATTCTGAATATGATAAAGGGTATATATGAAAATCCCAAAGCTAACATCATTTTCAATGGTGAAATCCTAAAAACCTTCCCTTTGAGATTAGGAACTACACAAGGATGTCCACTATCACCACTCCTATTTAACATTGTCTTTGAAGTACTTTCATGAGCACCGAGGCAAGAAAAGGACATAAAAGCCATCCAGATTGGAAAAGAAGAAGTAAAAATTTCATTATTTGCAGATGACATGATCCTTTACATAGAAAGCCCTGAGAAATCTACAACAAGAATTCTAGAATTTATAAAGGAGTTTAGTAATGTTGCAGGCTATAAGATCAATGCTCAAAAATCAGTTGCATTTCTGTACACCAATAATGAGCAAACTGAGGAGGAAATCAGGAAAAACATACCATTTACTATAGTAACTAAAAGAATCAAATACCTAGGAATAAATTTAACTAAAGATGTAAAGGACTTATATACAGATAACTACACAACACTGTGAAATGAAATCAAAGAAGACTTAAATAAATGGAAAAATATTCCCTGTTCATGGATGGGAAGACTAAACATCACCAAGATGCCTATCTTACCTAAACTAATCTACAGATTTAATGCAATCCCAATAAAAGTCAACACTTTATTTTTAAGAAACTGGAAAAACTAACCACAAAATATATTTGGAGAGGCAAGAAGCCCCAAATTGCCAAAGACATATTGAAAAAGAAAAATGAAGTTGGAGGTATCATACTACCTGACTTTAAAACATACTACAAAGCCGTAGTGATAAAAACTGCATGGTATTGACGTAAGGATAAACCTACTGATGAAAGGAAATGATTTGAGAGTTCTGGCATAGATCCTCACATAGACAGTCATGTGATATTTGACAAGGCCATGAAGCCCACTCAGTTGGGAGAGAATGGTCTCTTTAACAAGTGTGCTTGGAGAACTGGATATCCATATCCAAAAGAATGAGAGAAGAATACCATTTCACACCTTATACAAAAATCAACTCAAGATGGAACAAAGATCTAAATATAAGAGCCAAAACCATAAAAACCTTGGAAGATAATGTAGGGAAGCATCTACAGGACCTTGTAATAGGAAATGGTTTCATGAACTTCACAGCCAAAGCACGAGCAGCAAGAGAAAAAATAGATAAATAGGATCTCATCAAAATTAAAAACTTCTGCACCTCAAAGGATGTTATTATGAAAATAAAAAGGCAGCCTACCCAATGGGAGAAAATACTTGGCAACCATATATCTGATAGGAGCCTAATAATCTGCATATATAAAGAAATCCTACACCTTCAAAATAAAAAGACAAACAACCCATTTAAAAAATGGACAAGTGACCTGAAAAGACACTTCTCCGAGGAAGAAATACAAATGGCTAAATAGCACATGAAAAAATGCTCAACATCACTTGCTATCAGGAAATTCAAATCAAAATTACAATAAGATACCACCTTACACTCATCAGAATGGCAGCTATTAAAAAAACAGCAGACACTAAATGTTGGAGAGGTTGTGGAGGAATAGAAACCCTCATCCACTGCTGGTGGGACTGTGGTATGTTCCAGCCACTGTGGAGGACAGTTTGGCGGTTCCTCAGAAAACTAACAATAGATCTTCCGTATGATCCAGCAATTCCACTGCTGGGTATATACCCAGAAGAACTGAAAACAAAAATACAAACAGATATATGCACACCAATGTTCATAGCGGCATTGTTCACCATTGCCAAAAGTTGGAATCAGCCCCGGTGCCCATCAATAGATGAATGGATAAGCAAAACGTGGTACATACATACAATGGAATATTACTCAGCTGTAAGAAGGAATAAAGTGCTAACACATGGAATAACGTGGATGAATCTTGAAGACCTTATGTTGAGTGAAGCAAGTCAGGCACTGAATGATGAACAGTATATGACCTCACTGATTTGAACTGAAGAAATTGAGCAGTCTCTGAGAGCCATTGTCTGAAAGATCGGTTAAGAAGGGTGAGAAAGAGAAGAGTAGGCTGTGAGCCATCACCTATATGGGCATAATCTATGGTAAAGGGATAGAGTATAGTTACATATTGAAGGACAGGACAGATGGGTAGTGATATTACTGGGTTTGGTGGTGCAGGGTTCACAGGTGTCTAGATTAGGAAGGGCAGGTTGGAATACCCAAGGTATGTTACTATGAATCTTGTCGTTCCATGAGTCAAGAGAGGAGAGTGCCATATGCCCTCCGTGGGGGGGAGGTAGGAACAGAAAAGAACAAACAGGGGCTATTTAGTGGTCATGGGAAAGGTTTTTCATTACCTTACAAAAATGGACACAGGACATGGTAAATATCATCAAAACTTATTAAACTGTATCGTCTAAATGGTAAAATATACTGTAAACCATTGATAATATTTAGTTGCTATATTTTGCTATCTGTTTAACAGTTATAACAATGCTAACATCCAAAAAAAAAAAAGGTTTTAATATGGAGTATGGAAGGGGGCGTGGTTTGGTATCTGGGAGTCTCTGGTATTCCATGTGTGACTTTGCTGTGACCTAAAACTTCTTTGAAAATTAAATGAAAATATGGGAGACACTGGGGATTGAGAGGGGGAAGGTGTCACGGCACACTGGACATCAGATAACACAGTGATAAAATGAAAAAAAGATTATTTTTAAAACAGGAATTTCTTTTGTGTTTTTTTTCCATTTATTTGAATATCCCAATCCACTAATTATATTTTGTTTTGATTTGTTTTTTGTTTGATTGTTTGTTTTTTTGTTTTTTTCCCTGAGTTTCCTTGGGTTTGTCTCTTACATATAAGCTTATCATTGTTGTTGTTTTTTCCAATTAAGTATATTTGATTATTATATGGGCTACATGTTCATGGAAGATTTAGATCACAGAAGGGTTACAATGGGTGCTGCAGGGGATTATTGATGGGGGGTGTCTGGGAGGGAGGATTCGTGGGAGTAAGTTCATCTGAATATACATGAAAGTTATACAAATTGTTCAAATGATCAAAGGATGGGGCATGGCCACAGTGGTTGGACAATCACTCAATAAATGAGGGAATCTGAATTCCTAGCCTGGAGAGCTCTGCCACATTCTCCAAGGGAGCAGCAACAGTCCTCTGAGTGCAGGGACAGTGTCTTTCAAAAGAGGATGGCCCACTGATGAGTTCTTGTTATTGATGACTATCCTTAAGATTCTTTGCTCTTGTAACTGAAACTTAGCCTACTATTATGGTGTGCCTAATGGTTGCTACCTGAGAGCCTCCTTGTTGCTCAAATGTAGCCTCTCTCTAAGCCAAACTCAGCATATGAATACATTACCTTCCCCCCAATGTGGGACATGACTCCTGAGGATGAGCCTCCCTGGCAACGAGGGATTAATACCAAGTTCCAACTAGCAACATGACTGGAAAAAGACCTTGAATAAAGGGGGAAAAAGGTAAAGAGAAATGAGTTCAAGTGGCTAAGAGACTTCAAAGAGAGTCAGGATGTCATCCCAGAGGTAACGCTTATGCACACCTCAGTAGGATCTCATAGAACACCAAAGTGCATATCACCCCACACAGAGGGGCTCCTGAGGGCTCTCGAGACACCCAGGTCCTATATAAGGGGGGATAGCCCCAGAGACTGATACCTTATCAGTGGGCTCTATTTTGGAATCTGTGCTCCTGAGAGTGACAGAATTGGACTCAAACAAGTCCTCCCTGTACATGGTTCATCAGTCCCTTCTATTCAAACCTATATGTGATGCTGGAGTTTTTAGGTATACTTCCAGAGACTAGAGTCTCTGGTCAACTCCTACCCTACAGCTCAATGGATTTGTCCGAGTCACCTGGCAAGGAGACAATGATGGGTAACGGCCATACCAGGGAATGGAGATGGCCTGCAGCTGCACACAGGATAATCCCACCCAGCATATCCATGGGATATAATCCCTCTCTCACTTGGAGGTGGAGTGGGCATCACCATCCCAGCCCCCTCAGGAATGTGGGAAGAACTATGGACTAGAGTGGACTTAATGGTATTCTGTTATACATATATGGTGATTCTAGCAATGGAAGAAATTATAACAGTGAGGTGGAGCCGGTGGCCACTGGACACTTTTGGGGCAGGGAGGGGATGTGCAGTTGAAATACAGTGGCTTTTCTGGGACTTGGGGTTTGTCCTGAGTGCTGTTGTGGCGATGGATGTAGGCCATTTTAAATCAGCACACACCATTCAGAACTGTGTGGGAGAGAGTGTGGTCTATGATGTGAACTGTGGTCTATGGTTGATGGCAAGGCCCCAGGATGTGTAGGTCCTTTGAGGGTGATGGGCCACACTTGTGGGAGATGTTTGTGTGGGATGTTGTGGGAGGTGTGGAAGTTGGGGTGGATGGGAACACCTGTAGTTTCCATGTAATATTTAGTTAATCTAACCACCTTTTAAAATAAATAAATATATATCTATATAAATAATATTTTTGTATGCAAATGCACATATATGCATATATATTTATATATCATTTTACAAATATTGTTATGTTTTTGGAAAATTTGATCTTTACCCACAATAAAAAAATAAAATAAAATAAAAATTTAAATGGGAAGAGAAGAAATTCGTGTCTAGAAAACTTACAGAACTATTGACATTAAAATGTTAATATTTGCTGTTTCCCCACAAACCACTCTATTATTAAGACCATGTATTAATATTACACATTTGTTATATCATGAGAGAATGTTCTCATATTTGTACTGTTAACAGTCAATCATCCACCCTGGGGTTCACTGTGTTGTACGTCCCCATGCTTTGTACAATCTATCCAAAAAATACACCAAATATAAGCTATGGACTATTAAAAAAAAATAAAGCATATTACAAAGGTACAGAGGCCAAAACAGCATGGTAATGGCACAATTACAGATATATTAACAAATGGATTAAAATTTAGTATTCATAAATAGCCCCTCACACTTACGGCAAATTGATCTTTGAAAGTCTGCCAAGTCCATTCAATTGTAATCAAATAGCTTCTTTAAGAAATGGAGAAATGGATATCCATATGCAAAAGAATGAAACTGTAGTGCTATCTGATGCAGAAATTAAATCAAAATGTATCAAAGACCTAAATATAAGAACCAGAACCATAAAACTACTAGAAGAAAATATAAGGAAGGATCTTCAGAATTTTCTGTTAAGAAATGGTTTCTTAGACTTTATACCCAATGTATGTGCAATGAAAATAAAAAAGGAACCTTGCTTCAATTTTCTTAAAAAAAAAAAGTTATTCATCGTCATCCAGAAAAACACCTATGTATGTAAAAGTGAACAAATGGATTGAGAGATCAATAATTACTTTTTTATTCTTTTGGTTTTTCTTTATTATATTTAATATAGAACTGTTGAAAAGGCTCAATATTGATTGTAGAGATGAATGCACCCCATTGTGAATATACCAAGGACTAGGAAATGTACACATTGGATAAAAAACATAATGGTATAATATATTTCAATAAAACAGATTTGTTTTAAAAATCGTGGGGATGTCAGTAATTGTACACACCAGTTGAGCAATGGATAATAGTTATTCTTCGTGATTGAGAAATTCTCTGGCCAATTTTTAAAAATGAACCACAATTTAAGTTTCTGCTGAGATGGGAACACTGTAAGGACTTTTGCCCCTTTAATTTCCTGGGTTGAAATTTTGGTTCTATACTTCTAGATTATGTATGTTCATGTATGATTGATATGGGTCACTAAAATATATATATTAATAGAACAGAGTGGTGAGAGACAAATATGAAGCTTTGGAATTATCTATTTCTCTAAAATGCTGTTCCTTTTGTGTTTTTTCATTGTTGGAGGTTGTAATCACACATGCAGAGAATGGAGGGTGGTACACTCTTCATGATGGTTTCAGTCCTTGACTTTTATGAACCATTCCTCTCCCCCATGATATCTTTTAAACATTCGAGTCACTCTTTGACACCTTGTAGATGCTACAAGTCCTTTTTTCTCCTCTTGGTGTTGTCAAGATTCTTCAAAAGTCATAGGAGAAATTTGGAGGATGGGAGCTATTTTTACTGTGAGGTCCTGGGTTTCATTTCTGTATATGTGGATTCTGTTTCTTTGTAAGAAAGAGTTTGATTTTATTTCCAATACATTCTAAAAAATTACAAGTTATCATAAGAGCATGAATTTATACATGGATACCTGCATCACACTCTCTCTGCACTCGAGAACAGCCTAATTATGTCCAGAAAATGAGGAATGGTTTCCTTAAAACTAAATCTGGACCCTTCTAAACATTGAGTAAACAATCATGAAATCATGGAAAAAGATCTCAGAATTCTAGATTTACCTACACTTCCTTTTAAAATTAACATTTTTTTCAATCTAATAAGCCTTCCATTTCATAATTTTAAATAAAGACGTTTCAACAACTTTAAAAAAGCCATTCATTGTTCACTTTGCCCACATGATGTAGTATGGATTCAGATATTAATAAAACTTATAGATAAATCCAAAAGTTGTTCAAAGACAGCCAGAAAAACACCTATGTATTTCAGTGTTAAGAAATGGATTGAGAGTTGAATAATTTCTTCATTCTTCTAGATTTTTTTATTATAATAATTGCTATAGAGCTTTTGAAAAAGTTTAATAATGATTGAAGAGATGAATGCACACCACTGTGAATTTACCAAGTCCCAGGGAATGTACACATTGGATAAAAAAGATATTGGTTTAATATGTCTCAATAAAACAGATTTGTTTTAAAAATTGCAGGTATGTCAGATAGTGTACATCCAAGTTGACCCGTGGATAAGAGTTATTAATCATGTTTCAGAAATGTTCTGGCCAATTTTTAAAAATGAATCACAATTGAAGGTTCTGATGGAGATGGGACCACTGAAGGTGTTACATCCCTTTATTATGTAGGGTGGTGATTTCTGTTCTATACTTCAAGTTTATGTATGTTCATGTATGATTATATGCATCACTAAAAATATATATTAAGAGAAAGAGAGTGGTGAGAGACAAGACAGAAGCTTTGGAATTACCAATTTCTCTAAAGTGGTTTTCCTTTTGTGTTTCTTCATTGTTGTAGGCTTGAATCACACATGCAAATAATGGAGGGTGGAACACTGTGCTTGATGGATTAGGTCCTTGAATTTTATGAATCATTCCTCACCCCCATGAAATCTTGTGAACATCTGAGTCCCTCATTGTCACCCTGTGGACCCTACAAATCCCTTTTTCTCTTCTTGCTATTGACAAGGTCCTTCATAAGCCATCGGAGAAATTTGGGGGATGGAATCTGTACTCTGATTTCCTGCATTTTCATTTGTTGATATGTGGATTCTGATTCTTCATAAGAATGAGTTTGATTTTATCTCCAGTACTTTATATAAAATTACATTATGTCATAAGAGAAGGTATTTATATATGGATACGTGCATCATAACCTCTGCACTTGAGAAGAACCCAGTGATGTCCAGAAAATGAGGAATGGTTTCCCTGAAGCAAAATCCAGAGCCGTCTAAACATTCAGTAAACAATCATGAAATCATGGAAAAAGATCTCCTCTGAATTATCAATTTACCTACACTGTTTTTTAAAAATACAATTTTCTTTCAATCTAATATCTGTTTCAATTCATAATTTTAAATTAAAGAACTTTACAACAGCTTTTAAAAAGCCGTTCATTGTCCCATTTGTCCACATGATGTAGTATGGGATCACATGTCAATAAAACTGATAGATAAACAAAAATAAGTTTTTCCAGGATGACCAGTAAAACAACTATGTATGTCAGTGTCAACAAATGGATTGTGAGGTGAATAATTTCTTCCTTATTCTTCTGTTTTTATTTATTTATTATAATTGTTATAGAGCTATTTAAAAGGTTTAATAATGATTTCAGAGATGAATGTACAACACTGTGAATATACCAAGGACCAGGGAATGTACACATTGAAAAAAAGATATTGGTTTAACAAGCCTCAATAAAACAAATTTGTTTAAAAAATCATGGGCATGCCAGGAATTGTACACCCAAGTTGAGCCGTGAATAATAGTTTTTAGTCAAGTTTCACAAATGTTCTGGCCATGTTTTCAAAATGAATCACAATTCAATTTTCTGCAGGAAATGGGCCACAGTAAGCTGTTATGACCCTTTATTTTCTAAGGTTCTGATTTCTGCTCTAGTCTTCAAGTTTATGTATGTTCATGTATGACTGACATGCATCACTAAAAATATATTTTAAGGGAAATAGCATGGTCAGAAACAAATATGAAGCTTTGGAATTACCTGTTTCTCTAAAGTGGTCTTCCTTTTGTCTTTCTTCATGGTTGGAGGCTATAATCACTCTTGCATAGATAGAGGTCGGTACATTCTGATTCATGGATTAGGTCGTTGACTTTTATGAACCATTTCTCTCATCCATGATATCTTGTAAACATTTGAGTCACTCATTACCACCTTGTGGACCCTGCAAGTCCCTTTTTCTCTTCTTGGGGTTGGTAAGGTCCTTCAGAAGCCATAGGGAAAATTGGAGGCTGGGAGCTATTTGTTTTCTGAGCTCCTGCATTTTCATTTGTGTATATGAGGATTCTGTTTCTTTTAAAAATGAGTTTGATTTTACTTCCAATACTTTATAAAAAATTAAGTATGTCATAAGAGCAGGTATTTATATATGAATACCTGCCTCACAATCTCTCTGCAATTGAGAACTTCCCAGAGATGTGTGGACAATAAGGAATGGTTTCCTTGAAACAAAATCCAGAGAGTTTGAAACATTCAGTAAACACTCGTGAAATCATGAAAAAGATTTCCCCTGAGTTTTCAATTTTGCTACACTTCCTTTTAATACTAATATTTTATTTATATCTAATATCCAATTCAGTTCATTATTTATAAAAAAAAAATATCTTTTCAACAGCTTTCAAAAATCCATTCCTTCTACACTTTGTCCACATGATGTAGTGTGGGATCACTTATCATTAAAACTGATAGATAAACAAAAACGTTGTTCAAGTACAGCCAGAAAAACACCTATGTATGTCAGTGTCAACAAATGGATTGGGAAGAGAATAATTTCTTCATTATTCTTCTGGTTTTCCTTTATTTTTTTATAATTATTATAGATCTATTGAAAAGGTTTAATAATGATTGATGAGATGAATGCACACCACTGTGAATATGCCAAGGACCAAGGAATGTACACATTAGAAAAAAAGATTTTGGTTTAATGTGTCTCAATATAACAGATTTGTTTTAAAAATCGTGTGGATGTCAGGAATGTTCCACCAAAGTTGAGCCATGGATAATAGTAATTGGTCATTGCTCAGAAATGTTCTGGCCAATTTTTAACAATGAATCACTATTCAAATTTCTGCTGGAGTTGGGAAAATTGTAAGGTGTTATGCCCCTTTATTTTCTAACGTCTTGATTTCTGTTATGAAATTTAAAGTTTGTAGGTACATGAGTGACTGATATGCATCACTGAAAACATATATTAATTGAAAGAGTGTGGTGAAAATCAAATAGGAAGCTTTGGAATTACCTATTTCTCTAAAGTACTCTTCCTTTTGTGTTTCTTCATTGTGGGGGCTATAATCATGCTTTCATAGAATGGAGGGTGGTGCCCTCTGATTGATGGATTAAGCCCAGGACTTTTATGAATGATTACTCTCACCCATGATATCTGGTAAACATTTGAGTCACTCTTTGTCAACTTATGTACCCTACATGTCCCTTTTTCTCTTCGGGATATTGGCAAGGTCCTTCAAAAACCATAGGAGAACTTTAGAGGCTTGGAGTTATTTGTATTCTGATTTCCTGCATTTTCATTTGTGTGCATGTGGATTCTGCTTCTCTGTAAAAATGAGTTTGATTTTATTTCAAATACTTTCTAAAATATTACAATATGTCTTAGAACAGTCATTTATATATGAATACCTGCATCACAATCTCTCTGCACTCGAGAACAGCTTAATGGTTTCCAGACAATCAAGAATGGTTTCCTAGAAACAAAATTCAGAGTGTTCTAAATATTCAGTAAACAATCATGAAATCATGGAAAAATATTTCCTCTGAATTATCACTATACATAAACTCACTTTTAAACTTAACATTTTCTTTCAATCTCACATCCCTTTCAGATCATATTTTTAAAATACTTTTTAAACAGCTTTAAAAAGACATTCATTGTCCACTTTGTCCCCATGATGTAGTATGGGATCACATATCAATAAAAAGTATAGATAAAAAGAAAAAGTTGTTCAAAGACAGCCAGAAAAACAACTACCCATGTCAGTGTCAACAAATGGATTGAGAGGTGAATAATTTCTTATGGATATACCTACACTCCCTTTAAATAATTAACATTTTCTTTCAAACTCATATCCCTTTCAGTCCATAATTTTAAAATAAAGACTTTTTCAACAGCTTTAAAAAAGCTGTTCATTGTTCACTTCATCCACATGATGTAGTATGGGATTGCATATCAATAAAATGGATAGATAAAAACAAAAAGTTGTTCAAAGACAGCGAGAAAAAGGCCTATGTATTTAAGTTTCTACAAATAGATTGAGAGGTGAATAATTACTTCTTAATTCTTCTCATTTCTCTTTATTTATTATAATTATTATAGAGCTATTGAAAGCATTTAATAATGATTGAAGAAATGAATGCACACAACTGTGAATATACCAAGGACCAGGGAATATACACATTGGATAAAAAAGATATTAGTTTAATATGTCTCAATAAACAGATTTGTTTTAAAAATCGTGAGGATGTTAAGTATTGTACACCCAAGTTGAGCAATTCATAATAGTTATTAGTCATGTTTTAGAAATCCTCTGGCCAATTTTTATAAATGAATCCCAGTTCAACTTTCTGCTGTATATGGGAGCAATGTAAGTGGTTATGCCCCTTTAATTTCTAAGGCTGTTATTTCTGCTCTAGAATTCAAGTTCATGTATGTTCGTGTATGATTGATATTCATCACTAAATATATATATTAAGAGAAAGAGGGTGGTGATAGACAAATATTAACTTTGGAGCTACCTATTTCTCTAAAGCTGTATTCCTTTTGTATTTCTTCCTTGTTGGATGTTATAATCACGATTCTTTTGAATGGAGAGCGGTACTCTCTACTTGATGAATTAGGTCCTTGAATTTTATGAATCATTCCTCTCTCCCATGTTATTTTGTAAATATTTGAGTCTCTCTTTGTAACCTTGTGGACACTAGAAGTCCCTTTTTCTCTTCTATGTGTTGGCAAGTTCTTTCATAAGCCATCGGAGAAATTTGGAGGCTGGGAGCTATTTGAATTCTGATTTCCTGGGTTGTCATTTCTTTATATGTGGAATCTGTTTCTTTGTAAGAATTAGTCTAATTTTATTTCCAATACATACTAAAAAATTACAATATATCATAAGAGCAGGTATTTATATGTAGATACCTGCATGAAAATCTCTCTGCACTTGAGAACAGCACAATGATGTCCAGAAAATCAAGAATGGTTTCCTTGAAACAAAATCTGGTGCCATCTAAACATTCAGTAACCAATCATGAAATCATGGAAAAAGATCTCCTCAGAATTATCTATTCACCTACAGTCCCTTTTAAAGTTAACCTTTTAAATTCTAATATACATTTCAGTTCATATTTTCAAAATAAAGGCATTTTCAACACCTTTAAAAAATACATTCACTGTTCACATTGCCCAAATGATGTACTATGGGATCAAAATAACAATAAAACTCATAGATCAACAAAAATTTTTTCAAGGACAGCCAGAAAAACACCTATGTATGTGTGTCAACAAATGAATTGAGAGATGAGTAATTTCTTATTTCTCCTTTTGGTATTTCTTTATTTATAACAATTGTTATAGAGCTATTGTACAGGTAAAATAATGATTGAAGAGATGAATGCACTCTTCACTGTGAATATAACAAGGACAGGGAATGCTCACATTGAATAAAAATATTAGTTTAATACTTCTCAATTAAACAGATTTGTTTTAAAAATCATGGAGATGTCAGGAATTATAGATAACAGTTATTAGTCATGTTTCAGAAATGTTCTGGATAATTTTTGAAATGCATCTCAATTCAATTTTCTGCCTGAGATGGAACCACTGTAAGGTGTTAAACCCCTTTATTTTCTAAGGTTGTGGTTTCTGCTCCAGACTTCAAGTTTGTGTATGTTCATGTGTGATTGGTATACCTCACTAAAAATATATATTAGGAGAAATAAGGTTGTAAGAGACAAATATGAAGCTTTGGAATTATGTATTTCTCTAAAGTGGTCTTCCTTTTTTGTATCTTCATTGTTGGAGGCTATAAAAATGAATGCATAGAATAGGGGGCAGTACACTGTGCTTCATGGATTAGGTCCTTTACTTTTTTTTTTTAAGATACTGTTATTTTTTCATCTTTATTTATTTTATTTTTTTAATTTATTTTTATTGTTGGTAAAAATCAAAATTCTCACAATACATACAAACATTTGCAAAATGATATATAAATATATATGCATATATGTGTATTTGCTTACAAAAATGTTATATATATATATATATATATATATATATATACACACACACACATATATTTTAAGAGGTGCTTAGATTACCCAAAATATTACACGGAACCCACTGGGATTCCCAAGTTGCCCACCTCCCACACCTCCCACCACATCCCACACAAACATCTCCCACAAGTGTGGCCCACCACCCTCAATGAAGCTCCTTTACTTTTATGAACCATTCCTTTCCCCCATGATATCTTGTAAAGACTTGAGTCACTCTTTGTCACCTTGCAGACCATACAAGTCCCTTCTTCCCTTCTGGTTTTTGACAAGGTTCTTCATAAGACATTAGGGAATTTTGGAGGCTGGGAATTATTTGTACTCTGAGTTCCTGGGTTTTCATTTGTGTATAAGTGGATTCTGTTTTTGTGTAAAATTGAATTTAATTTTATTTCCAATACTTTCTAAAATATTATAATATGTCATAAGAGCAGGTGTTTATATTTAGATACCTGCATCACAATCTCTCTGTACTCGAGAAAAGCCCAATAATGTCCAGAAAATCAAGAATTGTTTCATTGACACAAAATCTGGAGCTGCAAAAGATTCAGTAAACAGTCATGAAATCAAATAAAAAGATATTCTCACAATTATCGATTTACCTACTGTCCCTTTTAAAATTAAAATTTTGTTTCATCTAATATCCATTTCAGTTCATAATTTTAAAATAAAGACCTTTTCAAGAGCTTTAAAAAAGCCATTCATTGTTCACTTTATCCACATGATGTAGTATGGGATCACATATCAATAAACCTGATAGATAAACAAACTAAGTCTTTCAGGAACAGTCAGAAAATCACCTATGTATGTCAGTGTCAACAAATGGATTGAGAGGTGAGTAATTTCTTCTTTATTCTTCTAGTTTTTCTTTATTATAAGAATTATTGTGCTCTTGAAAACTTTTAATATTGATCAAGGAGATGAATGCACACCACTGTGAATAAACCAATGACCAGCGTCTGTTAACATTGTATAAAAAAGATATTGGTGGGAAGCAGCTGTGGCTCAATCAGTAGGGCTCCCGTTTACCATATGGGAGGCCCGGGTTTGGTTCCCGGGGCCTCCTGGTGAAGGAAGCCCGCCCGCATGACATGGTTAGCTGACCCAGCGAACACAAGCCGGGGGGGGGGGGGGATAAATGAATAAATAAATAAAATCTTTTAAAAAAAAAGATATTGGTTTAATATGTCTCAGTAAAACAGATTGCTTTCAAAAATCATGGGGATGTCAGGATTGTACACCGAAGTTGAGCCATGGATAATAGTTATAGCCATGTTTCAGAAATGCTGTGGCAGGTTTTAAAAATATGAATCACAATTCAAATTTCTGCTGGAGATGTGTGTATGGAACCACTGAAAGGTGTTCTGCCCCTTTATTTTCTAAGGTCATGATTTCTTCTCTAGTCTTCAAGTTTATGTATGTTCATATATGACTGATATGCATCACTAAAAATATATATTAATAGAAAGATAGTGGTGAGAGACAATATGAAGCTTTTGAATTACCTATTTCTCTAAAGTGGTCTTCCTTTTGCATTTCTTCATTATCAGAGGATTTAGTCATGCTTGCATAGAATGGAGGGTGGTACATTCTGCTTAATGGCTTAGATCTTTGTCTTTTATGAACCATTCCTCTCCCCCATGATATCTTGTAAACATTTGGGTCACTCTTTTTCACCTTTTCTCTTCTGGGTGTTGCAAAGGTCCTTCATAAGCCATAGGAGAAATTTGGAGCCTGGGAGCTATTTGTACTCTGAGTTCCCGGGGTTTTCATTTGTGTATATGTGGATTCTGTTTCTTTGAAAGAATGCTTTTGATTTTATTTCCAACACTTTCTAAAAAAATTACAATATGTCAAAAGAGCAGGTATTTATATATGGATACCTGTCTAACAATCTCTCTGCACTGCAGAACAAACAAATGAAGTCCCAAAAATCATGAATGGTTTCCTTGAAACAAAATCTGGACTCTTCTAAATATTCAGTAAACAATTGTGAAATCATGGAAAAAGTTCTCTCAACCTAAAAGATTTGCCTACAGTCCCTTTTAAATTGACATTTTCTTTCAATCTAATATCCCATACAGTTCATAATTTTAAAATAAAGACAATTTCAACAGCTTTATAAAATGCATTCATTGTTCACTTTATCCACATAATGTACTATGGGAAGACATGAATAAAACTAATAGATAAACAGACTAAGTTGTTAAATGACAGCCAGAAAAATACCTATTTATGTCAGTGTCAACAAATCGTTTGAGAGGTGAATGATTTCTTCTTTATTCTTCTGCTTTTTCTTTTTTTATTATAATTATTGTAGATTTATTGAAAATGTTTAATAATTATTTAACAGATTAATGCACACCACTGTGAATATACCAGGGACCAGGGAATGTACACTTTGGATAAAAAAGATATTGGTTTAATATGTCTCAATAAAACAGATTTATTTTAAAAATCGTGGGGATGTCATGAATTTTATGCTTGAATTGAGCCATGGATACTAGTTATTAGTGGTGTTTCAGAAATGCTCTGGCCAATTCTTAAAAATGAGTCACAATTCAATTTTCTGCTGGAGATGTGTATATGACATCAGAGTAAGGGGTTACACCCCTTTATTTTCTGAGGTCAAGATTTCTGTTCTAGACTTCAAGTTTATGTATGTTCATGTATAATTGATATGCATCATGAAAATATATATATTAACGGAAAGAGGGTGGTGAGAGAAAAATATGAAGCTTTGAAATTACCTGTTTCTCTAAAGATATCTTCCTTTTCTGTTTCTTCATTGTTGAAGGCTATAATCATGCTTGCATTGAATGGAGGGCAGTACACTCCGCTTGATTGATTAGGTTCTTTACATTTATGAAGCATTCTAATAACCTATGATACCTTGTAAACATTTGTGTCACTCTTTGTCACATTGTGGACCGTACAAATCCCTTATTCTCTTCTGGGTGTTGGCAAGGTCTTAGATAAGCCATATGAGAAATTTGGAGGCAGAGAGTTATTTGCACTCTGAATTCCTGGGTTTTCATTTGTGTATATGTGTATTATGTTTCTTTGTCACAATGAGTCTAATTTTATTCCCAATACTTTCCAAAAAATTACAATATGTCATAAGAGAAAATATTTGTATATGGAAACCAGAATCACAATCTCTCTGCACTCAAGAACAGCCCAATGATGTCCAGAAAATCAGGAGTGGTTTCCTTGAAACAAAATACGGAGTCTTCTAAACATTCAGTAAACAAAAGTGAAATAATAGAAAAGAACTCTTCAGAATTACAGATTTACCTACACTCCCTTTTAAAATTAACATTTTCTTTCAATCTAATATCCATTTCAATTCACTATTTTAAAATAAAGACCTTTTCAACAGCTTTAAAAAACCATTCATTGTTCAGTTTGTCCACATGATGTAGAACGGGATCAGATATCAATATAACTGATAGATAAGCAAACTAAGTTTTTCATGGACAGTCAGATAAACACCTAGGTCAGTCAGTGTCAACAAATGGATTGAGAGGTGAATAATTTCTTCTTTATTCTTCTGGTTTTCCTTTATTTATTATAATTATTATAAAGCTATTGAAAAGGATTAGTAATGATTGAAGAGATGAATGCACACCACTGAAAATACAACTAGGACCAGGGAATGTACACTTTGGATAAAAAAGATATTGGATTAATATGTCACAATAAAGCATATTTGTTTCAGAAATCATGGGGATGTCAGGAATTGTACACCCATTGAAGCCAGGGATAATCGTTATTATTCATGTGTCAAAGATGCTCTGGCCAATTTTCAAAAATGAATTACAATTCAAGTTTCCAGTGGATATTGGACCACTGTAAGGTGTTATGCCCCTTTATTTTCTAAGGTCATGATTTCTGCTCTAAACTACACTTTCATGTATGTTCATCTATGAATGATATGCATCACTAAAAATATATATTAAGAGAAAGTGGGTGGTGAGAGACAAATATGAAGCTTTGGAATTACCTATTTCTCTAAAGTTGTCTTCCTTTTGTGTTTCTTCATTGTTGTAGGCTATAGTTAAATGTGCATAGAATGGAGGGAGGTACCATCTGCTTCATGGATTAGGTCCTTGTCTTTTATGAATCTTTTCTCTCTCCCATGATATATTGTAAACATTAGAGTCACTCTTTGTTACCTTGTGGACTCAACATGTCCCTTTTTCTCTTCTGGGTGTTGGCAAGGTCCTCCATAAGCAATAGGAGAAATTTGGAGTCTGGCAGATATTTGTATTCTGAGTTTCCGGGTTTCTTTCGTCTACATGTGGATTCTATTTCTTTGTAAGAATGTGTTTGATTTTATTTCCAATACATTCTAAGAAATAACAATAAGGCGTAAGAGCAGGTATTTATATATGGATAGTTGCATCACGATCTCTCTGGCCTTGAGAACAGCCCAATGTTGTCCAGATAAGCATGAATTGTATCCTGGAAACTAAATCCACAGCTTTCTAAATATTCAGAAAAAATCATGGAAATAGTTCTCCTCTGAATTTTCAATTTACATATACTCCCTTTTAAATTTTTCATTTTCTTTCAATCTAATATCCGTTTCAGTACATAACTTTAAATAAAGACATTTTCAACTGCTTTAAAACAGCCATTCATTGTTCACTTTGTCCACATGATGTAGCATTGGATCACATATAAATAAAACTGAAAGATAAACGAAAAAAGTTCTTCAAGGAGAACCAGAAAAACACCCATGTATGTCAGAGTCAACAAATGGATTGTGAGGTGTACAATTCCTTATTTATTCTCCTGGTATTTTTTATTTCTTATAATTATTATAGAGCTATTGAAAATGATAATCATTATTTCAATTAATAATGATTGAAGAAATGAATGCACACCACTGTGAATATACCAAGGACCAGGGAATGTACACATTGGATAAAAAAGATATTGGTTTAATATGTCTCAATAAAACAGATTTGTTTTAAAAATCGTGGGGATATCAGGAAATGTATATCCAAGATGAGCCATGAATAATAGTTATTAGTCATGTTTCAGAATTGCTTTGGCCAATTTAAAAAATGAGTCACAATTCAGTTTCTGCTGGAGATGGGATAACTGTAAGGTGTCATGCCCCTTTATTTTCTTAGGATGTGATTTCTGCTCTAGACTTTAAGATTATATATGTTCTTATGTGACTGATATGAATCACTAAATATATATATTAAGAGAAAAAGTTGGTGAGAGACAAATATGAAATTTTGGAATTACCTAGGTCTCTAAATTGGTCTTCCTTTTGTGGTTCTTCATTGTAGGAAACTATACTCATACGTGAATTGAATGGAGCATGGTACACTCCACTTGATGCATTAGCTCCTTCACTTTTATGAACCATTCCTCACCCCCATGATATGTTGTAAATATTTGAGTCACTCTTTGTAACCTTGTGGACCCTACACGTACCTTTTTCTCTTCTGGATGTTGGCAGGGTCCTTCATAAGCCATTGGAGAAATTGGGAGGCTGAGAGCAATTATTTCTCTGAGCTCCTGTATTTTCATTTGTGTATATGTGGATTTGGTTTCTTTATAAGAATGTTTAATTTTATTTCCAATATTTTATTAAAAATTACAATAGTAATTAGAGCCGGTATTTTTATATGGAGCCCTGCATCACAATCTCTGCACAAGTGAACATCCCAATGATGTCCAGAAATCAGGAATGGTTTCCTTGAAACAAAATCCAGAGCCTTCAAAACTTACAGTAAACAATCGTGAAATCATGGAAAAAGATCTCCTCTGAATTATTGATTTACATACACTCCCTATTAAAATTAACATTTTATTTCACTAAAACATCCGTTTCAGTTCATAATTTAAAATATAGACCTTTTCAACAGCTTTAAATAGCCATTCATTGTTCACTTCATCCACAGGATGTAGTATAGGATAGATAAACAAAAATGTTGTTCAAGGAGAGCCATAAAACACCTATGTATGTCAGTGTCAACAAATGGATTGAGAGTTGAATAATTTCTTATTTATTCTTGTTATTTTTAAATTTATTATAATTATTATAGTGCTATTGGAAAGTTTTAATAGTGACTGAAGGCATGAATAGACACCACTGTGAATATAACAATGACCACTGAATGTACACATTGGATAAATATATATTGGTTGAATATGTCTCAATAAAACATATTTGTTTTTAAAAGTATGGAGGTGTTAGGAATTGTACCCCCAAGTATAGCCATGGATAATATTTATTAGTCATGTTTCAGAAATGCTCTGGAAAATTTTTAAAAATGAATCAAAATTCAAGTTTCTGTTGGAGATGTGTGAATGGGACCACTGTAAGGTGTTATTCCCCTTTATTTTCTATGGTCTTGATTTCTTCTTTAGGCTTCAAGTTTATATGTGTGCAGGTATGATTAATATGAATTAGTAAAAATATATATTAACAGAAAGAGGGTGGTGAGAGACAAATACGAAGCTTTGGAATTACCTATTTCTCTAAAGTGGTATTCCTTTTGTGTTTCTTCATTGTTGGCGATAATAATCATGTGTGAATAGAATGGAGGGTGGTGCACTCTGCTTAATGGATATGGTCCTCGATTTTTATGAATCATTCCTCCCTGCCATGATAACTTGTAAACATTTGAGTCATTCTTTGTCACCTTGTGGACAGTAGAAGTCCCTTTTCCTCTTCTGGTTGTTGGCAAGGACCTTTCTAAGCCATAGGAGAAATTTGGAGGCTGGAAGCTACTTGTACTCTGAGTTCCTTGGTTTTCATTTGTATATATGTGGATTCTGTTTCTTTGTAAGAATGAGTATGATTTTATTTTGAAAACTTTCTAAAAAATTACAATATGTAATAAGAGCAGGTATTTATATATGGATAACTGCATCACAATCTCTCTGGACTCGAGAACAGCCCATTGAGTTCCAGAAAATCAGGAATGATTTCCTTGAAACAAAATCCAGAGCCTTCTAAAGATTCAGAAAACAATTGTGAAATCATGTAAAAAGATCTCCTCAGAATTATCAATTTACCTACACTCACTTTTGAAATTAACACTGCCTTTCAATCTAACATTTGATACAGTTCATAATTTTAAAATAAAGACCCTTTCAACAGCTTTAAAAAACCACTCATTTTTCACTTTATCCACATGCTATAGTATTGGAGCACATATCAATAAAATTGATGGATAAACAAAAAAGTTTTTCAAGGACAACCAGAAAAATACCTATGTATGTCACTGTCAATAAATGGATTGAAAGGTGAATAATTTCTTCTTTATTTTTCTGGTTTTACTTTATTTATTATAATTACTGTAGAGTTATTGAAAGTATTAATAATGATTGAAGAGATGAATGCACACTGTCGTTAATATACAAAGGACCAGGGAATGTACACATTGGATAAAAAAAGATAATATGTCTCAATAAAACAGATTTGCTTTAAAAATCGTGGGTATATCAGGAATTATACACCCAAGTATAGACCTGGATAATAATTACTAGTATTGTTTCAAAGATGCTCTGGGCAATTTTTAAAAATGAATCACAATTCAAGTTACTGATGGAGATGTGTGTAGGGGATCATTGTAAGGTGTTATGCCCCTTTATTTTCTAAGTTTGTGATTTCTGCTCTAGAATTCAAATTTATGTATGTTCATGTATGACTGATTTGAATCAATAAAATATATATATTAAAAGAAAGAGTGTGGTGAGAGACAAATATGAAGTATTCAAATTACCTATTTCTCTAAAGTGTTCTTCCTTTGGTGTTTCTTCATTTTTGGAGGCTATAATCAAGCATGCAGAGATTGGAGGGCAGTACACTCTGCTTGATGGATTAGGTCCTGGATTTTTATGAACCATTCTAATCCCCCATGATATCTTGTAAACAATTGAGTCACTCTTTGTCACTTTGTGGACTGTACAAGTCCCCTTTTCTCTTCTTGGTGTTGGCAAGGTCCTTCATAAGCCATAGGAGAAATTTAGAGGTTGGGAGCTATTTGCACTCTGAGTTCCTGGGATTTATTATGTATATATGTTGATTATATTTCTTTGTAAGATGAGCTTAATTTTATTTCCAATATTTTCTAAAAAATTAAAATATGTCATAAGAACAGGAATTTTTATATGGATACCTGCATCTCAATCACTCTGCATTCAAGAGTAGCCCAATGATGTCCAGAAAATCAGGAATGGTCCTTGACACAAAATCCGGGGCTTTCTAAACATTCAGTAAATAATCATGAAATCATGGAAAAAAATCTCCTCAGAATTACCAATTTACCTATAATCCCTTTTAAAATTAATATTTTCTTTCAATCTAATATCTGTTTCAGTTCATAATTTCAAAATAAAGACCTTTTCCACAGCTTTAAAAAAAGCCATTAATTTTTCACATTGTCCACATGATGTACTATGGGATTGCATATCAATAAAGCTGATAGATAAACAAAAAAAGTTGTTCAAGGACAGTCAGAAAAACACCTATGTATGTCAGTGTATTCAAGTAAGTAGAGTATTGAATAATTTCTTCTTTATTCTCTGGTATTTCTTTATTTGTTATAATTATTATAGAGCTATTGAAAAGGTTTAATAATGATTGAAGCAATAAATGCACACCACTGTAATTAAACCAAGGACCAGGAAATGTACACATTGGATTAAAAAGATAATGGTTTAATATGTCTCAATAAAGCAGATTTGTTTTAAAAATCATTGGGATGTCAGGAATTGTACACCCAATTTAAGCCATGGATAATAGTTATTAGTTGTTTTTCAGAAATGCTCTCACCAATTTTTAAAAATAAATCACGATTCAAGTTTCTGCTTGAGATGTCTGTATGGGACTACTGTAAGGTGTTATGCCCCTTTATTTTCTAAGGTTGTGAATTCTGTTCTAGACTTCAAGATTATGTATGTTCATGAATGATTGATATGCATCACTAAAAACATAGATAAAGTGACAGAGGGTGGTGAGAGAGAAATATGAAACTTTCAAATTACCAGTTTCTTTAAAGAGGTCTTCCTTTTGGCTTTCTTCATTTTTGGAGTCAATAATCTCACATGCATAGAATGTATGGCAGTACACTCTGCTTAATGGATTAGGTCCTTGGCTTTTATGAACCATTCCTCTCCATCATGATATCTTGAAAACATTTGAGTCACTCTTTGTCACCTTGTGACCCTACCAGTCCCTTTTTCTATTATCGGTGTTGGCAAGGTCCTTCATAAATCAAAGGATAAATATGGAACCTGGGAGCTATTTGTACTCTGAGTTCCTGGGTTTTCATTTGTGTATATGTGGATTCTGTTTCTTTGTAAGTATGAGGATGATTTTATTTCCAATATGTTTTTAAAAAATTAAAAAAATATCAAAAGAACAGATATTTATATACAGATGCCCACATAACAGTCTGTCTCCACTCAAGAAGAGCCCAATGATGTCAGGAAAATCAGGAATGGTTTCCTTGAAACAAAATCAGGAGCCTTCTAAACATTCAGTGAAAAATCATGAAATCATGGGAAATGATCTCCTCTGAATTGTCAATTTACTTACACTCCTTTCAAAACATAACATTTCCTTTCAAACTAATATTCATTTCATTTCTTAATTTTAAAATAAACACCTTTTCAACAGCTTTTAAAAAGCCATTCATTGTTCATATTGTCCACATGATGTCATATGGGATCACATATCAATAAAACTGATAGATAAACAAATAAATTTGTTCAAGGCCAGGCAGAAAAACACCTATGTATGTCAGTGTCAACAAATTGATTGAGATCTGAATAATTTTTTCTTTATTCATTTGGTTTTTCTTTAATTAATATAATTATTATAGGGCTAATGAAATGGTTTAATAATGATGGAAGTGATGAATGCACACTGCTCTGAATATACCAAGGACCAGGGAATGTATACATTTGATTAAAAAGATGTTGGTTTAATATGTCTCAATAAAACAGATTTGTTTTAAAAATTGTGTGGATGTCAAGAGCTGTACAACCACACTGAGGCATGGATAATAGTTTTTAGTTATGTTTCAGAAATGCTCTGGAAAATTTTTAAAATGAATCATTATTCTAGTTACTGCTGGAGATGGGACCATTGTAATGTGTTATGTCCCTTTATTTCCTAATGTCGTGATTTCTCCTATAGACTTCATGTTTATGTATGTTCATGTCTTATTGATATGCATCACTAAAAATATATATTAAGAGAAAGAGGAAATTGAGAGACTAATATGAAGCTTTGGAATTTCCTATTTCTCTAAAATGGTCTTCCTTTTCCATTGCTTCTTTGTTGGAACCTATAATCAGCATTCAAAGAATGTAGGGTGGTAAACACTGCTTGATAGATTAGATCTTAGACTTTTAGAACCATTAATCTTCCTCTTGTTATCTTGTTAACATTTGAGTCACTCTTTGTCACCTTGAGGGCCCGAGAAGTCCCTAGGTGTTGTCAAGGTCCTTCTGGGCATTGGCAAGTTCCTTCGTTAGCCATAGGAGAAATTTGGAGGCTGGGAGCTTTTTGTACTGTGAGTTTCTGTGTTTTCATTTGTGTATAAGTGGATTCTCTTTCTTTGTAAGAATGAGTTTCATTTTATTTCCAATGCTTTCTGACAAACTACAATATATCATAAAAGCAGGTGTTTATACATGGATCCATGCATCAAAATCTCTCTGCACTCAATAATAGACCAATGATGTCCTGAAAATCATGAATGATTCCTGGAAACAAAATCTGGAGCCTTCTAAATATTCAGTAAACAATCATGAATCATGGAAAAAGATCACCTCTGATTTATCGATTTACCTATGCTCCCTTTTTAAATTAACATTTTCTTTCAATCTAATATCCGTTTCAGTTCTTAATTTTAAAATAAAGACTTTTTCAACAGCTTTTAAAAAGCCATTCATTTTTCACTTTGTCCCCATGATGTAGTATGGGAACACATATCAATAAAACTGAGAGTAAAAATAAAACTGTAGTTCAAGGGAATCCAGAAAAACACCTTGAATGTCAGTGTCAACAAATGAATGGAGAGGTGAATAATTTCTTCTTTATTCTACTGGTTTTTCTTTATTTATTGCAATTATGATAGAGTTAGTGAAAAAGTTTAATAATGATTAAAGAGATGAATGCACACCAGTATGAATATACTAAGGACCAGGGAATGCACAGTTTGGATAAAAAACATATTGGTTTACTATGTCTTAATAAAACAGATTTGTTTTAAAAATCACGGGGTTGTCAGGAATTGTACACCCAAGTTGAGCCATTGATTGTAGTTATTAGTGATGTTTCAGAAATGTTCTGGGCAATTTTTAAAAATTAATCAGATTTCAAGTTTCTGATGGAGATGGGGCCAATGTAAAGTATTATGAACATTTATTTTCTAAGGTTGTGAATTCTGTTATACTCCTCACACTTATGTATGTTCATGTATGACTGATATGCATCACTGAAATATATTTAAGAGAAAGAGGGAGGTGAGAGAAAAATATGAAGCTTTGGAATAACCTATTTCTCAAAAGTGGTTTTCCTTTTTTGTTTATTCATTGTTGGAGGCAATAATCATGCATGCACAGAATGGAGGTAGGTATACTCTGCTTGATGGATTAGTTCCTTGATTTTATGAACCAATACTCTCCCCCATGATACCTTGTATACATTTGAATCACTCTTTGTCACCTTGTGGAATCTACAAGTCCCTTTTTCACTTCTGGGTTTTGGCAAGTTCCTTCATAAGGCATTGGAGAAATTTGGAGGCTGGGAAATATTTGGACTCTTGATTTCACTGGTTTTCTTTTGTGTATATGTATATACTATTCGTTGTTAGAATGAGTTTGATTTTATTTCCAGTACTTTAAAAAAAATAACAATATGTCATAAGAGTAGTTATTTATATACAGATATCTGAATCACAATCTCTCTGAAATCAATAACATTCCAATGATGCCCAGAAAATCATGAATGATTTCCTTATATTGAAATCCAGAGACTTCAAAACATTCATTAAACAATCGTGAAATCATGGAAAATAATCTCATCAGAATTATCGATTTACCTACACTCCCTTTTAAAATTAACATTTTCTTTCAGTCTAAAATCCATTTCATTTCATAATATTAACATAAAATCATTTTCAACACCTTTAAAAAAGCCATTCATTGTTCACTTTGTCCACATGACATACTGTGGGATCACATAGCAATCAAACAGAGAGATAAACAAAATAAGTAGTTCAAGGACAGTCAGAAAAACACCTATGTAGGTCAGTGTCAACAAATGGTTTGAGAGGTGAATAATTTCTTCTTTATTCTTCTGGTATCTTGTTATTAATTATAATTATTACAGTGCTCTTGAAAGGTTTAAAATGATTGAAGAGATGAATGCATGCCACTGTGAATATACCAAGTACCAGGAAATGTACACATTGGATAAAAAAGATATAGGTTTAATATGTCTCAATAAAACAGATTAGTTTGAAAAATCATGTGGATGTCAGGAATTGTACACCCAAGTTGAGCCATGGATAATAGTTAGTAGTTGTGTTTCAGAAATTATCTGGTCAATTTTTAAAAATGAATCAAAATTCAAGTTTCTACTGGAGAAGTGACCACTGTAAGGTGTTATGGCCCTTTATTTTCTAAAGTTGTGGTTTTTGCTCTAGACTTCAAATTTATGTAAGTTCATGTATGAAGGATTTACATCACTAAAATTGTATAATAAGAGAAAGAGGGTACTGATAGACAAATATGAAGCTTTGGAATTACCTATTTCTCTAAAGTGGTCTTCCTTTTGTTTCTTTTCATTGTTGGAGGCTATAATCATGCATGCACAGAATGGAGGTTGGTACACTCTGCTTGATGGTTTAGTTCCTTGACTTTTATGAACCAATACTCTCCCCCATGATACCTTGTATACATTTGAGTCACTCTGTCACCTTGTGGAAACTACAAGTCCCTTTTTCACTTCTGGGTTTTGGCAAGGTCCTTCATAAGGCATGGGAGAAATTTGGAGGCTGGGAAATTTTTGGATTCTTGATATCATGGGTTTTCTTTTCTGTATATGTTTATACTATTCTTTGTTAGAATGAGTTTGATTTTATTTCCAATACTCTCTAAAAAATAACAATATGCCATAAGAATAGTTATTTATATACAGATACCTGAATCACAATCTCTTTGCAATTGATAACAATCCAATGATGTCCAGAAAATCATGAATGGTTTCCTTATATTGAAATCCAGAGACTTCAAAACATTCATTAGACAATCGTGAAATCATGGAAAATGATCTCCACAGAATTATCGATTTACCTACATTCCCTTTTAATATTAACATTTTCTTTCAGTCAAAAATCCGTTTCAGTTCATAATATTAAGATAAAATCTTTTTCAACACCTTCAAAAAAGCCATTCATTGATCACTTTGTCCACATGATATAATGTGGGATCACATATCAATCAAACAGATAATTAAACAAAAAAAATTGTTCCAGGACAGTCAGAAAAACACTTATGCATGTCAGTGTCATCAAATGTATTTAGAAGTGAACAATTTCTTCTTTATTCTTCTGGATTTTCTTTATTTATTATAATTATTACAGAGCTATTGAAAATGTTTAATAATGATTGAAGGGGTGAATGCAAACCACTGTGAATGTACCAAGGACCTGGGAATGTACACATTGGATAAAAATGATATTGATTTAATATGTGTCAATTAAACAGATTTGTTTTAAAAACAGTGGTGATATCAGCAACTGTACACCAAACTGAGCCATGGACAATAGTTATTAGTCATGTTCCAGAAATGTTCTGGGCATTTTTAAAAAAATGAATCACAATTCTAGTTTCTGCTGGAGATGAGACAATTGTAACGTGTTATGTCCCTTTATTTTCTAAGGTCATGATTTCTCCTCTAGACTTCATGTTTATGTATGTTCATGTCTGAATGATATGCGTCACTAAAAATGTATATTAAGACAAAGAGTGTTTGAGAGACTAATATGAAGCCTTGGAATTTCCTATTTCTCTAAAATGTTCTTCCTTTTCTGTTTCTTCTTTGTTGGAGCTATAATCAGGTGTTCAAAGAATGGAGGGCAGTACACACTGCTTGATGGATTAGATCTTAGACTTTTTGAACCATTAATCTTCCCCTTGTTATCCTGCTAACATTTGAGTCACTCTTTGTCACCTTGAGGACCCTACAATTCCCTGGGTGTTTGCAATGTCCTTCTGAGCATTGGCAAGGTCCTTCATTAGCCATAGGAAAAATTTGGAGGCAGGGATCTATTTGTATTCTGAGTTCCTAGGTTTTCATTTGTGTATATGTGGATTCTGTTTCTTTGTAAGAATGAGTTTGATTTTATTTTCAATACTTTCTAAAAATTTAAAATATATCATAAAAGCAGGTGTTTATACATGGATCCCTGCATCACAATCTCTCTGCACTCAATAATATCCCAATGATGTCCTGAAAATCATGAATGCTTTCCTTGAAATAAAATCTGGAGCCTTCTGAATATTCAGTAAACAATCGTGAAATCATGGAAAAAGATCACCTCTGATTTATCGATTTACCTATGCTCCCTTTTTAAATCTAATTTTCTTTCAATCTAATATCCGTATCAGTTCTTAATTTTAAAATAAAGATCATTTCAACAGCTTTAAAAAAGCCATTCATTTTTCACTTTGTCCCCATGATGTAGTATGGGAACACATATCAATAAAATGAGAGATTAACTATAAGTGTTGTTCAAAGGAATCCAGAAAAACACCTTGTATATCAGTGTCAAGAAACGGATTGAGAGGTGAATAAGTTCTTTATTTTCCTCGTGTTTCTTTATTTATAACAATTATGATAGAGTTATTGAAAAGGTTTAATAATGATTGAAGAGATGAATGCACACCAGTGTGAATATACCAAGGACCAGGGAACGTACCCTTTGGATAAAAAAGTATTGGTTTACTATGTCTTAATAAAACAGATTTGTTTCAAAAAATTGCGGGGATGTCCGAAATTGTGCACCCAAGATGAACCATTGATAGAAGTTATTAGTGGCGTTTCAGAAATTCTCTGGGCAATTTTTAAAAATTAATAAGATTTCAAGTTTCTGCTGGAGATGGGACCACTGTAAAGTGTTATGACTTTAATTTCTAAGGTTGTGAATTCTGCTCTACACCTCACCTTTTTGTATGTTCATGTATGTCTGATATGCATCATTGAAATATATTTTAAGAGAAAGAGGGTGGTGAGAGAAAAATATGAAGCTTTGAAATTACCTATTTCTCTAAAGTGGTCTTCCTTTTGTGTATCTTCATTGTTGGTGGATATAATCACATGTGCATAGAATGGAGGGTGGTACACTCTTTTTGATGGATTAGTTACTTGACTTTTAATAACCACTCTTCTCCCCCATGATATCTTGTAAAGATTTGAGTCACTCTTTGCCACCTTGTGGACCCTACATGTCCCTATTTGTGTTCTGGGTGTTAGCAAGATCCTTCATGAGCCAAAGGAGAAATTTGGATACTGGGTCTATTATACTCTGAGTTCCTGGGTTTTCATTTGTTGTATATGTGGATTTTGTTTCTTTGTTACAATGAGTTTGATTTTATTTCCAATTCTTTCTAAAAATTGAAATATGTCATAAGAGCATGTATTTATATATGGATACCTGCATCACAATCTTTCTACACTTGAGAACAGCCCAATTATGCCCAGAAAATCAAGAATGGTATCCATGAAAGAAAATCCAGACTCTTCAAATCATTCTGTAAACAATCATGAAATCATGCAAAAGATTTCAGAATTATCAATTTACCTACATTCCCTTTTAAAATTAACATTTTCTTTCAAATTAATATCCATTTCAATTCATAATTTTAAAATAGAGACCTTTTCAAAAGCTTTAAAAAATCCATTCATTGTTCACTTTGTCCACATGATGTAGTATGGGATCACACATCAATAAAAATGATAGATAAATAGGAAAAATTATTCAAGGACAGCCAGAAATACACCTATGTATGTCAGTGTCAACAAATGGACTTAGAAGTGAACAATTTCTTCTTTATTCTTCTGGATTTCTTTATTTATTATAATTACTACAGAGCTATTGAAAAAGTTTAATGATGATTGAAGGGGTGAATGCCCACCATTGTGAATATACCTAGGACCAGGTGATGTACACATTGGATAAAAATGATATTGTTTTAACACATCTCAATAAAACAGATTTGTTTTAAAAATCATGGTGATGTCAGAAAATGTACTCTGAAGTTGAGCCATGGAAAATAGTTATTAGTCATGTTTCAGAAATGCTCTGGCCAAATTATTGAAAATAAATCAAAATTCAAGTTTCTGATGGAGATGGGACCATTGCAAGTTGTTATGCCCCTTTATTTCCTAAGGTTTTGATTTCTGCTCTAGTCTATGTATGTTCCTGTATGACTGATATGCATCACTAAAATATATATTAAAGGAAAGAGGGTGTTGAGAGGCAAATATGAAGGGTTGGAATTACCTATTTCTCTAAAATATTTTCCTTTTATGTTTCTTCATTGTTGGAGGCTATATCACGCTTTCAAACAATGGTGTGTGGTACATTCTTACTGTTGGATAAGGTACTTGACATTTATTGAACATTCCCTTTCCCATGATACCTTGCAAACATTTGAGTCACTCTTTTTCACCTTGTGGATGTTACAAGTGCCTATTTCCCTTCTTTGTGTTTGCAAGGTCCGTAATAACCCATAGGAGAAATTTGGAGGCTGGGAGTTATTTCTACTCTGAGCTCCTGAGCTTTCATTTGTTTATATGTGGATTCTGTTTATTTGTAAGAATGAGTTGGATTTTATTCCCAATACTTTCTAAAAATTTAGAATATGTCATAAGAGCTGGTATTTATAGATGGATACCTGCTTCCATATGGAGATGGGACCAATGTAATGTGTTATGCCACATATCAATCAAACAGATATGTTATGTGGATTCTGTTTCTTTGTATGTATGAGTTTTAGTTTACATCCAATACTTTCTAAAATATTTCAATATGTCACAAGAGCAGGTATTTATATATGGATACCTGCATCACAATCTCTCTGCACTCGAGAAGAGCCCAATAATGTCCAGAAAATCAGGAATGGTTTCCTTGAAACAAAATCTGGAGGCTTCTAAACATTCAGTAAACAATCGGGACATCTTTTAAATAGATATCATCTGAATTAACAATTCACCTACACTTACCCTTAAAATTAACATTTTCTTTCAATCTAATAAACTTTTTAGTTCATTATTTTAAAATAAAGACCTTTTCAACAGCTTTGAAAAAGCCTTTCATTCTTTTCTTGTCCTCATGATATAGTATGGGATCACATATCAATAAATCTAATATATAAACAAAAAGTTATTCAAGGACAGCCAGAAAAGCACCTATATATGTCAGTGCCAACAATTGCATTGAGAGGAGAATAATTTCTTCTTTATTTTCTGGTTTTCTTTATTTATTATGGTTATTATACAGCTATTGAAAAGGTTTATTAATGATTGAATAATGAATGCACACCACTGTGAATATACCAAAGACCAGGGAACATACACTTTGGAAAAAAATGATATTGGTTTAATATGTCTCAATAAAACAGATTTGTTTTAAAAATCTTGGGGATGTCAGGAGTTGTACACCCAAGTTGAGCAATGGATTATAGTTATTATTCATGTTACAGAAATTCTCTGGCCAAATATTTGAAAATGAATAAAATTTCAGGTTTCTGCTGGAGATAGGACCATTGTAATATGTTATGCCCCTTTATTTTCTAAGGTTATGATTTCTGCTCTAGAGTTGAAGTTTATGTATGTTCATGCATGATTGACATACATCGCTAAAAATATATTTTTATTGTAAGAGTGTGGTGAGAGCCAATATGAAGCTTTGGAATTATGTATTTCTCTGAAGTGGACTTCCTTTTGTATTTCTTTAATGTTGCAGGATATAATCACATTTGCAGAGAATGGAGAGCAATCACTCTTCTTGATGGATTAGGTCCTTGACTTTTAGGAATCATTCCTCTCCCTAGTGATATTTTGTAAACATTTGAGGCACTTTTTATCACCTCGTGGACACTACAATTTCCTTTTTCACTTCACTGTGTTGGTAATGTCCTTTACAAGTCATAAGACAAATTTGAATTCTGGGAGCTATTTGTACCCTGAATTCCTGGGTTTTCAATTGTGTATATGTGGATTCTGTTTCTTTGTAAGAGTGAATTTGATTTCAGTTCCAATACTTTCTAAAAAATTACAATATTTCATAAGAACAGGTATTTATATATGGATCTCAGCATCAAAATCTCTCTGCACTCGATAACAGCCCAAAGAAGTCCAGATAATCAGTAATGGTTTCCTTGAATCAAAATCTGGAGACTTCTAAACATTCAGTAAACTATTGTGAAATCAAGGAAAAAGATCTAGTATGAATTATTGGTTTATGAACACTTCTTTTTAAAATTAACTTTTTCTTTCACTCTAATATCCATTTCAGTACATAATTTTAGATTAAAAGCTTTTCAACAGCTTTAAAGAGCCATTCACTGTTCACTTTGTTCACATGATGTAGTATTGGATCACATATCAATAAACTGATAGATAAACAAAAAGAGTTGTTCAAGGACAGAAAGAAAGACACCTATGTTTGTCAGGGTCAACAAATGGATTGAGAGGTGAATACTTACTTCTTTATTCTTCTGACTTGTCTTTATTTATTATAATTATTAGAGAACTATTGAAAATGTTTAATAATGATTGAAGAGAAGAATGTACACCACTGTGAATATACCAAGGACCAGGGATTGTACAAATTGGATAAAAAAAGCATTGGTTTTATATTTCTCAATAAAAGAGATTTGTTTTAAAAATCATGGGAGTGTCAGGAATTGCACATTCAAGTGGAGCCACGGATAATAGTTGTTAGTTGTATTTCAAAGACGCTCTGGCCAATTTTTAAAAATCAATCACAACTTAGGTTTCAGCTGGATATGTGTGTATGGGACAACTGTAAGATATTACACCCCTTTATTTTCTAAAGTCCTAATTTCTGCTCCACACTTCAAGTTTATGTATATTCATTTATGACTGATATGCATCACTAAAAATATATATTAACAAAAAAAGGGTGGTGAGAGAAAAATACGAAGCTTTGGAATTACCAATTTCTTTAAATTGAACTTCCTTTTCTGTTTCTTCATTGTTGGAGTCTATAATCATGCCTGCATAGAATGGAGGGCAGTACACTCTGCTTGATGAATTAGGTCCTTGTCTTTTATGAACCATTCCTAACCCCCATGATACCTTGTAATCATTTGAGTCACTCTTTGTCACCTTGAAGAAACACAAAAGGAAGACCACTTTAGAATATTACGTAATTCCAAAGCTTCATATTTCTGTCTCACCACCGTCTTTCTCTTAATACATATTTTTAGTGATGCATATCAATTATACTTGAACATACATAAACTTGAAGTCTAGAGCAGAAATAACAACCTTAGAAAATAAAGGGGAATAACACCTTACAGCCATCTCATACACACATCTCCAGCAGAAAGTTGAGTTGTGATTCATTTTTAAAAATTGGCCACAGCATTTCTGAAAAACAACTTAAACTATTACCTGTGGATCAACTTGGATATACAATTCCTGACATCCCAACAATTTTTAAAACAAATCTGTGTTATTGAGACCTATTAAATCAATATCTTTTTTATCCAATGTGTACATTCCCTGGTCTTTGGTATATTCACAGTGGTGGACATTCTTCTCTTCAATGATTATGAAACCTTTTTAATAGCTCTAGAATAATTATAAGAAATAAAGAAACACCTGAAGAATAAAGAAGAAATTATTCCTCTCTCAATCTATTTGTTGACACTGACCTACATAGGTGTTTTTCTGGCTCTCCGCGGAAAACTTTTTATATTTATCTATGAGTTTTATTGATATGTGATGCTGTACTACATCATGTGGACATACTGAACAATGAAGGGCTTATTAAAAGCATTTGAAAAGGTCTTTATTGTAAAATTAAGAACTGAGACAGATATTGGATTTAAAGAAAATGTTAATTTTAAATGGGAGTGTAGGTAAATCGATAATTCAGAGAAGATTTTTTTCATGATTTCATGATTGTTTACTGAATGTTTATAAATTTCTGTATTAGTTTCAAGGAAACCAATCCTAACTTTCTCGACGTCATTGGGCTGTTCTCAAGTACAGAGTGATTGTGATGCAGGTATCCATACATAAATACCTGCTCTTATGACATATAGTAATTTTTTAGAAAGTATTGGAAATCAAATCAAACTCATTCTTACAAAGAAACTGAATCCACCTATACACAAATTAAAATGCAGGAAATCAGTGTACAAATAGCTCCCGGCCTCAAAATTTCTCCTATGTCTATTGAAGGATCTTGCAAACACCCTGAAGAGAAAAAGGGATTTAAGGGTGCACAAGATGACAAAGAGTGACTCAAATGTTTACAAGATATCATGTGGGAGATGAATGGTCCATAAAAGCCAAAGACCTAATCCATCAAACAGAGTGTACTGCCCTCCATTCTATGCATGTGTGATTATATCATCTAACAAAGAAGAAACACAAAATGAAACAACTTTAGAGAAATAGGTATTCCAAAGATTCATATTTGTCTCTCACCACCCTCTTTCTCTAAATGTATATTTTTAGTGATACATATCAGTCATACATTAACATACATAATCTTGAAGTCTAGAGCAGAAATCACAACCTTAGAAAATAAAGGGGCATAAGAGCTTCAATGGTTCCATCTCCAGCAGAAACTTGAATTGTTATTCATTTTTAAAATTTGGCAAGACCATTTCTGAAATATGACTAATAACTATGATCCATGGCTCAACGAGGGTATACAATTCCTGACATCCCCATGATTTTAAAACAAATCTTTTTTTATTGAGACATATTAAACCAATATCTTTTTTATACAATGTGTACATTCCCTGGTATTTGGTATATTCACAGTGGTGTGCAATCATCTCTACAATGTTTAATAAACCTTTTGAAATTCTAAAATATGTATAATAAATAAAGAAATACCAGAGGAACAAATAAGTAATTATCCACCTCTCAATCCATTTGATGAGGCTAACATACATAAGTGTTTTTCTGTTTGTCCATGAAAAAAAATTTTTTTTTGATTTTTTCTCCCAGTATTATTGATATGTGATCCTATACTACATCATGTGGACAAAGTGAACAATGAATGGCTTTTTTAAAGCTGTTGAAAAGGTCTTTATTTTAAAATTATGCACTTGAGTGGATAGAAGATTGAAAGAAAGTGTTAATTTTAAAAGTGAGTGTAGGTAAATCGATAATTCTGAGATCTTTTTAAAGATGTTGAAAAGGTCTTTGTTTTAAAATTATGAACTAAAATGTATATTAGATTGAAAGAAAAGGTTAATTTTAAACAGGAGTTTATGTAAATTGGTAATTTTGAGGAGATCTTTTTCCATGATTTCACGATTGGTTACTGAATATTTAGAAGTCTCCAGATTTTGTTTCATGGTATCCATTTCTGATTTTCTGGACATTGTTGGGCTGTTCTCCAGTGCAGAGAGATTGTGATGCAGGCATCCATACATAAATAACTGCTCTTATGACATATAGTAATATTTTAGAAAGTATTGGAAATAAAATCAAACTCATTCTTACAAAGAAACAGAATAATATCTTCTTTTTCCTTCTGGTTTTTCTTTATTCTAATTATTATAGAGTTATTGAAAAGGATTAGTAATGATTGAAGTAACGAATGCACACAACTGTGAATACACCAAGGACCTGCGAATGTACTCATTGGATAAAAAGATATGGGTATGGGACCACTGCAAGATGTTAATACCCTTTATTTTCAAATGTCGAGATTTCTGCTCACTCTTGACTTTAAGTTTATGTATGTTCATGTATGGATGGTACACATCAGCAAAAAAAAAAAAAAAAAAAAACATGAAGAGAAAGAGAGTGGTTTGAGACAAATACGAAACTTTGGAATTACATCTATCTCTAAAGTTGTCTTCCTTTTGTTATTCTTCATTGTTGGATGTTTTAATCACGCATACATAGAATGGATGCTGGTATACTCTGCTTGATGGATTAGTTCCTTGGCTTTTATGAACCAGTCCTCTTCCCCATGGTATCTGGCAAACTTTTAAGTCATTCTTTGTAACCTTGTGGACCATAAGGGTCCCTTTTCTCTTCTGGGTGTTGGCAAGATCCGTCATAAACCATAGGAGAAATTTGGAGGCTGGGATTTATTTGTACTGTGAGTACCTCGGTTTTCACTTGTGTATATGTGGGTTCTGTTTCTTTATAAGAATTTGTTTGATTTCATTTCCAATACTTTCTTAAAAATTACAATACATCATAAGAGCATATATACAGATACCTGCATCACAATATCTTGCCATTGAGAACATCCCAATGATGTCCAGAAAATCACGAATGGTTTCCTTGAAACGAAATCCAGAGCCTTCTAAACATTCAGGAAAAATCGTGATATCACCGAAAAAGATCTCTTCACAATTATCGATTTATCTACATTCCCTTTTAAAATTAACGTTTTCTTTCTATCTTTTATCCATTTCAGTTCATAATTTTAAAATAAAGACGGTTTCAACAGCTTTAAAAAAGCCATTCATTTTTCACTTTGTCCCCATGGTGTAGTATGGGAACACATATCAATAAAATGAGTGATTAACTATAAATTTTGTTCAAGGGAATCCAGAAAAACACCTTGTATATCAGTGTCAACAAACGGGTTGAGAGGTGAATAAGTTCTTCTTTATTTTACTCGTGTTTCTTTATTTATTACAATTATGATAGAGCTATTGAAAAGGTTTATTAATGATTGAATAATTAATGCACACCACTGTGAATATACCAAAGACCAGGAAACATACACTTTGGAAAAAATGATAGTGGTTTAATATGTCTCAATAAAACAGATTTGTTTAAAAATCATGGGGTGTCAGGAATTGTACACCCAAGTTGAGTCATGGATACTAGTTAATAGTCATGTTTCATAAATGTTCTGGCCAATTTTTAAAAATGAATCACAACTCATGTTTCTGCAGGAGATGTTTGTATGAGACCACTGCACGATGTTAAGACCCTTTATTTTCAAATGTTGTGATTTCTGTTTGCTCTTGATTTGAAGTTTATGTATGTTCATGTATGCCTGGTATGCATCACCAAAAATATACATTAAGAGAAAGAGAGTGGTGAGAGACAAATATGAATCTTTGGAGTTACCTCTTTCTCTAAAGTTGTCTTCTTTTTGTGTTTCTTCATTGTTGGAGGTTATAAACATGCGTACATAGACTGGAGGGTGGTACAGTCAGCTTGATGGATTAGTACCTTGGCATTAATGAACCATTCCTCTTCCCCATGATATCTGGTAAACATTTGAGTTACTCTTTGTCATCTGGTGGGCCCTCAAATTCCTTTTTCTCTTCTGGGTGTGGCAAGGTCCTTCAGAATCCATTAGTGAAATTTGGAGTTTGGGAGCTATTTTTACTTTGAGTTTCTGGGTTTTCATTTGTGTATAAGTGGATTCTGTTTCTTTGTAAGAATGCGTTTGATTTTATAGCCAATACTTTCTAAAAAATTATGATATGCCTTAAGAGCAGGTATTTATATATGGATCACTGCAGCACAATCTCTCTGCACTCAAGAACAGACCAATAATGTGAGCAAATCAGGAATGGTTTCCCTGAAATGAAATCCTGCACCTTCTAAACATTTGGTAAACAACCATGAAATCGTGGAATAAGATCTCCTCTGAATTATTGATTTACCTACACTCCCTTTTGAAATTGACATTTTCTTTCAATCTAATATCCCTTTCATGTCATAATTTTAAACTAAAGAACTATTCAAAGGCTTAAAAAATCCATTCATTGTTCACTTTGTCCACATGATATAGTGTGGGATGACATATCAATAAAACTGAAAGATAAATAATAAAAGTTCTTCAAGGACAGCCAGGAAAACACCTATGTATGTCAGTGTCAACAAATGGATTGAGAGATGAATAATATATTTTTATTCTTCTGGTATTTCTTTATTTATTAAAATTATTATAGAGCTATTGAAAATGTTTAATATTGATGGAAGAGATGAATGCACTCCACTGTGAATATACCAAGGGCAAGGAAATATACACATTGGAAAAAAAGATATTGGTTTAATAGGTTTCAGTAAAACAGATTTGTTTTTAAAATCGTGGGGATGTCAGGAATTGTACAACCAAGTTGAGCCAATGATAATATTTATTAGCCATGTTTCAGAATTGTTCTGACCCATTTTTGAAAATGAATCACAATTCAAGTTTCTGCTGGAGATGGGACCAATTTGAGGTGTTATGCCCCTTTATTTTCTAAGACTTTGATTTCTGCCCTAGACTTCAAGATTATGTATGTTCATGTATAACTGATATGCATCACTAAAAATATATATAAAGAGAAAGAGGGTGGTGAGAGACAAATATGAAGCTTTATAATTGCCTATTTATCTAAGGTGGTCTTTCTTTTGTGTTTCTTCATTGTTTGAGGCTATAATCATGTGTGCATAGAATGGAGGGAGCTACACTCTGCTTGATGGATTAGGTGCTTGACTTTCATGAACCTTTCTTCTCCCCAATGATATCTTGTATATCTTTTAGTCACTCTTTGTCACCTTGTGCAAACTCCACTTCCCTTTTCTCTTCTGGGTGTTGGCAAGCTCCTTCATGGGCCATAGGAGAAATTTGGAAGCTGGGAGGTATTCATTCCCAGTGTTATGAATGTTCCAATCTGCTAATTATGTTTTTAGTTTAATTTTTTTCTTCTTCTGAGTTTCCTTGTATTTATCTCTTGCATTTAAGCTTATCATTATTATTTCTTTTTCCTGTTAATTGTTTTTGGTTATTATATAGGCTTCATGTTCAAGGAAGGTTTAGATCACAGAAGGGTTACAATGGGGAGTGCAGGGGAGCATTAATGGGGGGTGTATGTGATGGGGGATTCAGGGGAGTAAGTTCATCTGAATATACATGAAAAATACATAAATTTGTTCAAATGAACAAGGGATGGGGCATGGTCATGGTGGGCAGACAATCACTCAATAAATGAGGGAATCTGAATTCCCAGCCTGGAGAGGTCTGCCACATTCTCCAAGGGAGCAGCAACAGTCCCCTGAGTGCAGGGGCAGTGTCTGGTAAAAGATGATGGCCCACTGTTGGGTTCTTGTTATTTATGACAAACCTTATGAGTCTTTGCTCTTATAATTGAGACTTAGCCTACTGTTATGGAGTGCCTAAGGGTTGCCATCTGAGAACCTCCTTGTTGCTCAAATGTGGCCTCTCTCTATGCCAAACTCAGTATATGAAGGCATTACATTCCCCCCAATGTGGGACATGACTCCCGAGGATGAGCTTCCCTGGCAATGAGGGATTAATACCAAGTGCCAACTGGCAACATGATTGGAAAAAGAACTTGAATAAAAGGGAGTAAAGGTAAAGAGAAATGAGTTCATGTGGCTAAGAGACCTCAAAGAGCGTCGGGAGGTCATCCCAGAGGTAATGCTTATGCACACCTCAGTAGGATCTCATAGGACACCAAAGTGGATATCACCCCACACAGAGTGGCTCCTAAGGGCTCTAGAGACACCCAAGTCCTGTATAAGGGGGAATAGCCCCAGAGATTGGTGTCTTATTAGTGGGCTGTACTTTGGAATCTGTGTTCCTGAGAGAGACAGAGTTGGACTCAAATAAGTTCTCCTTGCACATGGTCCATCAGTCCCTTCTTTTCATACCTATAAGTGATGCTGCAGTTTTTAGGTGTATTTACAGAGACTGGAGCCTCTGGCCTACCTATGTGCCAGCTGTGCCTGAAATCTTGGTGGAGCTGCAACTCCTACCCTACAGTTCAATGGTCTCATCCAAGTCACCTGGTGAGGAGATGATGATGGGCAATGGCCATCCCAGTGAATGGTGAGGGCCTGCAGCTGCAGGCAGAATAATCCCATCCACCATATCCATGGGAAATAAGCACCCTCTCACTTGGAGGAGGAGTGGACTTCAGCATCCCAGTCCCCTCAGGAATGGGGGAAGAGCTATGGACTAGAGTGGACTTAATGGTATTCTGTTGTAGACATATTGTGATTCAAGCATTGGAAGAAATTATAACAGTGAGGTGGAGCTGGTGGCCACTGGATGCTTTCCGGGCAGGGATTGGAATGGCAGTTGAAATACAGGGAATTTTTCAGGACCTGTTATTTACCTGAATGTCATTTCAGCGACAGATGTAGGCCATTTTACATCAGCATATACTGTGCAGAACTGTGTGGGGGATAGTGTGGTCTATGACGTGAACTGTGGTATATGCTTGGTGGCAAGGCCCCAGGATGTGTATATCCATTGCGGGTGATGTGCCATACTGATGAAGAATGTTTGTTTGGGGTATTGTGGGAGGTGTGGGAGGTGGGGAACATGGGAATCCCTGTAATTTATGTGTAATATTTGGGTAATCTAAGCACCTTTTAAAATATATATATAAATAACATTTATGTAAGCAAATGTGAATATATGCATATATATTTATATATCATTTTACAAATATTAATATGTATTGTGAAATATTTTATTTTTACCCACAATAAAAAAGTAGATATACATGTAAAATATCTTATATGATACAAATAATTAAAAGTCAAAAAAATTACAATGTCATGAGAGCAGTTATTTATATATGGACACATGCATTGCAATCTTTCTGCACTTGAGAACAGCCTAATAATGTCCAGAAAATCAGGAATGGTTTCCTTGAAACAAACTCTGGAGCCTTCTAAACATTCAGTAAACAATTGTGAAATCATGGAAAAAGAGCTCCTCAGAATTATCGATTTATCTACTTACTTTTTTGAAATTAACATTCTCTTTTAATCTAACATCCATTTCAGTTCATAATTTTAAAATAAAGACATTTCACAGCTTTAAAAAAGCCATTCAATTTTCTCTTTGTCCATGAGATGTAGTATGGGATCACATATCTAAAAAACTGATAGAAAAAAAAAGTTGTTCAAGGACAGCCATAAAACTACCTATGTATGCCAGTGTCAATAAATGCATTAAGAGGTGAATAATTTCTTCTTTATCATTCTGGTTTTTCTTTATATATACTAATTTTATAGAGCTAATGAAAGTTTAATAATTATTGAAGAGATGAATGAACACAATTGTTAATATACCAAGGACCAAGGAATGTACACATTGGATAAAAAACTTATTGGTTTAATATATCACAATAAAACAGATTTGTTTTAAAAATCGTGGGGATGTCAGGAATTGTATACACAAGTTGAGCCATGGGTAAAAGATATTAGTCATGTTTCTGAAATTCTCTGGCCAATTTTTAAAAATGAATCACAATTCAAGATTCTGCTTTAGATGTGTGTATGGTACCACTGAAAGGTGTTATGGCCCTTTATTTTCTCAGTTCGTGCTTGCTGCTCTAGACTTCAAGTTTAAGTGTGTGCATGTGTGACTGATATTCATCACTAAAATATATATTACCAGAAAGAGTGTGGTGAGATACAAATATGAAGCTTTCGATTTACCTTTTTCTCTAAAGTGTTCTTCCTTTGGTGTTTCTTCATTGTTGGAGGTTATAAACACGCCTGCATAGAGGGAGGGTGTTACACTGCTTGATGGATTACTTCCATGATTTATATGAATGATTCCTCTCTTCTATGATATCTTGCAAACATTTGAGTCACTCTTTATCATCTTACACACCCTACAAGTCCCTTTTTATCTTCAGGGTCTTGGCAAGTTATTTCATAATCCAAAGGAGAAATTTGGAGACTGGCAGTTTTTTGTACTCTGAGTTCCCAGGTTTAAATTATCTATATGTGGATTCTGTTTCTTTGTAAGAATGAGATTGATTTTATTTCCAATACTCTCTAAAAAATTACAAAATGTCATAAGAGCAGGTATTTATATATGGATACTTGCATCACAATCTCTCTGCACTCAAGAACAGAACTATGATCTGCAATCAGGAATGGTTTCCTTGAAACAAAATCCAGATCCTTCTAAACATTCAGTAACAATCATAAAATCATGGAAAAAGTTCCCTTCAGAATTATCTATTTACCTACTATCACTTTTAACAATCACAATTTCTTTCTATCTATTACCCATTTCAGTTCATAATTTTAATATAAAGACCTTTTCAACAGATTTTAAAAAGCATACATTTTTCACTTTGTCCAAATGATGATTTATGGGGTTACTTATCAATAAAGTTGATAGATAAATGCAAAAGTTGTTCAAGGACAGCCAGAAAAACGCCTATGTATGTCAGTGTCAACAAATGTTTTGAGAGATGAATAATTTCTTTATTCTTCTGGTTTTTCTTTATTTATTATAAATATTACAGAGCTCTTGAACAGGTTTAATAATGACTGAAGAGAAGAATGCACACCACTGTGAATATGCCAACGACCGGGGAATGTACACATTGTATAAAAAAGATATTGATTTAATATGTCTCAATAAAACAGATTTGTTTTAAAAATCATGGGGATGGCCTGAATGGTACAGCCATGTTGAGCCATGGAAAATAGTTATTAGTCCTGTTTCACAAATTATTTTGCCAATTTTTAAAAATGAATCACAATTCAAGTTTCTTCTGGTGATGGGACCACTCTAAGTTGTTATGACCATTTATTTTCTGAGATTGTGACTTCTGCTCTAGATTTTAAGTTTATGTATATTCATGTATGACTGATATTCAACACTGAAAATACATATTAATAGAAAGTGGGTGGTGAGACACAATATGAAGCTTTGGAATGACCTTATTTCTCTAAAGGTGTTTTCCTTTTGTGTTTCTTAATTTTTGGTGGCTATAAACATGCATGCATAGAATGGAGGGCGATACACTTTTTGATGGATTATTTCTTTGACTTTTATGAACCATTCCTCTCCCCCATGATACCTTGTAAACATTTGAGTCACTCTTTGTCACCATGTGGACCCGATGAGTCCCTTTTTCTCTTCTGGGCATTGGCAAGGTCCTTCATAAGTCATAGGTTTATGTATGTTCATTTATGACTGATATGTATCACTAAAAACATATTTTAATGGAAAGAGTGTGGTGAGAGACAAATATGAAACTTTGAAATTACCTATTTCTCGAAAGAGGTCTTCCTTTTGTTTTTATTCATTGTTGGATGCTATAATCACGTGTGCATTGAACAGAGGTCGGTACAATCTACTTGATAGATTAGGTCCTTGACTTTAATGAAATATTCCTCTCCCCCATGATATCTTGTAAACTTATGAGTCACTCTTTGTCACCTTGAGTCACCTATTAGTCTCTTTTTCTCTTCCAGGTGTTGGTAAGTTCATACATAAGCAGAGGAGAAATTTGGAGGCTGGAAAATATTTGTACTCTGAGATCGTGGGATTTCTTTTGTTTATACTTGCATTCTGTTTCAATGTAAGAATGAGTTTGATTTTATTTCCAAACTTTCTAAAAAATTACAATATATCATAAAAGCAGGTACTTATATATGGATACCTGCAAAACAATGTTTCTTCCTTTGAGAACAGCCCAATGTTGTCCAGAAAATCAGGGAAGGTTTCCTTGAAACAAAATCCAGATTCTTCAAATCTTTCATTAAACAATCATGAATTCATGGAAATCGATCTCTGAATTATCGATTTACCTACACTCCCTTTCAAAATTAACATTTTCTTTCATTCTAATATATGTTTCTCTTCAATATTTTAATATAAAAGCCTTTTCAACAGCTTTAAAAAAGCCATTCATTGTTTACTTTGTCCACATGTTGTAGTATAGGATCACATATCAATAAAACTGATAGATAAACAAAAAAAGTTGTTCAAGGGCAGGCAGAAAAACACCTATGTATGAGAGTGTCAACAAATGGATTGAGTGGTAAATAATTTCTTCTTTATTGTCCTGGTTCTTCTTCATTTATTATAATTATTATAGAGCTATTGAAAAGGTTTAATTATGATTGAAGAGATGAATGCACACCACTGTGAATATACCAAGGACCAAGGAATGTACACATTGGATAAAAAAAATATTGTTTTAATATCTCAATAAAACAGATTTACTTTAAAAATCGTGGGGGTATCAAGAATTATATACCCAAGTAGAGCCATGGATTATAATAATTAGTCATGTTTCAGAAATGCCCTGGCCAATATTTCAAATGAATCACAACTCAAGTTTCTGATGGAGATGGGACCACTTTAAGATGTTACACCAATTTATTATCTAAGGTTGTGATTTCAGTTCAAGACTTCAAGTTTATGTATGTTCATGTATGATTAATATGCATCATTAAAAATATATATTATGAGAAAGAGGGTGGTGAGAGACAAATATGAAGATTTAGAATTACCTATTTCTTAAAGTGTTCTTCATTTTGTGTTTTCATTGTTTGAGGCTATAATTATGTGTGCATAGAATGGAGGGCGGTACACTCTGCCTGAAGTATTTGGTCCTTGGCTTTTATGAACCATTATCTCCCCCATGAAATCTTGTAAACATTTGAGCCACTATTTGTCCCCTTGTGGACCCCACAATTACCCTTTACTCTTCTGGGTGTTGGCAATGTCCTTCATAGGCCATAGGAGAAATTTGGAGGGTGGGTGTTATTTATACTGTGAGTTCCCAGATTTTCAGTTGTGTATATGTGGATTCTGTTTCTTTCTAAGGATGAGTTTGATTTTATTCCCAATACTTTGTAAAAAAATTTCAATATGTCATAAGAGTAGGTATTTATATATGGATCCCGGCATCACAATCTTTCTACACACAAGAACAGCCTAATGATGTCCAGAAAATCAGGAATGGTTTCTTTGAAACAAAATCCAGAGCCTTCTATTCATTCAGTAAACAATCGTGAAATCATGGAAAAAGATCTCAGAATTATAGATTTACAACACTCCCTTTTAAATTTAACCTTTTCTTTCCATCAAATATCCATTTCAGTTCATAATTTTAAAATAAATTCCTTTTCAACAACTTTAAAAAATCCATTCATTTTTCACTTTGTTCACATGATGCAGTATGTGATCACATAGTAATAAAACTGATAGAGAAAAAAAAAGTTGTTCAAGGCCAGACCGAAAAACACCTATGTATGTCAGTGTCAACAAATGGTTTGAGAGGTGAATAATTTCTTCTTCATGCTTCTGGTTTTTCTTTATTTATTATAATTATTTAGAGCTATTGAAAATGTTTAATAATGATTGAAGAGATGAATGGAAACAACTGTGAATATACCAAGGACCCAGGAATGTACACATTGGAAAAAAATATATTGTTTTTATAATACTCAATAAAACAGATCTGTTTTTAAAATAGTGGGGCTATCAGGAATTGTACACCCAAGTTGAGCCATGGAAAATAGTTATCAGTCGTGTTTCAGAAATACTCTGGTCATTTTTTAAAAATGAATCACCATAGAAGTTTCTGCTGGTGTTTTGTGTAAGGTCCACTGTAAGGTGTTATGCCCATTTATTTTCTGAGGTTGTGATTTCTGCTCTAGAATTCAAGTTTATGTATGTTCATGTATGACTGATAGGCATCATTAAAAAAATATTACAGAAAGCGTGTGGTGAGAGACAAATATGTAGCTTTCAATTTACCTATTTTACTAAAGTGGTCTTCCTTTTGTGTTTCCTCATTTTTGGAGGCTATAATCAATCGTTTATAGAATGGAGGGCGGTACACTTTGCTTCATGGATTAGGTCCTTGAATTTTATGAAACATTCAAATCACCCATGATATCTTGTAAACATTTGAGTCACTCATTGTCACCTTTAGGAACCTACCAGTCCCTTTACCTATTCTGGGTATTGGCAATGCCTTAATAAGCTGTAGGAGAAATTTGGAGGCTGGCAGCTATTTGTACTCTGAATTCTTGGGCTTTCATTTGTGTATATGTGGATTCTGTTTCTTTGTAAGAATGAGTTTAATTTTATATCCAATACTTTCTTAAAAATTACAATATGATGTAAGAGCAGGTATTTATATATGGATACCTGCATCAAAACCACTCTGCACTCAAAAAGAGCCCAAAGATGTACAGAAATTCAGGAATGGTTTCCTTGAAATAAAATCCATAGCCTTGTAAACATTCAGTAAACAATCGTGAAATCATGGGAAAAAGTCTCCTCTGAATTATCGATTTACCTACAGTCCCATTTAAAATTAATATTTTTTTATCTAATATCCATTTCACCTCATAATTTTAAAATAAAGACATTTTCAACAGCTTTAAAAAAGCCATTCTTTGATCACTTTTTCCACATGATGTAGTATGAGATTACACATAAATAAACTGATAATTAAACAAAAAAACGTTGTTCAAGGAGAGCCAGAAAAATACCAATGTATATCAGTGTCAAAAAATTGATTGAGAGGTGAATAATTTCCTCTTCATTCTTCTTATTTTATTATTTATTTTAATTATTATCCAGCTATGGAAAAGGTTTAATAATGATTGAAGAGATGGATGCACAACCACTGTGAAAACACTGAGGACCAGGGAATGAACACACCAGATAAAAAAGATATTGCTTTAACATAACTCAGTAAAACAGATTTGTTTTAAATATCATAGGGGTGTCAGGAATTGAATACACAAGTTGAGCCATGGATAATATTTAACAGTCGTGTTTCAGAAATGCTATGGGCATTTTTAAAAACTGAATCACCTTTAAGTCTCTGCTGGAGTTGTGCGTATGGTGTCATGTCCCTTTATTTTCTGAGGTTGTGATTTCTGCACTATATTTCAAGTTTATGTATGTTCATGTTTGACTGATATGCATCACTAAAATATATATATTAATAGAAAGAGCGTGGTTAGAGATAAATATGAAGCTTTGGAATTACCTATTTCTCTAAAGTGGTCTTCATTTTGTGTGTCTTCATTGTTGGAAGTTATAATCACAGTTGCATAGAATGGTGTGTGGTACACACTGCTTGATGAATTAGGTTGTTGCCTTTTATGAGCCATTCCTCTTCCCCATGTTACCTTGTAAATATTTGAGTCAATCTTTGTCACCTTGAAGTCCCTACAAGTCCCTTTTTCTCTTTTGGTTTTGGCAAGGTCTTTCATAAGCCATAGGAGAAATTTGGAGGCTCGGAGATATTTGTACTCTGAGTTCCTTGATTTCCATTTGTGTATATGTGCATTCTGGTTTTTGTAAAAGTGAGTTTGATTTTTTTCCCAATACATTCTAAAAAATTACAATATCATAAGCATAATTCTTTGTATATGTATACCTGTATCAAAATCTCTCTGCACTAGGGAATGGCCATATGGTGTCCAGAAAATCAGGAATGTTTTTCTTGAAATAAAATTTGGAGCATTCTAAACATTCACTAAACTATTGTGACATCATGAAAAAATTCTCAGAATTATCAATTTACCTACAAGCTCTTTTAAAATTAACATTTTCTTTCAATCTATTATTCGTTTCTGTTCATAATTTTAAAATAAAGACCCTTTCAACAGATTTTAAAAAACATTCATTGTTCACTTTATCCACATGATGTATTATGGGATCACATATCAATAAAACTGAGAGGTAAACAAAAAAAGTTGTTCAAGGACTTTGATAAAAATAGCTATGTATGTCGGTGTAAACTAGAGAATTTAGAGGCAAATAATTACTTCTTTATTATTCAGCTGTTTCTGTATTTATTATAATTATTATAGAGTTATTGAAAATGTTTAATAATGATTGAAGAGTTGAATGCACACCACTGTGAGTATACCAAGGACCTGGGAATGTACATATAGGATAAAAAAGATATTGGTTTAATACGTGTCAATAAAATAGATTTGTTTTAAAATCATGGGAATATCCGGAATTGTACACCCAAGTTGAGCCATGGATAGTAGATAATAGGCATGTTTCAGAAATGCTCTGGCCAATTTAAAAAAATGAATAAAAATTCAAGTTCCTGCTGGAGATTTGTTTATTTGACCACAGTAAGCTATTATGTCCCTGAATTTGAGAAGGCTGTGATTTCTGGTCTAGACTTCAAGATTTTGTATGTTCATGTATTATTATTTTTTTATTGTGTGTAAAAATCAAAATTTTCACAATACATACTAACATTTGCAAAATGATATATAAATATATATGCATGTATGTGCATTTGCTTACAAAAATGTTATTGATGTATATATATAAATATATTTTAAGAGGTTCATAGATACCCAAAATATTACACGGAACCCACTGGGATTCCCATGTTGCCCACCTCCCACATCTCCCACCACATCCCACACAAACATCTCCCACAAGTGTGGCCCACCACCCTCAATGGACTTACACATCCTGGGGCCTTGCCACCAACCATAGACCACAGTTCACACTGCAGACCACACTCTCTCCCACACAGTTCTGAGTTGTGTGTGCTGATTAAAATGGCCTATGTCTGTTGCCACAAAGGTACTCAGGACAACCTCCAAATCCCAAAGAAGCCCCTGTATTTCAACTGCTCGTCCCCTCCCTGCCCCAAAAGTGTCAAGTGGCCATTGGCTCCACTTCATTATTATAATTTCTTGCATTGCTAGAATCACCATATGTGAACAAGAGAATACCATCAAGTCCACTCTAGTCCATAGTTTTTCCCCCAATCCTGAGGGGACTGGGATGGTGATGTCCAGTCCACCTCCAAGTGAGAGAGGGCTTATATCCCATGGATATGGTGGGTGGGATGATCCTGCCTGCAGATGCAGGCCCTCTCCATTCCCTGGGATGGCCATTGCCCATCATTGTCTCCTCACCCGGTGACTTGGATGAGTCCATTGAGCTGTAGGGTAGGAGTTTCAGAAAGAGGGTGGTGAGAGACAAATATAAAGTTTTCGAATTACCTATTTCTCTAAAGTGTACTTCCGTTTGTGTTTCTTCATTTTTGGAGGCTATAATCAGGCATGCATAGAATGGAGGGCAGTACACTTGGCTTGATGGATTTGGTCTTTGACTTTTATGAACCATTCCTCTCCCCCATGATATCTTGTATACATTTGAGTCTATCTTCATCACCTTGTGGACCCTACATATCCCTTTTTCTCTTCTGGGTGTTGGCAAGGTCCTTCATAAGACATAAGAGAAATTTGGAAACTGGGAGGTATTTGTTTTCATTTGTGAATATTTTGATTCTGTTGCTTTGAAAATATGACTTTGATTTTATTTCCAATACATTCTAAAAAATTACAATATGTCATTAGAACAGTTATTTATATGTGAATACCTGCATCACAATCTCTCTGCACTCGAGAACAGCCCAATGATGTCCAGAAAATCAAGAAGAGTTTCCTTTAAACAAAATCTGGAGGCTTTGACACATTCAGTAAACATCATGAAATCATGGAAAGAGATCTACTCTGAATTGATTTACCTACATTTCCTTTTAAAATTAACATTTTCATTCAATCAAATATGTTTCAGTTCATAATTTAAAATAAAGGTCTTTTCAACATCTTTAAAACAACTATTCATTGTGCACTTTGTTCATATGATGTAGTATGGGATCACATATCAATAACACTAATAGATAAACAAAAAAAATTTTCAAGGACATCCAGAAAAATACCTATGGATGTCAGTGTCAACAAATGAATTGAGAGGTGAAAAATTTCCTCTTTATTCTTCTGGTTTAACTTAAGTAATTATAATTATTATACCACTATTTAATAGGATTAATGATTGAAGAGATGAAGGCACGCCACTGTGAATATACCAAGAACCAGGGATTGTATACACCAGATAAAAAAATATCAGTTTAATATGTCTCAATTAAACAGATTTGTTTTAAAAATCTTGAGGTTGTCAGGAATTGTACACCCAAGTTTAGCCATGGATAATAGTTAAGAGTCGTGTTTCAGAAATGCTCTGGCCAATTTTTAAAAATGAATCACAATTCAAGTTTCTGCTGCTGATGGGACCTAGTAAGGTTTTGTGCCCCTTTATTTTGTAAGTTTGTGATTTCTGCTCTAGACCTCAAGTTTATGTATGTTCATGTATGACTGATATGCATCACTAAAAACATATATTAAGAGAAAGAGCCTGGTGAGAGACAATTATGAAGCTTTGGAATTACCTATATCAATAAAGTGGTCTTCCTTTTGTGTTTCTTCATTGTTGGAGGCTATAATCACAAGTACATAGAATGGAGGGTGGTACACTCTGCTTGATGGATTAGGTCCTTGACCTTTATGAACAATTCCTCTCCCCCATGATATCTTTGAAACATTTGACACTCTTTGTAACCTTGTGGGCCCTATAAGTCCCTTTTCCTCGTCTCAGTATAAGCCATATCCTACATACACCACAGGAGAAAATTGAATTCTTGGAGCTATTTATACTCTGATTTACTGGGTTTTCATTTGTGTGTATGTGGATTCTGTTTCTTTGTAAGAATGACTTTGATTTTATTTCCAATTCTTTCTAAAAAATTACAATATGTCATAAGAGCAGGTATTTATATAAGGATCCCTGCATCACAATCACTCCATACTTGAGAACAGCCCAATTAAGTCCAGAAATTCAGGAATGGTTTCCTTGAAACAAAATCCACAGCCTTCTAAACATTCAGTAAACAATCATGAAATCATGGGAAAATATCTCTTCTGAATTATCGATTCATGTACACTCGCTTTTAAAATTAACATTTTCTTCTTACCTAATATCTGTTTCTGTTCATAATTTGAAAGAAAGACCTTAACAACAGTTTTCAAAAAGCCTTTCATTGTTCACTTTGTCCACACGATGTACAATGGAATCACATATCAATAAAACTCATAGATAAACAAAAAAATTTGTTCAAGGGGAGTCAGAAAAACACCTATCTAGGTTAGTGTCAACAAATGGGTTGAGAGGTGAATAATTTCTTCTTTATTCTTCTGGTGTTTCTTTATTTATTATAATTACTCTTGAGCTATTGAAAAGGTTTAATAATGATCAAAGGGATGAGTGCACACCACTGTGAATATAACAAAGAACAGGGAATGTACACATTGGATAAAAAAGATATTGATATAATATGCCTCAATAAAACAGATTTGTTTTAAAAATTGTTAGCATGTTAGGAACTGTACACCCAAGTTGAGCCATGGATAATAGTTATTAGTCATTTAACAGGGATGGTCTGACCAATTTTTAAAAATGAATCAAAATTCAAGTTTCTGCTGGAGATGGGACCACTGTAAGGAGTTATGATCCTTTATTTTCTTAGGTTGTGATTTCTGCTCTAGACTTCAAGTTTAGGTATGTTCATGTATGAATGATATGCATCACTATAAAGGTGGGAGTTGTGGGAGGTGGGGAACATGGGAATCCTGGTAGGTTTCATGTAATATTTTAGGTAATCTAAGCACCTCTTAAAATATATATAACATTTTTGTAAGCAAATGCACATATATGCATATATATTTATATACCATTTTGCAAATGTTGGTATGTATTGTGAAAATTTTGATTTTTACTCACAATAAATTAAAAATAAATAAATAAATAAATAAATAAATAAATAATAAATATGTATATACTTAGAGAGAAAGGCTGGTGAGAGACAAATATGAAACTTTGGAAATACCTATTTCTCTAAAATGTTCTTCCTTTTTTGTTTCTTCATTGTTGGAGGTTATAATCATGCATGCATAGAATGGAGGGCGGTACAATCTGCTTGATGGATTAAATCCTAGATTTTTATGAACCATTCCTCTCACCCATGATATTTTGTAAACATTTGAGTCACTCTTCGTCACCTGGTGGGTGCTACAAGTCCCTTTTTCTGTTCTGGGTGTTAGCAAGGTCCTTCATGATCTATAGAATAAGTCTGGAGGCTGTGAGCTGTTTGTACTCTGAGTTCCTGTGTTTTCATTTGTGTCTATATGGACTCTGTTTCTTTGAAAGAATGTGTTTGATTTTATTTCTGATACTTTCTAAAAAAATTCAATATGTCAATGTAGCAGGTGTTTATATAAGGATACCTGCATTACAATCTCTCTGCACTCAAGCATAGCCTAATGATGTCCAGAAAATCAAGAATGGGTTCCTTGAAACTAAATCCAGAGCCTTCTCAACGTTCAGTAAAAAATTGTGAATTCATGGCAAAAGATCTCCTAAGATTTATCGATTTACCTATACTCCCTTTTAAAATTAACATTTTCTTTCAATATAATATATTTTCAGTTCATAATTTTAAAATAAAGAAATTCTCAACAGCTTTAAAAAAAGCCATTCATTGTTCACTTTGTCCACATGATGTAATATGGGATTACATATCAATAAAAGTGATAGATAAACAAAAATTTGTTCAAGGACAGAAGTAAAACACCTATGTATGTCCTTGTCAACAAATGTATTCAGATTTGGATAATTTCTTCTTTATTCTTCAGGTTTTTCTTTATTTATTAAAATTATAATAGAGTTATTGAAAAGGTTTAATAATGATGGAATGGATGAATGCACCCCACTGTGAATATACCAAGGACCAGAGAATGTACACATTGGATAATATATATATTGCTTTAATAGGTCTCAATAAAACATATTTGTTTGAAATTTCATGGGGATACCAAGAATTATACATCCAAGTTGATTGATGGATAACAGTTCTTAGTCGTGCTTCAAAAATGTGCTGGCCAATTTTTAAAAATGAAACACAATTCAAATTTATGCTGGAGATATGTGTATGAAACAGCTGCAAGGTGTCATGCCCCTTCATACATACACTCCCTTGGAAAATTAACATTTTCCTTCAATCTCATATCCATTTCAGTTCATAATTTTAAAATAAAGAATTTTCAACAGCTCTAAAAAATCCAGTCATTGTTCTCTTTGTCCATATGATTTAGTATGTGATCACATATCAATAAAACTGATAGATGAACAAAGTATTTCGAGGACAGCCAGAATAACAGCTTTATATTTCAGTGTCAACAAATGGATTGGGAGGTGAATAATTTCTTATTTTTCTGGTTTTTCTTTACTTACTATAATTCCTCTCCCCAATGACATCTTGTGAACATTTGAATCACTCTTTGTCACCTTGTGAACACCATAAATCCTTTTTTCTCTTCAGGGTGTTGGCAAGGTCCTTCATCAGCCATAGGGGAAATTTGGAGCCTGAGAGCTACTTTTACTCAGAATTCCAGGGTTTTCAATTCTGAATATGTGGATTCTGTTACTTTGTAAGAATGAGTTTGATTTTATTTCCAATAGTTTCTAAAAAATTACACTATGTCATAATAACAGGTACTTATATAAGGATACCAACCTCACAATCTCTCTGCACTCGAGAACAGCCCAATGCTGTCCAGAAAATAAGGAATGGTTTCCTTGAAAGAAAATCCAGAGCCTTCTAAATATTCAGTAAACAATAGTGATAATATTGAAAAATATCTCAGAATTATCATTTTACCTACACTCCCTTTTAAAATTAACATTTTCTTTCTATCTAATATCCGTTTCAGTTCATAATTTTAAAATAAAGATATTTTCAACAGCTTTTAAAAAGCCATTCATTGTTTACTTTTCCTTCATAATGTAGTATGGGATCACTTATCAATAAAACTGATAGATAAACAAAAAATTGTTTGAAGAAAGCCAGAAAAACACCTATGTATGTCAGTCATCAAATGGATTGAGAGGTGAATAATTTCTTTTTTATTCCTCTAATTTTTCTTTCTTTATTATAATTATTATAGAGCTATTGAAAAGATTTAATAATGATTGAAGAGATGAATGCACACCACTGTGAATATACCAAGGACCAGGGAATGTACACATTGGATAAAAGAGGTATTCATTTAATATATCTCAATAAAACAGATTAGTTTTAAAAATCATGGGGATGTTAGGTATTGTACACCCAAGTTGAGCCATGGGTAATAGTTATTAGTTGGGTTTCAGCAATGTTCTGTACAAATTTTTTAAATGAATCACAATTCAAGTTTTTGCTAGAGGTGGGAGCAATGTAAGATATTATGCCCATTTATTTTCTAATGCTGTGATTTCTGCTCTAGACTTCAAGTCCATATATGTTCATTTATGATTGATATACATCACAAAAATATATATTATGAGAAAGAGTGTGATGAGAGACAAATATGAAGCTTAGGAAATACCTATTTCTCTAAAATAGTATTCCTTTTGGGTTTCTTCATTCTTGGACATTATAATCATGCTTCTTTCTAATGGAGGTTGGTTCACTCTGCTTGATGGATTAGGTCCTTGACTTTTATGAACCATTCCTTTCCTCCATGATATTTTGTAAACATTTGGGTCACTCTTTGTCACCTTGTGCACACTAGAAGTCCATTTTTCTCTTCTATGTGTTGGCAAGGTCCTTCATAAGCCATAGGAGAAATTTGGAGGCTGGGAGCTATTTGAATTCTGAGTTCCTGAGTTTTCATTTCTTTACATGTGGAATCTGTTTCTTTGTAAGAATTAGTCTAATTTTATTTCCAATACAGTCTAAAAAATTACAATATATCATAAGAGCAGGTATTTATATGTAGATATCTGCATGAAAATCTCTCTGCACTCAAGAACAGCACAATGATGTCCAGAAAATAAAGAATGGTTACCTTCAAATAAAATATGGAGCCTTGTAAACATTAAGTAACCTATCATGAAATCACGGGAAAAGATTTTCTCAGAATTATCGATATACCTACACGCCCTTTTAAAGTTAACTTTTTTTTTCAATCTAATATCCATTTGAGTTCATAATTTTAAAAAAGACATTTTCAACAGCTTTAAAGAATCCATTCATTGGTTACTATTTCCACATGTTGTACTGTGGTATCACTTATCAATACAACTGATAAACAAAAAAAGGTTTTCAAGGACAGCTGTAAAAACACCTATATATATCAGTGTTAATAAATGTTTTGAGAGATGAATAATTTCTTATTTCTAGTTTTGGTATTTCTTTATTTATTATAATTATTATAGATCTATTGAAAAAGTATAATAATGATTGAAGAGATGAATGCACACCACTGTGGATATACCAAGGGTGGGGAATGTTACCATTGGATAAAAATGATATTGATTTAATACCTCTCAATAAAACAGATTTGTTTTAAAAATCATGGAAATATCAGGAATTGTACACTCAAGTTGAGCCATAGATAACAGTTATTAGTCATGTTTCAGAAATGTTCTGGACAATTTTAAAAATGAATCACAATTCAAATTTCTGCTTGAGATGGGACCACTGTAAGGTGTCACACCCCTTTATTTTCTAAGGTTGTCATTTCTGCTCCATATTTCAAGTTTGTGTATGTTCATGTATGATTGATATGCATCACTAAAAATATTTATTAAGGGAAAGAGTTTGGTGAGAGACAAATATGACATTTTGGAATTACCTATGTCTCTAAGTTGGTCTTCCTTTTGTGTTTCCTGATTGTTGGAAGCTATACTTACACATGAATAGAAAGGAGGGCAGTACACTCTGCTTGAAGGATTTGGCCCTTGACTTTTATGAACCATTCCTCTCACTTTTTGTAACCTTGGGGACCAGGGACCCTACATGTACCTTTTTCTCTTCTGGATGTTGGCATGGTCCTTCATAAGCCATTGGGGAAATTGGGAGGCTGTGAGCAATTTTTTCTCTGAGCTCCTGTGTTTTCATTTTTTAATATGGGTATTCTGTTTCTTTATAAGAATGAGTTTGACTTTATTTCCAATATATTTTTTAAAATTACAATAATAATTAGGGCAGGTATTTATATATGGAGCCCTGAATCACAATATATGCACATCAGAACAGCCAATGATGTCCAGAAATCAGGAATGGTTTCCTTGAAAGAAAATCCATAGACTTCAAAAATTTCAGTAAACAATCGTGAAATCAAGGAAAAAGATCTCCTCAGAATTATCAATTTACATACACTCCCTATTAAAATTAACATTTTCTTTCAATCTAATATCCGTTTCTGTTCATAATTTTAAAAAAGAGACTTTTTCAAAAGCTTTAAAAAAGCCACTCATTGTTCACTTTGTCCACATGATATATTATGTGATCACATATCAATAAAACTGATAGGTAAACAGAAAAAGTTTTTCAAGGACAGCCAGAAAAACACCTATGTATGTCAGTGTCAACAAATGGATTTAGAAGTGAACAATTTCTTCTTTAATCTTCTGGTTTTTTAAATTTATTATCATTATTACAGAGCTATTGAAATAGTTTAATAATGATTGAAGAGGTGAATGCACACTACTATGAATGTACCAAGGACCAGGGAATGTACAAATTGGATAAAATAATATTGGCTTAATATGTCTCAATAAAACTGATAAGTTTTAAAAAGGTGGGTATATCAGGAATTATACAACAAAATTGAATGATGGATTATAGTTTTTAGTCTTATTTCAGAAATGCTTTGGCCAATTTTTAAAAATGAATCACAATTCAAGTTTCTGATGGAGAGGTATGTATGGGTGCACTCTAAGGTATTATTATCCTTTATTTTCAAAGGTTGTGATTTCTGCTCTAGACCTCAAGTTTAAGTATGTTCATGTAAGATTGATATGAATCACTAAAATTTTATATTAAGAGAAAGAGGTGATGAGAGACAAATATTAAGCTTTGGAATTACCTATTTCTCAAAAAGTGGCCTTCTTTTGTGTTTCTTCATTTTTGTAGATTATAATCATGCGTGCATAGAAGGGAGAGCAGTATATTCTTATTGATAGATTAGGTCCTTGACTTTTATGAACCATTCTTCTCACCAATGATATCTTGTAAACATTTGAGTCACTCTTTGTCACCTTGTGGACCTTACATGTCCCTTTTCTCTTCTGGGTGTTGGCAAAGTCCTTCATAAGCCATAGGAGAAATTTGTAGGCTGGGAGCCATTTTTACTCTATGTGCCTGGGTTTTCATTTATGTATATGTGGATTCTGTTTCTTTGTAATAATAAGGATGAATTTATTGCCAATACTTTCTAAGAAATTACAAAAGGTCATGAGAGTAGGTATTTATATATGGATACCTGCATCATAATCTCTCTACACTCGTGAACTGTCCAATGATGTCCAGAAAATCAGGAATGGTTCTCTTGAAAGAAAACCTGAAGCCTTCAAAACATTAAGTAAACAATCTTGAAATCATACAATTTGATCTCCTCAGAATTATCAATTTACCACACTCCCTTTTAAAATTAACATTTCTTTCAATCTGATATCCGTTTCAGTTCATAATTTAAGAATAAAGACCATTTCAACAGCTTTTAAAAAGCCATTCATTGTTCACATTGTCCACATGATGTAGTATGGGATCACATAACAATAAAACTGATAGATAAACCAAAAAAGTTGTTCAAGGACAGCCAAGAAAACAGCTGTTCTTCAGTGTAAACAAATGGATTGTGAGGTGAAGAATTTCTTCTTTATACTTCTGGTTTTTCTTTATTTATTATAATTATTACAGAGCTATTATAAAGGTTTAATAACGATTGAAGTGATGAATGCACACAGCTGTGAATATACCAAGGACCAGGGAATGTACACACTGGAAAGAAAGGTATTGGTTTAATATGTCTCAAGAAAACTGATTTGTTTTAAAAATTGTGATGTCTGGAATTGTACACTCAAATTGATCAATGGATTATAGTTTTTAGTCGAGTTTCAGAAATGCCCTGGCCTATTTTAAAAAATGATTCAAGTTTCTGCTTGAGATGTGTGTATGGGGCCACTCTAAGGTGTTATGCTCCTTTATTTTCTAAGGTTCTGCTCTAGACCTCAAGTTTATGTATGTTCATGTGTGACTGATATGCATCACTAAAATATATATTAAGAGAATTATGGTAATGAGAGGCAAATATGAAGCATTGGAATAGCCTATTTCCATAAACTGGATTTCCTTTTGTGTTTTTTCTTTTTTGGAGGCTATTATCATGCATGCATAAAATGGAGGGCAGTACACTCTGCTTTATGGATTAGGTCTGTGACTTTTATGAACCATTCTTCCCACCCATGATATCTTGTAAACATTTGAGTCATTCTTTGTCACCTTGTGGACACTACAAGTCCCTTTTTCACTTCTGATTGTTGGTAATTTCATTCATAATCCATAAGAGAAATTTGGAGGCTGGGAGCTATTGGTACTCTGATTTCCTGGGTTTTCATTTGTGTATATGTGGATTTTGTTTCTTTGTAAGAATGAGTTTTATTGTATTTTCATCACTTTCTAAAAAATTACAATATGTCATAAAAGCAGGTGTTTATAGATGGATACCTGCATCACAATCCCTCTGAACACGAGAATAGCACAATTAGGTCCAGAAAATCAGATATGATTTCCTTTGAACCAAATCTGGAGCCTTTTAAACATTCAGTAAACATTTTTGAAATCATGGAAAATGATCTCAGAATTATCAATTTGCCTACACTTCCTTTGAAATTTAACATTTTCTTTCAATCTAATAATTGTTTCAGTTCATAATTTTTTTTTATTGTGGGTAAAAATCAAAATTTTCACAATACATACCAACATATAAATGTATATGTATATATGTGCATTTGCTTACAAAAATGTTATTTATGTATATATATAAATATATTTTAAGAGGTGCTTAGATACCCAAAATATTACACGGAACCCACTGGGATTCCCATGTGGCCCACCTCCCACACCTCCCACCACATCCCACACAAACATCTCCCACAAGTGTGGCCCACCACCCTCAATGGACTTACACATCCTGGGGTCTTGCCACCAACCATAGACCACAGTTCACCCTGTAGACAACACTCTCTCCCACACAGTTCTTAGTGGTATGTGCTATTTTAAAATGACCTAAATCCGTTGCCACAAAGGTACTCAGGACAACCTCCAAATCCCAAAGAAGCCCCTGTATTTCAACTGCTCATCCCCTCCCTGCCACAAAAGTGTCGAGTGGCTACTGGATCCACCTCATTGTTATAATTTCTTCCATTGCTAGAATCACCATATGTGAACAACAGAATACCATCAAGTCCACTCTAGTCCATAGTTCTTCCCCCAATCCTGAGGGGACTGGGATGGTGATGTCCACTCCACCTCCAAGTGAGAGAGGGCTTATATCCCATGGATATGGTGGGTGGGATGATCCTGCCTGCAGATGCAGGCCCTCTCCATTCCCTGGGATGTCCATTGCCCTTCGTTGTCTCCTCACCAGGTGACTTGGATGAGTCCATTGAGCTGTAGGGTAGGAGTTGCAGCTCCACCAAGATTCCATGCACACCTGGCACACAGGTAGGCCATAATTTTAAAATAAAGACCTTTTCAACAGCTTTAAAAAAGCCCTTCATTGTTCAGTATGTCCAATGATGTAGTATGGAATCACATATCAATAAAACTGATAAATAAACAAAAAAAGTTGTTCAAGTACAGCCAGAAAGCACCTGTGTATGTCAGTATCAACAAATGGATTGAGAGGTGAATAATTTATTCTTTATTCCTCTGGTTTTCCTTTATTTATTATAATTATTATAAAGCTATTGAAAGATTTAATAATGACTGAAGAGATGAATTCACACCACTATGAATATACCAAGGACTGTACACATTGGATAAATAAGGTACTGGTTTAAAATGTCTCAATAAAACAGATTTGTTTTAAAAATCGTGGGGATGTCAGGAATTATACACAAGTGTTGAGAAATTGATAATAGTTATTATTCGTGTTTCAGAAATGCTGTTGCCAATTTTTGAAAATGAATCCCAATTCAATTTTGTGCTGAAGATGGGACCATTGTGACGTGTTAAGTCCCTTTATTTCCTATGTTTGTGATTTCTGCTCCAGATTTTAAAATTATGTATGTTCATGTATGACTGATATGCCACCCTAAAAATATATATTAAGAGAAAGAGGGTGTTGATAGAAAAATAAGAAGCCTTGGAATTACTTATTTCTCTAAAATTATCTTCCTTTTGAGTTTCTTCATTGTTGGAGGCTGTAATCAGGTGTGCATAGAATGGACGGCGGTACAGTCTGCTTGATGTGTTTTGTCCTTGACTTTTATGACACGTTCCTCTCCCCCATAATATCTTGTAAACATTTGAGTCACTCTTTGTCACTTTGTGGACCCTACAATCCCTTTTTCTCTTCTGGGTATTGGCAAGGTCCTTGAGAAGTCATAGGAAAATTTGGAGGTTGGGGGCTATTTGTACTCTGATTTCCTGGGTTCGTTTGTCTATATGTGGTTTCTGTTTCTTTGTAAGAATGAATTTGATTTTATTTCCAATACTTTCTAAAAAATTACAATATGTTATAAGTGCAGGAATTTATATATGGATACATGCATCACAATCTCTCTGGAATTAAGAACAGCCCAATAATGTCCAGAACATGAGGAATGGCTTCCTTGAAATAAAATCTGGTACCTTCAAAACATTCAGTAAACAATTGTGAAGACATGTAAAAAGATCTCTGCAGAATTATCGATTTACCTGCTTTCCCTTTTAATATTAACATTTTCTTTCAATCTAATATCCATTTTAGTTCATAATTTTAAAATAAATACTTTTTCAACATCTTTAAAAAAGGCATTCATTGTTCACTTTTTCCACATAATGTAGTATGGCATCACATATCAATAAAACTGTCAAATAAAAGTGTGAAAAATTGGATAGAGAGGTGAATAATTTCTTTTTTAATCTTCTGGTTTTTCTTTATTCATTATAATAATTATAGAGCTATTGAAATTGTTTAATAATGATTGAATAGATGAACGTACACCAATGTGAATATACCAAGGCCAGGAAATGTAGACATTGGATAAAAAAGATATTGGTTTAATAAGTATCAATAAAACAGATTTGTTTTAAAAATCGTGGGGATGTCAGGAATTGTACACCCAATTTGAGCCATGGATAATAGTTATTAGTCGTGTTTCAGAAATGCTCTGGCCAATTTTGAGAAATGAAATACAGTTCAAGTTTCTCCTGGACATGGGACCACTGTAAGGTATTTTTCCCCTTTCTTTTCTAAATTTGTGATTTCTGCACTAAACTTCAATTTTATGTATGTTCATGTATGACTGATATGCATCACTAAAATATATATTAAGATACAGAGGGTGGTGAGAGACAAATATGAAACTTTAGAATTACATATTTCTCTAAAGTGGTCTTCATTTAATGTTTCTTCATTGCTGGAGGTTATAATCACACATGCATAAAATGGAGGGCAGTATACTCAGCTTGATATATTAGTCTTTGACTTCTATGAAACATTCCTCTCCCACATTATATATTGTAAACCTTTGACTCACTCTTTGTCACCTTGTGGACCCTACACATCCTTTTATCTCTTCTGGATTGTTCACAAGTTCCATCATAAGCCATAGGAGAAATTTGGAGCTTGGGAGTTATTTGTATTCTGAGTTTCTGGATTTTCATTTGTGTGTATGTGGATTCTGTTTCTTTGTAATAATGAGTTTGGTTTTTTCCCAATAATTTCTTAAAAATTCAGTGTATGTCACAAGAAGAGGTCCTTATATATGGATACTTGCATCACAATCTCTCTGCACTTGAGAAGAGTACAATTATGTCCAGGAAATCAGGAATGGTTTCCTTGAAATAAAATACTGAACCTTATAAACATTCTGTAAACAATCATGAAATCATCAAAAAGATCTTTTTTGTATTTGTATTTACCTACACTCCCTTTTAAAATTAATATTTTATTTCAATCTAATATGCGTTTCAGTTCATAATTTTAAAATAAAGACCTTTTCAACAGCTTCAGAAAAACCATTCATTCTTCACTTTCTCCACATGATGTATTATGGGATCACATAACAAGAAAACAAAGAGAAGCAAGAAAAGTTGAACAAGGACAGCCGGAAAAATACCTATGTATGTCAGTGTCAACTAATGGATTGAGAGGGGAATAATTTCTTCTTTATTCTTCTGGTTTTTCTTTATTTATTATAATTATTATAGAGCTATTGAAAAGGAATTATAATGATTGAAGAGATAAATGAACCCCACTATGAATATACCAAGGACCAGGGTATGAAAAAGATATTGGTTTAACATGACTCAATAAAACAGATTTGTTTTAAAAATGGTAGTGATATCAGGAATTATACTCTTAAGTTGAGCCATGGATAACAGTTAAAATTCATGTTTCAGTAATGCTCTGGTCAATTTTTAAAAATAAATCACAATTCAAGTTTCTGCCTTACATGGGAACACTATAAGGTGTTATGGCCCTTTATTTTCTAAGTTTGTGATTTCTGCTCTACACTTGAAGTTTAGGTATATTCATGTATGGCTGATATGCATCACTAAAATTATATATTAAGAGAAAGAGGAAGGTGACAGACAAATATGAAGAGTTGTAATTACCTATTCCTCTTAAGTGGTCTTCCTTTTGTGTTTCTTCCTTTTTGGAAGCTATAATCACATGTGCATAGAAGGGAGAGTGGTACACTCTGCTTGATGGATTAGGTCCTTGACTTATATGAATCAATCCCCTCCTCCATGATATCCTGTAAACATTTGAGCAACTCCTCATAACCTTGTGGACTGTACAACTCCCTTTTTCTCTGCTGGGTTTTGGTAAGGTCCTTCATGAACCATAGGAGAAATTTGGAGCCTGGGAGCTCTTTGTACTCTGAGTTGTTGGGTTTTAATTTGTGTATATGTGGATTCTGTTTCTTTGTAATAATGAGTTTGATTTTATTTCCAATATTTTCTAAGAAACTACAATATGTCATAAGTTATTTATATATGGATTCCTGCATCTCAAACTTTCTGCACTCAAGAACCACTGAATGATGTCCAGAATATCAGGAATGGTTTCCTTGAAACAAAATGTGGAGTGTTCTACACATTCAGTAAAAAATCGTGAAATCATGGATAAAATTCTTCTCTGAATTATCAATTAACCTATACTCCCTTTTAAAATTAATACTTTCTTTCTATCTAATGTACGTTTCAGTTCATAACATTAAAATAAAGACCTGTTCAACTGTTTTTTAAAAAGCCATTCATTGTTCACTTTGTCCAAATGATGTAGTATGGGATCACATATCAGTAAATCTGATAGATAAACAAAAAAATTTGTTCAAGTCCAGGCAGAAAAACACCTTTGTAAGTCAGTTTTAACAAATGGATTGAGAGGAAAATAATTTCTTATTTATTTTTTTGGATTTTCTTTGTTATAATTATTATAGAGCTATTGAAAAGGTTTACTAATGAATGAAGAAATGAATATAATAAATCAATCTCCTCCTCCATAATATCCTGTAAACATTTGAGCCACTCCTCACCTTGTGGACTGTACAACTCCCTTTTGCTCTTCTGCGAATATACCAAGGAACAGGGAATGTACACATTGTATTAAAAAAAATATTGGTTTAATATATTTCAATAAACAGATTTATTTTAAAAATCGTGGGGATGTCAGGAATTGTACAGCAAAGGTGAGCCATGGATAATAATAATTATTCATGTTTTAAAAATATTCTGGTCAATTTTTGAAAATGAATCACAATTCAAGTTTCTGCTGGAGATGGGACCAATGTAAGGTGTTATGACCCCTTATTTTTTAAGGTTGTGAACTCTGCTCTAGACTTCGGGTTTTTATGTTCATGTATGACTGACATGCATCACTAAATATATATATTAAGATAAAAAGAGTGGTGACAAAAAATATGAAACTTTGGAATTACCTCTTGCTCTAAAGTTGTCTTCCTTTTGTGTTTCTTCATTGTTGGAAGATATAATAATGTGTGCATTGAATGTAGGGTGGTCCACTCTGCTTGGTGGATTAGGTCCTTGAATTTAATGAACCATTCCTCTCCCCAATAATATTTTGTAAACATCATTTGAGTCACTTTTTGTCACCTTATGGACACAGAAGTCCCTTTTCTCTTCTGGGTGTTGGCAATGTCCTTCATAAGCCATAGGAGAAATTTGGAGGCTGGGAGCTATTTGCATTCTGATTTCCTGGGTTTTCATTTGTGTATATTTGGATTCTTCTTCTTTGTAAGAATGAGTTTGATTTTATTTCCAATACTTTCAAAAATATTACAATATGACTTAAGAGCAGGTATTTATATCTGGATAACTGCATCAAAACTTCTGCACCTAAGAACAGCCCAATGATATCCAGGAAATCAGGAATGGTTTCCTTGAAACAAAATGTGGACTCTTTACACATTCAGCAAAAATTGTGAAAGCATGGAAAAAGATCTCCTCTGAATTATTGATTTACCTACACTCTCTTTAAAATTAACATTTTCTTTCAATCAAATATTCGTTTCAATTCATAATTTTAAAATAAAGACAATTTCAACAGTTTTACAAAAGCCATTCACTGTTCACTTTGTGCACAAGATTTAGCATGGGATCCCATGTCAATAAATCTGATGGATAAAAAAAAATTGTTCAAGGACAGCCAGAAAAAACACTTGTATATGTCAGTGTCAACAAATCAATTGAGAAGTGAATAATTTCTTATTTATTATTCTAGTTTTTTAAAATTAATTGTAATAGTTATAGAGCTATTGAAAAGTTTAAAAATGATTCAAGAGATGATTGCACACCACTGTGAATATACCAAGGACCAGGGAATGTACACATTGGATTAAAAAGATATCGGTTTAATATGACTCAATTAAACAGTTTGTTTTTAAAATCATAGGAATATCAGGAATTGTACACACAAGTAGATCCATGGACAATACTTATCAGTCAAGTTTCAGAAATACTCTGGTCAATTTTGAAAGATGAATATCAATTCAATTTTCTGCTGGAGATGGGACCACTGTAAGGTGTTATCCTCCTTTATTTTCTAAGGTCCTGATTTCTGCTCTAAACTTCAAGTTTATATATATTCATGTATGACTGATATGCATCACTAAAAATATATTTTAAGAGAAAGAAGTTGGTGAGAGACAAATAAGAAACTTTGGAATTACCTTTTTCACTATAGTGGGTTTCATTTTTATTTCTTCATTGTTGGCAACTATAATCATGTGTGCATTGAATGGAGAGTGATACCCTCTGCTTGATGGATTAGTTCCTTGATATTTATGAACCATTCCTCTCCCCTAAGATATCTTGTAAGCCTTTGAGTCACTCTTTGTCACCTTGTGAAACCTATGATTCCCATTTTCTCTTCTCAGTGTTGGCTATGTCCTTCATATGCCATTGGATGAATTTGGAGGCTGGGAGGTATTTGTACTCTGATTTCCTGGGTTTTCATTTCTGAATATGTGGATTTTGTTTCTTTGTAAAAATGAGTTTGATTTTATTTCCAATAATTTCTAAGAAATTACAATATGTCATAAGAGCAGGTATTTATATATGGATAACTTCATCATAATTCTCTTGAACTCGACTAGCCCAATTATGTCCAGAAAATCAGGAATTGTTTCCTTGAAACAAAACCTGCACCTTCTAAACATTCAGTAAGCAATCGTGAAGTCATGGAAAAAGATCTCTGAATATTGTTTTATGTACACTCCCATTTAAAATTAACCTTTTCTTTCAATCTAATATCAGTTTCAGTTCATATTTTTAAAATAAAACTTTTATAACAGCTTTTAAAAAGCCATTCATTGTTTATTTTGTCCACATGATGTAGTATGGGATCACAGAATAATAAAACTGATATGTAAACAAAAAAAAAGTTGTTCAAGGACAGCCAGATGGGAAGCGGCTGTGGCTCAATCAGTGGGGCTCCCGTTTACCATATGGGAGGCCCCGGGTTCGGTTCCCAGGGCCTCCTGGTGAAGGCAAGCCCGCCCGCACGGCATGGTTAGCTGACCCAGCGAGCACAAGCAGCAAGGGGGGGGATAAATGAATAAATAAATAAAATCTTTAAAAAAAAAAAAAAAAAAAAAAAAAAGTTCAGCCAGAAAAACACCTATGTATGTCAGTGTCAACAAATAGATTGAGAGATGTATAATTTCTTATTCTGGATTTTCTTTATTTATTATAATTATTATAGAGCTATTGAAAAGGTTTACTAATGATTGAAGAGATGAATGCACACCACTGTGAAATCAACAATGACCAGGGAATGTACACATTGGATATAAAAGATATTGGTTTAATATGTCTCAATAAAACAGATTTGTTTTAAAAATCGTGTGGATGTCAGGAATTGTACAACGAAGTTGAGCATGTATAATAGTTATTAATCGTGTTTCAGAAATGTTCTGGCCAGTTTTTAAAAATGAATCAAAATTCATGTTTCTCCTGGAGATATTTGAATGGGACCACTATAAGCTGTTAGCTCCTTTATTTTCAAAGGTAGTTATTTCTGCTCTATACTTAAAGTTTATGTATGTTCATGTATGATTGATATACATCACTAAAAATATACATTAATAGATAGAGGAGGGTAAGAGAAAAATGTGAACCTTTGGAATTAACTATTTTTCTAAATGGACTTCCTTTTGTTTTTCTTCATTGTTGGAGGCCATAATCATGCATGCATAGAATGGAGTGCTGCACACTCTGCTTGTTGGATTTGGTCTTTGACTTTTATGAACCATTCCTCTCCCCCATGATATCTTCTAAACATTTGAGTCACCCTTTGTCACCTTGTGGACCACACATGTTCCTTTTTTCTCTTCTGGGTGGTAGCCAGATCCTTCATAAGGTATAGGAGAAGGGTGGAGGCTGGAGCTGTATGTACTCTGATTTCCTTGGCTTTCACTTTGTATATATGGATTCTGTTTCTCTGAAAGAATAGGTTGGATTTATTGAAAATACTTTCTAAAAAATTACAATATGTCATAAGAACAGGTATTTATATATGGATACCTGCATCAGAATCTCTCTGTTCTCAAAAACAGCTCAATGATGTCCAGAAAACCAAGAATGGTATACTTGAAACAAAATCCAGAGCTTTCTAAAACTTCAGTAAACAATAGTGAAATCATGGAAAAAGATTTCCTCTGAATCATCAATTAACGTACATTCCATTTTAAAATCAACCTTTTCTTTCTATTGAATATACTTTTCAGTTCATAATTTTAAAATAAAGAAATTTTCAACAGCTTTTAAAAAGCCACTCATTGTTCACTATGTCCACATGACATAGTATGGGAGCACAGATCAAAAAAACTAATAGATAAGAAACAAAAGTTGTTCTAGGACAGCCAGAAAAACACCTTTGTAAATCAGTGTCCACAAATGGATTGAGTGGTGAAAAATTTCTTCTTTATTCCTCTAGGATTCTTTATTTATAATAATTATTATACAGCTATAGAAAATCTTTAATAATGATTGAAGAGATGAATGCAAACAACTGTGAATATACTAAGGACCAGGGAATGTACATATTGGATAAAAAAGATATTGGTTTAATATGTCTCAATAAACAGATTTCTTTTAAAATCATGGGGATGTCAGGAATTGTACAACCAAGTTGAGCCATGGATAATAGATATTAGTCATGTTTAATAAAGCCTTTGGCCAATTTTTTAAAATGAATCAAAATTCAAGTTTCTGCTGGAGATATTTGAATGGGAACACTGTACAGTGTTGAGCCCCTTTATTTTCTAAGGTAGTGAATTCTGCTCTAATTTTCAAGTTTATGTACGTTCATGTATGAAGATTATACATCACTAAAAATATTTATTAATAGGAAGAGTGGTGTGAGAGTCAAATATGAAGCTTTGGAATTACCTATTTCTCTAAAGTGGACTTCCTTTTGAGTTTCTTCATAGTTCGAGTCTATCATAGTGCATGCATATAATGGAGCATGGTACACTCTGCTTGATGGATTAGGTCATTGTATTTTATAAACCATTCCTCTCCCACATGATATCTTGTATACATTTGAGTCATTCTTTGTCACCTTGTCAAAACTACAAGTTCCTTTTTCACTTCTTGGTGTTGGCAAGGTTCTTCATAAGCCATAGGAGAAACCTGTAGGTTGGGAGCTGTTTGTACTCTGAGTCCCTGTGTTTTCATTTGTGTACATGTGGATTCTCTTTCTTTGTAAGTATGAGTTTTATTTTATTTCCAATATTTTCTAAGAAACTACAATGTATTATAAGAGCAGGTATTTATATATGGATAATTGCATCACTTCCTCTCTGAACTAGAGGACAACCTAATGATACCCTGAAAATCAGTAATCAATTCATTGAAACAAAATCTAGTGCATTCTAATCATTCAGTGAACAATCATGAAATCAAGGGAAAAAATCTCCTCAGAATTATTGATTTATCTAGACTCTGTTTTAAAATTAACATTTTCTTTCTTTCTAAAATTCATTTCAGTTCATAATTTTAAACTAAAGACCATTTCAACAGCTTTAAAAAGCCATTCATTGTTCACTGTGTCCACATGATATAGTATGGGATCACATATCAATAAAACTGAAAGACAAACAAAAAAAATTGTTCAAGGACAGTCAGAAAAACACCTATGTTTGTCAGTGTCAACAAATGGATTGAGCGGTGAATAAGTTCTTGTTTATTCTTCTTGTTTCTCTTTAATTATTATTATTATAAAACTATTGAAAAGGTTTAATAATGATTGAAGAGTTGAATGCAAACCATTGTGAATATACCAAGGACCAGGGAATGTACACATGGGGTAAAAACGATATTGGTTTTATATGTCTCAATAAAACAGATTTGTTTTCAAAATCGTGGGGATGTCAGGAATTATACACCCAAGTTGAGCCATGGATAATAGCTATCAGTCATGTTTCAGAAATGCTTGGGTTAATTTTTAAAAATGAATCACAATTCAATTTCTGCTGTAGATGGGGCCATGGAAGGTGTTATGACCCTTTATTTTTTACGGTAGTGATTTCTGATCTAGATTTCATGTTTATGTATCTTCACATATGATTGATATGCATCACTAAAAATATACATTAAGTGAAAGAGGAAGGTTAGAGATTAATATGAAGCTTTGGAATTACCTATTTCTTTAAAGTTTTCTTGCTTTTGTGTTTCTTCATTGTAGAAGGCTATAATCACGCTTGTATAGAATGGAGGGCGATACACTCTACTGCCTGTATTAGGTCCTTGACTTGTACGAACAATTCCTCTCCCCATGATAAGTTGTAAACATTTGAGTCACTCTTTGTCACCTTGTGGGCTCTACAAGTCCCATTTTCCCCTCTGGGTTTTGGCAAGTTCCTTCATAATCATAGGAGAAATTTGTACACTGAGTTCCTGAGTTTTCATTTGTGTTTATGTGGATTCTGTTTCTTTTTAAGAATGAGTTTGATTTTATTTTCAATACATTCTAAAAAAATTACAATCTATCATAAGAGCAATTATTTATATATGGATACTGCATCACAGTCTCGCTGCACTCAATAATAGCACAATGATGCCCAGAAAATCAGGAATGGTTTCAGTAAACAGTCATGAAATCATGCAATTTGATCTCCTCAGAATTGTCAATTTACTTACACTCACTTTTAAAAATTAACTTTTTCTTTCAATCTGATATCCATTTCAGTACATAATTTAAAAATAAAGACTTTTCAACAGCTTTAAAAAAAAGCCATTCATTGTTCACTTTGTCCACGTGATGTAATAGGGGATCACATATTAGGAAAACTAATAGATAAACCAAAAAAGTTGTTCAAGGACAGCCTGGAAAACATCTATGTATATTTGTGTCAACAAATGGATTGTGAGGTGAATAATTTCTTTTTTATACTTTGTTTTTTTTTAATTTATTTTAATTATTACAGAGCTATTGAAAAGGTTTAATAATTATTGAAGTGATGACTACACACCACTGTGAATATACTAAGGACCAGGGAATGTACACATTGAATAAAAAATGTATTGGTTTAATATGTCTCAATAAAACAGGTTTGTTTTAAAAATCGTCTGGATGTCAGGAATTGTACACCCAAGTTGAGCCATGGATAATAGTTATTAGTCGTGCTGCAGAAATTCTCTGGCCTAATTTTAAAATGAATCAAACTTCAAGTTTCTGTGGGAGTTGTGAATACTGTAATGTGTTAAGACCCTTAATTTTCTAAGGTCATGATTGCTGCTCTAAAATTAAATTTTATGTATGTTCATGTATGACTAATATGCATCACTAACAATATATATTAAGAGAAAGAATATGGTGAGAGACAAATATGAAGATTTGGAATTACCTATTTCTCTAAAGTGGTCTTACTTTTGTGTTTGTTCATTGGTGGAGGCTACAATTACACATGTATATAATGGAGGGTGATACATTCTGTTTGATGGATTAGGTCCTTAACTTTTATGAACCATCCCTGGCCCCTATGATATCTTGTAAATATATGAGACACTCTTTGTCACCTTGTGGATGCTACAAGTCCCTTTTTCTCTTCTGGGTGTTTGTAAGGTCCTTCAAAACCACTGGTGAAATTTGGATGCAGCAAGCTATTTGTACTCAGAGCTCCAGAGATTTCATTGGTGTATATGTGGATTCTGTTTCTTTGTAAGGACGAATTTGATTTTACTTCCAATAACTTCAAAAATATTACAATATGTCATAAGAGCAGGTATTTATATATGGATACCTGCATCACAATCTCTCTGCACTCAAGAACCACCCAATGATGTCCAGAATACCAGGAATGGTTTCCTTGAAACAAAATCTGGAGCCTTTTAAACATTAAATAAGAAATCATGAAATCATGGAAAAAGATGTGCCCTGAATTGTTGATTTACCTATATTCCCTTTTAAAATTAATATTTTCTTTCAATCTAAAATCCGTTTCAGTTCATAATATTAAAATAAAGCCCTTTTGAACTGCTTTACAAAAGCCATTGATTGTTCACTTTGTCCAAATGATCTAGTATGGGATCACATATCAATAAATCTGAGAGATAAAAAAAAATTTTTGAAGGACAGCCAGAAAATCACATTAGTATGTCAGTTTCAACAAATTGATTTAGAGTTGAATAATTTCTCATTTATTTTTCTAGGTCTTTTTGTTTATTATAATTATTATAGAGCTATTGAAATGGTTTAATTATGACTGAAGAAATGAATGTACACCACTATGAATTTACCAAAGACCAGGGAATGTACACATTGTATAAAAAAATATTGGTTTAATATATTTCAATAAAACATTTATTTTAAAAATCGTGTGCATTTAAGGAATTGTACACTCGAGGCAAGCCCTGGATAATGCTCTTTACTCATGTTTCAGAAATGCTCTGGCCAATTTTTGAAAATGAATCACAATTCAAATTTCTGTTTGAGATGAGACCAATGTAAGGTGTTATGCCCCTTTATTTTCTAAGGCTGTGATTCCTGCTCTAGATTTCAAGGATGTATGTTCATGTATGACTGATGTACATCACTAAAAATACATATTAAGAGAAAGAGGGTGGTGACAGACAAATGTGAAGCTTTGGAATTACCTTTTTCTCTATAGTTTTCTTCCTTTTGTTTTCCTTCATTGTTGAAGTCTATAATCCAACTTGCATAGAATGGAGGGTGATACACTCTGCCCAATGGATTAGTTCCTTGACATTTATGAACATTCCTCTCCCCCATGATATCTTGAAAACATTTGAGCCACTCTTTGTCACTTTGTGGAAAGTAAATGTGACTTTTTCTCTTCTCAGTGTTGTCTTTGTCCATCATATGCCATAGGAGAAATTTGGAGGCTGGTAGCTATTTGTAATCTTGAGTTCCTGGATTTTCATTTGTGTATATATTTATTCTGTTTCTTTGTAAGAATGAGTTTGATTTTATATTCAATACTTTCTAAAAAATTACAGTATGTCATAAAAGCAGTTATTTATATATGGATCCCTGCATCAAAATCTCTCTGCACTCAAGAACAGCCAAATGATGTACAGAAAATCAGGACTGGTTTCCTTGAAACAAAATATGGAGCTTGTTGGGAAGCGGCTGTGGCTCAATCAGTAGGGCTCCCGTTTACCATATGGGAGGCCCCGGGTTCGGTTCCCAGGGCTACCTGGTGAAGGCAAGCCCGCCCGCACGGCATGGTTAGCTGACCCAGCGAGCACAAGCAGCAAGGGGGGGATAAATGAATAAATAAATAAAATCTTTAAAAAATATATGGAGCTTGTTAAACATTCAGGAAACATTTGTGAAATCATGAAAATAGATATAATCTGAATTATCGATTTATATACATTCCTATTAAAATAAACATTTTCTTTCAATCTATTATCCATTTCAGTTCATAATTTTAAAATAAAAATTTTCATCAGCTTTATGAAAGCCATTCATTGTTCACTTTGACCACATGATGTAGTAGGGGATCACATTTCAATAAAAGTGATAGATAAACAAAAAAAGTTGTTCAAGGACAGCCAGAAAAACATCTATGTATGTCAGTGTCAACAAATGTATTGAAAGATGAATAATTTCTTATTTATTCTTCTGGTATTTCTTTATATATTATAATTATTATAAAGCCATTGAAAAGGTTTAATAATGATTGAAGAGATGAATGCACATCCCTGGGAATATACCAAGGACCAGGGAATGTAGATATTGGATAAAAAATCTTTGGTTTAGTATGTCTCATTAAAAGAGATTTGTTTTAAAAATCATGAGGATGTAAGGAATTGTACATGCAAATTGAGTCATGGATAATAAGTATTAGTCATGTTTCAGAAGTCCTCTGACCAATTTTTGAAAATGAACCACTTTTCAAGTTTCTCTTAAAGATGGGACCACTCTAGTGGTGATGTCCCTTTATTTTCTAAGGTCGTGATATCTCCTTTGACTTCCAGTTTATGTACATTCATTTATGTTTGATACGTGTCACTAAAAATATATATAAAGGCAAAGAGGGTGGTAAGAGACAAATATGAAGATTTGGAATTACCTGTTTCTTCCTTTTGTGTTTCTTCCTTTTGTGTTTCTTCCTTTTGTGTTTCTTCATTGTTGAAGGCTATAATCTCTCGTGCATAGAATGGAGGGTGGTACACTCTGCTTTATGGATGAGGTCCTTGACTTTTTTGAACCAATTCTCTCCCCCATTATATCTTGTAAACATTTGAGTCACTATTTTTCACCTTGTGGACCCTACAAGTCCCTTTTTCCCTTCCGGGTGTTGGCAAGGTCTTTCATAAGACAAAGGAGAAATTTGGAGCCTGTGAGCTAGCTGTACTCTGAGTTCCTCTTTTTCATTTGTGTATATATGGATTCTGTTTCTTTGTGAGAATGAGTTTGATTTAATTCCAATACTTTCTAAAAAAATTACAATATATCATAAAAGCAGGTATTTATATATGGATCCTTGCATCAAAATCTGTTTGCACTTGAGAACAGCCCAATTATGTCCAAAAAATAAGGAATGCTTTCCTTGAAACAAAATCCAGAGCCTTCTAATCATTCAGTAAACAATAGTGAAATCATGGAAAATGATCTCCCCAGAATTATCAATTTAAATACAGTCCCTTTTAAAATTAACGTTTTCTTTCTTTATATTATACGTTTCAGTTCATAATTTTAAAATAAAGACCTTTTCAACAGCTTTATAAAAGCCATTCATTGTTCAATTTGTCCACTTGATATCATATGGGATCTCATATCAATAAAACTAATAGATAAACAAAAGAGGTTATTCAAAGACAGCCAGAAAAACACCTATGTATGTCAGTGTCAACAAATGAATTAAGAGGTGAATAATTCCTTCTTTATTCTTCTGGATATTTTTTATTTATTATAAATATTATAGAACTCTTCAAAAAGTTTAATAATGGACGGGCCAAGATGGCGTTAGTGTAGGAGGGCGCACACTGCAAGCTCCCAAAGCAAGGATTGGGGACGGGGTCCTGCCCAGGGGGCTGTGCTGTGCACGCGTGGAGTGAGAGGCTTGGGACATCTATCTGCACCGATCGCAGGCGTGGACCGAACGGTGGAGATTCGTGAGTTTTTAGGCTGCCGGTGGAGGTTGGGACAGGCGGCTGAGCCCCGCGGTTAGGGAAAAAAAAGTAAAACGGCCATTTGGAGCCGCGGGCGGGGCGGAAAGTTTTATTTTCTGGGGATCTGGCTGCCTGGCGCCCCTTGGGACTTGTGTGAACAGAGCAGGCGAGCTGGTCAACACCCAGTGAACCGGAGGGGGAATTTTGGTCGGGCAGCGCGGCTGAATTCCCTAGCCACCCAGGGATAAGACCCAGGCTGCTGCGGAGCCAGGAGGAAGGGACACTTCCCAGAAGAGGGAGGGTTCGGTTGGAAGACAGGGAAGGGTATTTTATATTTTTAGACATTGATCTGGCTGCCTGCACCGCCCCATAGCTTTGGGGAGCAGATAAGCCGACCTAAAGCAGCATTAGGCTGGGAGCAGACGCGATTCTGCACTCAAACTGATTTACTGAGCAGCCTGGTGACGCTGGAGCTGGGCACCAGAAGGGGCGGAGTCCGCCGTCTTTAGCACTCCTCACTGACTAACATCAGAGCTTCAGATAACCTGGGGAGTCCGGAAAGTGGGACGTGCTTGATTAATTTCCACGGGCCCAGCTAGGGTCCCTTCTGTAAGGGGGTTGGTCTAGAGGAGGAATTATTTTGTGTCCTGCATTTGGCTAAAAAAAAAAAAAAAAGTGAGGTCACCTCAACAAATGAAAAATAAATTCTTTTTAATTTAGTTTAATAGCTAAAAGCTGCTTCAGGACCTGCATATAGAACCCTGTGGGGAAATTCATTGATAAACACAAGTACGCAGGAAGGATCCACATGGACCCTAGGGGAATCATTGACCCCCCTTAGCTCTGTTTGACTGCTTGCCTGTGTGGATCTTTGGTTTCTCTCTGTTACTTTCTGGTCTATTGCTATTATTCCCGTTTTCCTCCCCCCTTCCTTTTTCCTACTATTTTTTTCTTTTTAAATAGGTGCTGCCAGCTGGTCGCTTATTTGCTGGGCTTCTTATTCAGTAATTTCCCACTCGCTGTATATATATTAATTCTGTATTACAAACTATCGCTTATCCTTCCTGCATTTTTCTGCCTTCTGTTTTCTGTTGAGGCTCTTTGAGACAACATTTTTTCATAGGTCCACAAATTAAGGGTGTAAATTTCTATCCCATCTATTTTGTTTTCTTATTCTTCTTTTTTCTTTTTTTTTTATTAATATTAACTTTTTTTCCTTTCAGAACTTTCTCTACTATTTCTCTCTCTCCTCATAATTCTAGCCTTCTAAATCACTATATATATATATTCCTCCATTTGTTTTCCCAGTCCATTGTAGGAACTCCATATTTTTTCCTAGTACTCTACACTGCCTACACAAGTTAAATATTCATCTCATTAAGTCTCATTTTGCCCCTCTTCTAACTTTTATCAATATTTCTATTATCCTTCTGCCTTCCTTACATCTTTTGATTCCTCTGGCCCTAACCTTTTGCCTTCAAGGGAACA